>JBAIZL010000002.1:214466103-215066103 GCA_036971475.1 Prosapia bicincta | reverse complement strand
GGAAATTGCAGTCAGTTCCCATCTTATTTTTTCTTCTTTTTAAATCATAGAGCGATTCGGATAATCAACGACTAGCATAGTCGGAGTTGGGATAAATGGAGTTCTACTCTAGGAATTAGTGTTTGAATGACTACAAGGAACAACAAACAATTCTTTGTGGGTTCTGCTTATCTATACCCTGTTCATTTCAGTTGAGAATAGGCAAGATTCAAAGATACTGGAATCAATTGTTAAATACAGCCCTTCTCTAGTTTGTTCCCATAAGCTACGTCTTCATATCAATAGGGTTTTTTATTTCTTCTTTTTTAATCCGAATTAATGTGTATTTGATGAATAAAACACAGACATTACCACCCATTTTAGTGATTGTAACAAGCGACTCTAATAGCACTTAAGTTTAAAAAAGCAAGAGGTATATAACCATAAAGGAAAGAAAGGTTCTATAAACAAACATGCTGTATAAACATCCTTACGTAGGTGTCCTTTTAAAAGAACTCTGTAAAACTGAAGTTCTTCTAACAGGTGTTCCTCTATTTGGTGGTCTAGGTGTCAGCACATTTTTTTGTCCCAAATTCATGTCGTAGTTTTGTCCTGAAAAACATACAATCTGATAAAAAATGTTTATAGAGGTTAACTCTACGAAACATCAATACTTAAAATCTTGAATTCTAACATAACTGACATCTTGAATTTTCAGGTTGAAAAATTATATTTCTGGTTTTTGTGTGTAACTTGCCTAGTACAAAGTAAGCCATGTATATGATGAAATAAATAATGGTACAGTAAAACCCCTTTGATCAGGCACCTTAGAGACTTTAATCTTGCTGAATTATTGAAAATGCCTATTATCAATAGGCTTGTGTTCTCCACTTCGCTTAATACACCTAGAAATAAAAGGTCTTTGCCTTGAGTTCCTGACCCACAATTGTTGGATCATGAATTATTCAAATCATTTGATTATTATTTCTTTTTATATTTTTAAATAGCTTTGTAAAAATATCATTTCTCATGTTCGCAGGATTTTTAATTGAAGATTAAATAATATTCATTTTATAAAATATTACAAGAACCTAATTTTATGACTTTTTTTTTACCAGAATGGTTATTTGGTAGTATTACTGAATAAAAAACAAAATGTATTTATTTTCTACAAAAACTCTTAATTTCAATAATAATTGGAAAAATCAGCACTGAAAATGCAACAAACTGGAAAATTTTTGATTGATTCTATAAACGTCAGCAAGGCCTTTTGTCAATCAGCAAATCTTTTTTTCTTGATTTACGACTTGTTACATCTGTCTAAACTCTTAAAATAAATCATAAATGTTTAACTATTGCTTCTTTTGTAAAAATATCAACTAAAAAAAAAATAAGTAGCTCAAGTACAAATAAAAATGACAAAATTCTGTCGATGATTCAACATTCAGCAAATAAGTTTATCAATGTACTTTACTTGATATATTATCACCAAGGAACAAGGGGATAAAAAATTATCTGAAAGCTAAGATTAAACTGCACAAAGTGAGACATACTGGGAATTTTAAGAGCATTGTTGGCAACAATAGCATGTAAAATGCATTTGCTAGTTGGCGGATATGTTGCTACTTGACAACTGTTATGTCACATAATTGCCCACATAGAATAGTAACTTGCAATAGAAAAAAAAATTACCTGGTCCACAATACAATACAAAAACAGAACTATATGTCTATTAATTCCAATAGCAACATAATAGAAGACGACGTTGATAGAAATTACGCAAAATAACAGACAGTTATGGAATGCTGCCTTTTATAATAATAGATTGCATCTACATTCGATCACACACTAATAATTCTCTACCTAAATTGTATGGATTACCTAAAATTCATATTCCATTATGTCCAGTGGTTTCATATATTAATTCACCGACATAATTTCTAGCAAAAACTATAGTTAAAATTCTGAATTATGTTCCTAAGCCTAAATAGATTGGATTTTTTTAGTGATATTAGAGTTACGGTCTGAGATGACAATGGGACACATCTCCCAAAACAAATATAAGTAAGTGCTACTATATATATTATAAATATTTATAATTGTTTGGTGATATTAGAGACTTGAGAATTCCTGATCATCATATTATGGTATGGTTAGATGTTAACACACTTTTTACTAATGTAGGTAATAATTTGGCATTGAAACCTAACCAAATTTTCAAATTTGGGGTAAGTAGATATTTTAGGGATTTGGGAAAATACTTAATGAAGGGTTACAAATTCAACATTTTAGCTTTATTTTTTTCATGTAATAGCTCACAAAATACCTCAAAATTTAATTAAATTTGCTGATGACTCACTAATTTGTATAATTTTTTTGTTGCTAATATCGAATATGTGGGAACGGGAAATAAATACCAAAATGAGTTATTCTTATTTAAAATGTTATTTATAAAGAATGTATATGAAAAAAAAACTGGTAATTATTAAGATCAGCAACTACTGCTCTGATCAGCGAAATCATTTTATTTCTGTTCAATTTGACCATGCTAAACAGGAATCTAAAGTTATTTTTTATGGCAAACATAAATGAACATACAATAAATTAGAGAAACCTGACCTGACCTAACCTAGGTGCTTACCTCATAGGAATTTTGCTAGGTACAAAGTTGATATTGGACCTGGATGGTTTATGTTCACTTTGGTTCGCTCTTAGAAATGAATCGACCTTAGCTGAAACCCTACACCCACACTTTTCCAGCCTATTTTTGGCAATGAAATAACCTTCCCATACCTAAATTCAAAGTCGTCCACTATCTTCACTGTGTTATCGCACTTCAAACAGTTGGTTTTCATTGGAAGCATGTTGTGCGAACATAAAGCCTCAATAACCCCTTTTTCATCGAACAAACAAGCTTCGAAAAATAATATGTGGCAAGATCGTCCATCATCACGTACAAACTAAATACGAGCTTTTTCGGTTGAAAAGTCAGGCAGCATCTGTTGACCAATCAGAAAATTTCATTCAGGTTCTGTGACTACTATAACCAAGATGATTGATTTTGGTTTACCGCAAAAAAATAACACAAATTCATGCCTTTTACAGTTGAAAAGTCACACGACATCTGTTGGCCAATTGAAAAGCATCTTGAGGGTCATGTGACTTACGTTGTCAGTAAGATTCAAAACTTTTTAATGAGAATGAAAAATTATGCATGATCAGAGCATTAGTAAGTGCCTATGATAGGTGAGGTTAGTTTATTTTACGTAAATTTAGGTTTGCCATTAAAAATAACTTCAGATTTGTGTTCAGCATGGACAAATTGACCAGGAATAAAAAAAATTGGCAATAAGAGGGGTTAGTTGATGATCGTAATAATTACCAAAAAACATTCATTCATTTGTTACTTGGTAACAAAACTTAACAGAAAACTATTTCAACTTCAGTCCAGATTAACTTAAACAACATAATATAAAACTAATTAGAAAAACCTAATCCTTTACTCTACGGTTTTAACAGGAATTATCTTAACTATAGCCATTGCAAGTACAATTAATACAGAACATGTTCGATGCTAATTATTTACGTTGAAATCAGATATTGCATTAGGTTTAGAAAATTTCTATATCCTAATCTTACATACAATGAGTTCATTTATACCTATATATAATTTTAGTGTTTTTTAGCATTAAGCAACCTTTTGAAGGTTTTAGGCTGATTGACATTGAAAAGTACTAAGAACATTGACTTACAAAAGTAATATATATTCAAAATATGTCTCTTCTAATATAAATGCACATTATGTGTGGAAAGAGTTACAAAAAAGTAAGGTTATGTATGAGGGACTGATTAAATAGAACTAGGAAAAAACTCAAAATAGATGTCAAAAAATGTAGCTTACAAAAATCTTTCGTTCTAATTTTAAACCCATAAGTTATATTACCTTAAATTTTGAAATAAGTAAAACTACTCCTTGATAAATATACAGTACCGGTGGCGCCAAGCTCAAATTCATATGTCACAGATGACACAAATTGGCAACATCTTGATCTTAACGTAAAAATTAAATTTCACTTACACTTTTTAAAGATTGTTTTAACTTGCCTATAGTAGCACTTACTTTGTTTGTTGAGGACGGCCGTTTCGGGAGATGTGTCCCTTTGTCAACTCAGACCGTAACGGTTACGGTCTGAGTTGACAAAGGGACACATCTCCCGAAACGGCCGTCCTCAACAAACAAAGTAAGTGCTACTATAGGCAAGTTAAAACAATCTTTAAAAAGTGTAAGTGATTACTAGTAGCTCAAGCGAAGATGGAATCAACAAATGTTAAAAATTAAAATTAAACAGTGTTTCAATATGCTTGTAGGTATTATAGGATGATTCTACTGTTCTTAACCAGCATCAAGTCACAAACAAAAAATTCAATAAATTAAAAAAACTTTCTGAATATTTTGTATTCATTGTAATTTTTTTCCTTAAATAGTACATAACCATAATAATGTATATAATACGTATTTCATCAACTATAAGATACGAAATTTGTATAATACTGTACAATAATTTACATCCTGTTCTACCATCTGATAAAAATGTTATGTAACATTGTTAAAACTAAATGTTTATTTATTGTCCTCATTGGGCCCATCTGTCTACAAAATCCGCCCCCCTTTGTGACAGCCGGTAAGTATACCTTAAGGCGAGTGAAAGAATCAGAATAAGATTGCCCATGTATTAACCTCATGAGCTCTTTTCATGAAAAATAAAAGGAGATATTTAAATAAAAGAAGTTGCTTGATGTAATCATCTTGAATTCATTGATTAAACTAATTTTAAAAATACTTGACTAAGTGAATACATAATTGCTTACTTGCTGACGCGTTACAAAACATTCGTACCTTTTACGAAGCTAACCCTCTACTAGCGGCATCGGTTGTGTGCAAAGGCTCTAATGGAAATGGATTTATGACTGTGAGATGGGGTGGGTTGTTTGAATTGTGTGTCATAAAATGCAAAAGGGTGTTGGCTTCAAAATGGGTGTGATCATTTAATACGTTTTCTTTATCTGTTGCGTAGTGTTTGTAGATTTCATATTTTTCTAAGGTTGTTAGTTTTTTACTTTGTTTTAATTTGTGTAGAACATTCAAATTAGTGTGTATGCCTCTGTGTTGGGTGTTTTTTTTAGGTATTTTGCGTAGTTGGATTTATGGTTTGTTTGTTTTTTTTTGGGGGGATGATGTGTTAGAATGGCCTGCCGGTTTGACCGATGTAATAGTTGGGACAATTATACAGTAAAAAAGACGATTGCGTGACTAATACTACAATTACTACAGAGGCGGACTCTTGATGCTTTAGGTTCTTAATAAAATAAAGTTTAATAAATACAGTCTTAGATTGCTCTTTCTCTCAGGTCGTTATTATGGGATCCTTTATAAAATAGAAAGTGGTGAAAAATAAATAGATTAAATTTTATAAGGACAATGAATTTAAATTTGTTCTGAATTTACTAAAATGAGGCTTTTGTCTCACTAAGAAGCTATTTGTTGGTTTTCAGCAACCATTCCTAGAAGCAAAGCTTCACTATGTGAAGGGGAAGTATTTACAAACGGTTGAGCATTTGTGACAGTTTCAAGATAAAACACTATAACATAAATAAAGGGACAAAATAACAAGGGTGCTCTTTGTGAATATGTCTCTGTTATCAATTAATCCTTATGAATAAAAAAACTAGGTACTAGTTTTGTTATGCAGTGCTAAAACTCTCTGTATTAAATATACACATTATCATTGAATAGACATTGTTGAACCAATTAAACTATTTGACCTAATATATTAGACTTAGCAATACTACTCCTTCTCATAGTCGACATCAGGAAGGCTGTAGCTTCTAAGAATTCTGTTTTGCTGTTAATTTCCATTATTAATGCTAAAACAAGACAAGGTGCCTGAAATGCTCTAAAAATAGGACATATGGACACCATATTACAATTTTTTTTTAAATATTTGCTAAGTAACCAGAGAAAGTTATGGTATACCTGATAAATAAAATATAGGTTTGCATAACAGAAAGCAATTCCTATAACAAAGTGGTTAGTCACTAATCAGTATACAGAAACTGACATGACAGGTCAGTATCTGGTATCCAGTAACAGGTACTTACAGAACTGCACTACTTTTGTGCAGAACATACAAGTATAGCACATAAATTTGAAACCTTAGACAAATTTTAAAAATGATTTAGCTGCTATTTTCCTGATGCTCGAGTTACAGGATTTCATCAGATTAAAGCTTTAACACAAAATAAGAGATATATAATATAGATACTAAATGTTACAAACCCTCAAGAACTGTACTTATAATGCTGTGACAATGCTACTTTTTTTCAGAATAATCAATTAGATGGTTGTATAAATGGTGGTAAACAGTGGATTAGAAAAATAAACATATGTGAATTCCTTATTCACCTCCAGGACCAAAAACAGTCTTTCATCTTTAATTCAAGTTACTATTTTTCATATAAGTAGCTGTTTCTAATATTTTAACCCGTCAGAGGTGGTATTTCTCCGTATTTTTAAAAAAGTGTTGATTAATACTAGTAGTGCATGATCAGCATTCACCAAACTCAGTATACTTCACAAGACCCTTTCTAGGAAGAATAACACATAACTCATTTTACATGTTGCTGTTGGATAATGATTGGTAAACAGGATGGAGTTTACCTCTCCAGGATGGAGGACGCGTGCCACCTCTCATGTTACTAATATCTTGAAGTAAATATCCATATGCCATTTTTCAAGCTTTGATTTTTGTAATTTTATTTTTTGATTTTGTAAATTAGGTATTGATTTACCTTGTGTAGATATGAAAATATTTTAGTATATATTTATAATAATATGGATCTTAAAGACGAAAGAATAAATAAGCTACTATTTGGTGTAGAACAAGAGTAGTATGATATTGATAGGCCAACCGGGGTTTTATATAGCAGTTGTGTAGAATAAAATATAGACATCGATGTTGATAGTTTTGGTATCTTGAAAGAAATTAGAAGCCAAGAAAGTGAGGATTGAGAGATAGTGGTATGCCAAGAAGATTATGATTAAGTCCGGAACATCTGTTTTTACTGGACAATTTTGATGACATTCAAGAAATTCTATTGAGAGAGAATAAACAGTGGAATAGTTACACGAAACAAAGGCTTATATAAGAAAAAACCAAAAATTCACTTTGCAACTTTCAACTGCTACCATCTCAAGTTAGGTTGACAATTTTTTTAATAGTTTTCTAATTTTGTGTAGTTAATTAAGTAAAGAAAATTATGGATCCTTGTATTATGTTGAATACAGAAACATAAAATGAACTTATTTTTTCGTGACCTGAAGGAAAACTCTAGGGGTTTAACAATCTTTATTTTTATAAGAGTCTAGGGGGGACATGTGTGCAGACTTTGTACTACTGCTAGTATCTATTACAGTCATGGGAAAGTTCCTTCCATTTACACACCCACATTAATAAAAGATAGAACTAATGCATAGAACTAATATTCGCTTCAGGTACTTACCTGATGCAGCTACAGCTTACTGCACACTCAGTATATCCTATTCGAAACTTCTGATAACCACGTGTTCCTGTTTTCTTCTAGCCTTAACTCCACAATTCTTTTTTTCATATCCCACATAATTCTGGTGGCTCCATCCCACTTTGCTCAAAATCTTTAAACTAATTCTGTACCATAAGACTTCACTTTACTTCTTGTAGATAAATATATTTGGATTTTCTTTAAGGCTAAAACTATTTGTATTTTTTAAAAAAAACCTAATAAAAATTAACTTCCATTTGATGTTTTTTGTATTTAGTAAAAATTTATTCTATGCTTATACATTTTTTAATAATAGGTTATATTGTTTCAATGTACACAACTGAAGGCAGATATAAACAAAATTGAGTTTAAAAAAAACTGTTCAATATAGCAGTTTATTTTATTGAGGGTTAATGGCACATGTTTGTAGATTATTGAAATTTGATAAATTCTTTAAAATCACCATATGTAGTTCTAAGACATTTTCAATGCTTATGTACACTGCATTGCATTTAAATCTCTGCAACAGATTGCATACTGCAGATAAATTGAACCTGTTTTATCCTTTTACCTTCATAAATTAAATTGCACTCATATCTTTTAATAACCATTTGTCATGACACTGTTTTGAAATTGCAATTTGTAGTTATTTCTAATGTTTGTAATTGACTTAAAAATTCTTATCTCTACCATCACTATCTGAATTTACCTTACAGCTATTTCTCTATACTTCTATTTCTAAATACAGTAGAATTTGCTCTCTAAAATGCAGAAAACCGATGATTATTGTGTGGAAGTTGTTTTGTTTGCGCTCTATAAGGAAACTAGAAGAAAATTGTGATTTTGTGAAGATATTGACAGCTATTGTATTATTTTTGTGTTAAACCATTGCCGAAATTATCTCATCGCTGTTAACAGGCATACAGACATCGAATTTCCATCATTGCTGCATGAAACATCCTTTTTTTGTTGAATGTTCAGTGTTTACCCCTTGTTAGTGTTATCCTCTAAGCAATTGTTTTTTTTTTTAGCTTAACACAATTTAGTTACCGTTATCACTAACACTTTTAAATGTTTTAAACTTGCCTATAGTAGCACTTAATTTGTTTGTTGAGGACGGCCGTTTCGAGAGATGTGTCCCATTGTTAACTCAGACCGTAACTGATCTCAAGGTTTACATAGGTTAGAGTGGGGGTGGGATATTTTGATGGTGTGGGTGTATTTTGTGTGTATTATGAGTTATGATATCAAAAAGTGCGTGTGAGTTGTAATGTAATTGTGTATTGAGTATGTGTGAAAGGTGTAGTTTGAAGTGCCTGTATATTTCGTATTGTTCGGTTGTGTAGCGTTGGTTATTTCTGTGTTGTTTATCAAGAACTTGTAGGTTAGATGTTATGTCTATGTAGTCATGTTTTGTGGAGTTGAGATGATTGGCGAATTTGATTGGTGCTTTTATATGTTCTTGGTAGCGTGTGTAGAAGGACCTCCCTGTCTGGCCTATGTAAAAACTGGGGCACGAACGGCAAGTTAGTTTGTAAACTCCAGTGGTGTTGTAAATGTTGTCGATTTTGTTGTTGAGCTTTAATTATTTGTTGAGAGTGTTGTGTGTGGAGTAAGCTATTTTGTAGTTGTATTTTTGTAGTGTGTTGGTTATATTGTGGGTTTTGAATGATCTGTATGGTATTGATAAGTATTTTATGAGATTGTCATCTTGTGTGTTTGTATTTGGGTTATTAGGTTTATTTTTTAGGTGGTTGTATAATTTGTCAATCATTGTTGGGTTGTATCCGTTAGTTTGTGCTACATATTTTATGGTGTTTAACTCCTGGTAGTGTTCTTCTTTGTCTAGCGGTGTTTTAAGCAGGCGATATATCATGGTGTTGTAAGCAGCTATTTTATGTTGGTGTGGGTGGTTTGAGGAGCTATGAATGGTCATATTGGTACTAGTGGGTTTTCGGTATATGTTGAATTTATGTGTTTGTTTGTCTGTTCGTTTAATTGTAAGGTCTAGGAAGTTGAGAGAGTTTTGTTTCGATGGTGTATGTTAGTTTTGGGTGTATGGAATTAAGGTGTTTTAGAAATATGTGTGCTCTGCGTGTGTTGCCTTTATATAATGTTATGATGTCATCGACGTATCTGTACCAGTAAATTATGTTATCTGAGTATTTATTGTTGTGTAAAATGTGGGTTTGTTCAATATGGTGTATGAATATTTCTGATAAGATGCTAGCTATGGGGGAGCCCATAGGTAGTCCATCTTTTTGGTTATAGAATGTGTTATTGTAGGTGAAGTAATTTTGAGATGTGATTAATCTTGTGAGGTGGATTACTCAGTTACGGTATGAGTTGACAATGGGACACATCTCCCGAAAAGGCCGTCCTCAACAAACAAAGTAAGTGCTACTATAGGCAAGTTTAAAACATTTAAAAGTGTTTATTGATTACTAGTAGCTCACGTGAAGATGGAATCAACAAATGGTATCGTTATCACTTTACACAACTATTTAACTTGTGTCTCTAGATTTAAAATATTTTAATCCGCAATCGTAATAGCTATAGTCAGGATTAAATAGGTCATACAGGCCTCCATCTGAAATAAATGGGGAAACTTTCAGGGCTTGTTCCTCAGGTGAAAATAATGAAAAAAGGTTATATAAACAAAGATCTGGAAATGCTTCCTTAAGAAGTTACAGCTGGCAAAAGATTTGGATTTCAATCTCCTCTTAAAAAATAAATGACATTAAAATTTGTAAGACAAATTTTTCTGTACACAAAAAAATTGTATTCAGGTTTTTTCTACAGTGTATCGGTGTCTATAGACAAATGGGCCATTATTAGCAAATTAGTTTTTTGTTGAGCACTAACCAAATCATCCTGTTCATAAAGAACATGAAATGATTCAGGATATTCAATATAGCCCAGATACAATTGCATATTACACTTGTTTATCATAGAATAACATGTGGCGTATTAAATTGACTTTTTTAAATTTTGTGTGCATCTTTATTGTTAGTCTATTTTACATCATTCTCAAATTTTCTACAAGGTTTGTTTACAAACTTTACGTTTATGTTATTAATTTAAAAAATGTACAGAGTTAACGGACTTGAAACCTAATTGTAAAATGTTTTTAGAAACTGTAGTTTGCTTTTATTATCAGACATCTTGAACACTGTGATCAGTGTCTAAGCCTGTTTTATTCAATTTATCAGTTTATTTTTACATAAAATTCACTACTTTTTACATCTCCAATAACATTCTACAAATTTTAGTATGGTTTCATTGTAACAAGAAACCAATCCATGCAATGGAACATTTCCAAACCTATGTTTATATGAACATTTTTCATAATTTTCACCTGAACGTTTCCCTGTTCCTTCCTGGGATATCCTGTGAAAACTAATTTGGATTAAGTGAGTTATATTCAATCACTGTAACCAGTTTTAAATGGCAAATTATAGATAAATCTTGAGAACAGTCAGAAGGGGAAATGATGAGTCACTCTAGTGCATGGGTTCCCAAACTGGATGCCCTCCTTAGGGGGTGTGAAGGCGCGAGACCAGTTGGAAAATAGTCAGATGAAGTCTCATTTAATTAAAATTCAAGTACACGATTTATCAAAATTTAGAGCTAAATTTATATCTCAGATTTTTTTTACATAGGTAATTTTATTGACCACTAGCAGAGTACCCATCCTTCATAAGGGGTTGAGGAATATTTGTATTGATTTAATTTGTAATACAAATACAAATGTATTTGGGTTGAATTTAATTTACTGAAATTAAATCCCAATAAATATATCAAACTATAGTTTATAAATCTACCATTAAGGGATTTTCCAAGGTAAGTAGGTTGGTGCCCTGACGGAAACCAGTGATCCTAAGAATGTCCATGTAAAATGTAAGATATTTATTGACCGTTCCCACGTGTTCTATAGGGGAAAAAATTATACCGAGGGATGCAGATAGACATCAGGGATATGAAAAAAATGAAAACTCTTGCTCAGGGAAATGAATAAAATTTTTATCAAATTATAGTTGGGTAAAAAATTTCTTGCAGAGTAATAAGAAGTACTACGTCTGCGTATCAACGTCTGGCGCCACATATACAGTAGAACTCCTCAAATCTGAACATGATTTGATTAAAACCAAATTTTAAAAAGTATCTAAAATTTAATGAAGTATGTACTGAAAGTTTGCTACTTACGTAAAACCAGACTGAGATGTGTAATATATTGGAATTGACAATATATAAACATGATATAATACGAAGACCTATAATGTACTACTGTTTCAATTCATTAACATAGAATTTATTGGTAGTAAAATAAAAATAAAAAAGACAAACATTAATCTATATGTTTCACTTAAAAAGAAAAGACACAAACACTTGACTAAATGTTTCTCTTAAAATCAGTAATCTTCATCTGGCATAGAGACGTAAACCTTCCTGAGGATGTGATGTCGCGCCACTGTCGTATTAGCATAACATCATTGGGTGTTTCAGGTGTATGTTGTTCTAAATAATGCAACACAATGTCAAGAGCGGCGGCATGAGTAACAGCATTCGTAGAGGCATTTTTTCCTCGATATCTGCTACACTGTCATCGTGTTGATTCTGGACCATAGTCACCATGTCATGCTCGGTATATTTTGTTATCTAGTGCTGTCCACTCTTCCAGGCAACTTTCTTCAGCATCTACATATCCTGGTACTCTTTGAATGAGCTCAGTTTCATCATCCTATGTTCTAAGGAACAAATTCATTTTTGAACCACTCCTTGAAAATATTACGTCATCCACTGATTTCTGTAATAAACAGGGAAAACATTCAAGTTCATATTCTTAAGGGCTTGTGGCTTGATGGATTTTCCAATCACCATTAATGGTAGCTTATTTGTTCCTGCGGCGTTACTGCAGGCTAAAATTCTGAGACACTGCTCGTTTTAAAGCCTGTTGCAGAAGATTCCTCTTTAGAAGCAAGACTTTTAGTGGGAAGGGTTTTAAAATTCAAGCCAGTCTTGTCTGCAGCATACACTTCCTGGGGTGAGTAATTTTCAGATGAAATCAAATCTGTGAATTCGTTCAAGTATTATTTTGCAGCAAGATTATCAGCTGATAACTTCCCCCCCCTTACCATTACTATCGGGTCAAAAAGTGTTAATAATCGAGTTTAAGCTTTTGCTACAAGGCAACCGATATACTTATAACAAAACAAGATGCACCAAAATTTCATAAATTTAATTTTGCGTCTATTAATAAACTTAATTTTTTTTGCGGTTACAACTTTGTCTTTCAGCAGGTTGAATGAAAAAAGTACTAGTTTTTTGGCATTTTTCAGACAATGCCAGACTTTAAAAATTTATAATATAAAAACTATTAAACCAATTGTGTTAAAAATTTAATAGGTTGTAGCACATATATTTGTATACCATATTTATGAATTTCAGGATTTTTACTTAATTACAACAAAAGTTGTTGTGATTTTTGTCAAAGTGTTTTATTTTGGGATCGGATGAAGATAAAAATAGCAATGAAAGCTTGAATTGTAGCTCTTAAGCTATGAATTGACAATTTAAAGCAATAAATTTGTTACAGAGTCTTTAAAAATTTATATTGATGTCTGATAGAATCGGTACCAGGATGCATTAGCGCGTGAAATTGCTACCGCTCGGCTGTCTTGTGCAGGGAAATTTCCCGCAACAAAACTGGTACCGTACCCTCGTAATGCCGCGCCAACCCATCAAAAACCAGTTTTGTTGCGGGAAATTTCATTCATAAACCCAACAACAGTTGAAGAGCGCAGATAACTCTGCTCATATATATAGAAGAAATGAAGCCACTCCCATTGACATCAGTCCACACACTCCTGTGCCAAACAATTCCTCACATTCCTTTCCTTTCTGTCAATAAAATCTATTGATGACACATTTCCACACTGCGGGCAAACTCAGTACTGAGACAGGTTACAGTCACCCAAAATTCTCATTTTGGTTATTCAATATTAAAACATTTTTTTTTAAACAGCTACCACAACTGTCTAAAGACATTTGTCATTAAAGGAGCCCTATTAAAATCATATAAGTTTGTAGACAAGAAAACTTTTTAAAGTATTTTATAAATACAATAGAAGAAAAATGTATAATTTGAGCTTTGTTTTAGTACCTTTCTTGAATAGACACTACAATAAAGCATATAAAAAATTGAAAGAAATAATCCATAGAACAAAATCTACAAGAATGGAAGGATTTATCTAAATCTGAAATTCTGTAAATATCTTCTAATTATCACATTCTAATACAGGGTGCGGCAGCATAATTTCCTTTTTTTAAATGCTCGCCATTTAGTTAGTTGATGTCATAGCGGAGCGCTAGTGGTCTTGTTCAAGAGAGGGTACAGTAAAGTTTTGTCCCGACTCGTTTCAGTCGCCATCATGTGTTGGAATAGTGAGGAGCGTGCCTTTGCCGTTGAGGCCTACTTTTCAAGCGGATGTTCAGTTATTGCAACACAGGGCGCATTTCGGAATCGGTTTAATTTAGCCCCGTTGGCTCCCGTCCCAGACCGCAAAAAAAAATTGTTACAGGGGTCACTACATTCAGACAAACTGCAAGTGCGACTAAACGAAAAACTGGAGTCCCTCGGCCCGTTAGATCACCTGAGAACATTGAAGCAGTGAGAGCGTCAATGTTGCGATCACCACGGCGTTCTGCGCGCAAACACGCATCTGCCCTTGGACTATCCGATCGTTCTGTGAGAAGAATTCTTCGTGATGATCTTCATTTTCATCCCTATAAGATGGCGATAGTGCAGGAACTTTCAGAACGTGACTTCAATTCTCGGATGAACGCGTGTGAGCTTCTTCTTGATGTCGTTTTCGAGGGTGCTATTGTTTTTTTAGAGATGAAGCCCATTTTCATTTGTGTGAGTCAGTTAACAAACAAAACATGCGCTACTGGGCTGACAATAACCCTCGAGAATTGCATCAAAGGTGCAATTTCCTCAGCTGGAATTATTGGTCCCTGGTTTTTTGAGGAAAATGAGGTTACAGTGACAGTGAATTCGGACCGGTATGTAAACATGCTACAGAATTTTTTTTTCTCACGGCTAGAAGAGTTGGATTTGGGGGACACTTGGTTCCAACAAGACGGTGCAACAGCACATACTTCAAGAGCATCGATGGCTGTTTTAAGGGAACACTTTCCAGAGCGCCTTATCTCAATTAGAGGCGATTTGGAATGGCTCTCCCGATCTGTCCCCTTGTGATTTTTTTCTATGGGGTTTTTTGAAATCCCTTGTTTATGTGAACCGTCCAAAAACCCTACAAGATTTGAAGACCAACATCCAAGAAGAAATTGCCAACATAACACCTGCTACGCTAACAAGTGTCATGACAAACGCCAGAAATCGGTTTACGCAATGTATGGAGAATGAGGGACGTCACCTAACAGATTTGATCTTCAAAACAATGTAAATAAAAACTTTAGACACGTACCTACATTATAAAAAATAAATAAATATTTTCAGATGCATACAATAGTTTTTATTGAGTTTTCAAAAAAGGAAGTTATGCTGCCGCACCCTGTACATATATTTAGAGAAAGCATTGTTTTAAAATTGGAATTAAGGTTATATAAATAAAGCCAAAATCTATTTTAAAATTTGTTTACTAAATCATCCATTTCCAAACACAAATCATCCATACTCTATGTAAAATCATACTTACAGAATTAAATTGCACACTATAGTTAATGACAGTTAGTTCCAAGTAGTAAACTTGGTACAGTTAAAGAAAATTTATGGTAACTATTACTTTGTTTTTTTCGGTTTGAAAATTAAAACACTACAAGTAAACTTTAAATCTCCAAGTATTGATACTTTACTAATCAATTTTAAAGTTTGGAAAAAGTAATATCTTAAAAAATGGAAACAAATCTAGTCAATGTATAATTTGTTGTGATTTCTAACCATTTAAAATGTGCAATAAACTAGAATCCTATAAAATACAAGAACATTGTATTTGAATACAATGGAAATAAATTTGTATTCGATAAGATCAAATTAACTATTACAATTTTCAAACTTTGTTAGCAACTATAAAAAAATGTGCACAAAATATTCTTGTAGGGATTTTATTATGTAAGCAACTAACTTAAAAAAAGGAATCAAATTCAAATTCTAGTTAAAATATCAATACAAATTTATAACGGACACATATTTTTGGCAGAAATTAAATTAATATTTAAAAAGTTAAAAATAACATTTACAAAATATATAAATATATATAAGAATCAAGACTAAATAAATCAGCCCAAATTTATCTTCAACATAAATTACTCTAATTAAAAACTTGTTAAGGATGTATTCACACATTTTATATAAATACGAGATCACAGAAATTGTGTTAATATCAATAATGGGGATATCTGTTAACCCTGTTTTCCCCCTAGGAATATAAAAAACTTACAAGGGTTATAAATCTAATGCACTTTTTGTATCACATTGTAATCGCAGTGAATACACAAACCATCAGAAAATATCGCAGAAGACAGTAACATATACAGTACATATTTTTAAAAAATTTAAATACTACATAAAAATGTATAGAATATTGAAATTTGCCAACTCAAATGAAAAAATATTAAAAAGTATTTTACCAAGATTAACTGATTAAACAAAATTATTACAAGAAATATTGACAATAATGTACTTTTTCAAAACCAACTTTTACAATTGTTTATAAAAATTTATATAGAGAACAAGTGGCTAAAACTGACCAAGCGCTTGAATTGTTAAAAAGTTATAAACAAAGTACATTAATATTAAACTTCTAAAACTACAACCTTTGTAAAATAATGTCTTGTTTAATCAATCAATCAAGACAAAATCCGTTCTTATGTAACTGTGTTTTAAAATGTTTAAGAACACATTCTACGCATATTAAAAGAAAAAAAACATACAGCAAATTAAAATTCAAAACAAAACTGAAAGAACATCAAATCAAAGAAAATCGAACTGTACAAGATAAGAACTAAAATTAAAGACCAAGTCTCATAAAAGATGTGCTGCGTTTATTACTCCGTACTTTGTTATCGCCACTCCAGGTTTTTGATTTAGCACGAAAATGCTGAAGCTCTTCTTTATTTACGTCCACCATTTTCCTGTATGCACATGGTTCACAGAGTTCCTTGTGATTTAAATAGAAATCTTTATAGCCTCCATTAAGTAAATATATTTCTGGATATGCCAGCGTCGGATACTCGTTAGCGTGTAAGTTTCTATCTCTTGAACGCAAGAACCGAGACCTGAAAAGTAATTAAAAATATTCTAATTTGTAATTTTTCAAAAATTGTATGTATTACCGTTAATTTAGCTACTACAAAATTCCAACTTCATTGTCAAGTTTTGTACTAAATCTCTTCTATTTTTAGCCCAAAACATTCACAATAAAATTTTGGATTATAAAATAAGGAAGATTATAAAAATTCAATTTTTTGGGAAACCTTATTAAATACCTGTTAAAACCTCAAATGGCACAAAATATAAATAAATTTTATATACATAAAAATCTTCTTGTCAGGTTATAGGGAGGTATCTATTCACTACACAAAGCTGTATAAAAGAAGGCCTGTTAAAACCTCAAATGGCACAAAATATAAATAAATTTTATATACATAAAAATCTTCTTGTCAGGTTATAGGGAGGTATCTATTCACTACACAAAGCTGTATAAAAGAAGGGTTTATGGAGTAAATAAAAGATTAAAATAAACTGATTCTAAGATATTAATTTGATTGCTCATATATTAAAGTTAAAGGAACACATTTTTCAAATTCTGTAGCAGTGGCAATTTAATTCAAGAATTAAAAAAAACTTACAAGGTAGGCCCACGTTCTGATGAAAATTCACAATGGAAAATGAGAACATTTCGCTTATTATTTTCACTCTTGGTTGCCATTTGGTCAACAAATTCTTTGATGACTTGATCTTTGGTGTAAATATTCCTCGCTCCTTTAATATGGCCTCCGTCATATTCATAAGGATATCTAGAAGTTACAATATTTGTAAAACACATTTATTTAAAACGTATTATACTTCATTAAATTTTAGGACATAAAAAAGAAAATCTTATACAAGTTTTAAAAAAATATTCTACAAAAGATTGATTTTGAAAATATAGTAAAAACTTGGTTTGGCACCTTTGAGGGTACTACAAAAATTAATATCTGTGCAGAAAATGTTTTTATAATATATGTGAGTAATAAATTAAACTTACCTGCAATCAATGATCTGGTAATTCTCAATAATATTATTAAATTCACCAGTAATAACTTTAGCTAAAGTACTGGATGATATACATTTCAGATCTTGATGAGCTCCATTCATTAGAGGAAGAGCGAATGGTCGACTAAAATCCCCAATTAAATCCTCTTCAGTTGCTGTAACAAAGAATAAAATCATTAGTTTTAGTTTTATAAAAGCCCATAAAATTTCCAGGTTTATATTTTTGTCTAGACAATGCTTTTTTTTATAAAAGCAACAAATACTATATAAACACAAAACATTCCTAATAATGGATTATGTATGTAAAAACTGATAATAAAACATGGCATGAACAAAAAAACTTGAAACAATCACAACAGTTCAACTCATATTATTGCAGTTATATTTGTAATTAGCTCTTTAGAAGGTAAAAATATTGACGATTTCAACCACAAAAAAATTATCAAAAATAAGCCATACAAAAGTTACTTAAGATTAAACCCTTATCTACATTTCCATTACTATGTCATCATCATTAGAGAGTCCTATGATAAAATTTTCATCTAGTAATCTTATTACAATAAAATAAAAACTACACGATAATTAATTCCACAAAATGATAACTGTTAATATAAAATTATTAATTTTTTCTGATGATGACGACAAGGTCATCGAAATGTATATAAGAAATTTAACTTGGGTAACTTCTATATTAGTTATTTTTTATAATTTTTTGTGGCATTGGGGATCATTGTCAATATTTGTATTGTAATATTGCTAATGCACTCTTTATATTGTATCTGTAGAAGTTAATAGAAATTGAAACTTTAGGCTGTGAGAACAATAGTTCCCTGAATATCCTCATTAAAAATAATCTAAACCTAAAGTACCCTTCCAGCAAAATTTTTTATTCACTCAGGTTATTAAAACACAGTGCAGGAATCAGTTGTTTGGGCTGAGCCAGCTGTCATGGTTATATATTCAGACATGGCAAGAAAAAGATTCAAATTCTAATATTTTAATTAAAACTATATTATAAAATGAACTGGTTTTTAGAATAATATATTTATATCAGCCCCCTGTTGTGAGAAGCAAACCATGTAGCCCTTTATTATAAAAAAAATATAACCTTAAATTTGAATGTCCTTTAGAAAAACATATAAATGCTATATGAGAAAGAGAATGGAAAAAGGAACAGTTTTTTGTAAGATATGATTTTCGAGTATAGGAACTGGATTTGAGGAGAATATAAAGGATTTAATCATCTCTAACCTTTATTATTAAAACTAAACCTTTAAATACTAAAAAATCAAAATAAAGGAGTTTTCATTTAGAATCCGCATAAGTTTCAACACAATTTCAATGCGATTAAAAGGTCGGCCAAGTTAAATAATGCCACTCTTATTTTCCATACGTTTTGATAATTATATTATTTTTCTATTTATTATTATCAACCATTAATATATGGTTAAGTTATTCTTATAGTTTACTTCCAAGAGAGCAGGACAAAAATTGTATTGGTAACTGAGTTGGATCTTTGTGGTCCAAGACATACTTATCCAGAAAACATTTTAAATGCTGTGGATATTAAAAAAAATTTTTTTACCAAGTTAAATTTTTTGATGTGTCTTTCATTTATACAATAAATCTTGTATGTAGTAATTCTAGTCTAGTAATTATCAAATAACAATATTTACAGTTCACTTACATCTACTGAGTGCATTCTTAATAATTGTTTCAGATTCAGTCAAGCTGTATTTCAATTTTTGCTTTTGTACTGATATTGTTGCTATGTCTACTGAAACACTATGCAAGAGTTTGGGCTTTTCAGATGCTACAGTTTTCTTGAACCCATATTCAAACAAAGTTCCACGTAGAGGATTTTGACTATTCTCTGCGACCACACTGAGAGGCTTGTGTCTCTTGGCCTGTGGTGACTGTAAATCTTCTTCTTGAGCTGGTCTCTTGGCAGATACCAGGATGTCAGCAGAGAGCTAAAGAAAATCAATTGTACCTTATTTAAAGATAGGCAATATTTTGAACTTTTAAATGGGTATAGTTTAAAAGTTATTGTAAATTGTTATAAATAAATAATTTTCTAACTCAAATTTAAACAGTTAATTATAAATTGAAAAAATAATTTGCAGCAAATGAAAGGGTACATACAAACAAAATATACCATAAGAAATAAATGATAAGACATATGAAAATTACTGTATATCACTAAAATCACTTACAATCACTACAATTCCTACAATCACTTAAATTGTATTCAACGCCTAACAATTAAGTTTGTGGACCTTGCACGGTTTACTGTAAGGTTAGGTCGGCATATTTGTATACAAAATTGGCTAAGTATATAAGTTTTGTCCTGTCATTTTTCTTGGCCTTTGCATATGAAAAAAGAGCACATGGGAAGCAAAATTTTGATAAAAATCTTGCCAATAAAATCATATTGAGTCAGCAGACCTTATAGGATTTCTTCTTGATTATTTCTTTACTGATATTATATATAAACATATCACTAGAATCTTTATTTCTGATAGATTCTGGAACTACAGCAACAATATTTTAGTGTGTAAATCTTGTCAGAAGTTAAACAAAAGGTTAACCAAATTGTTACCTTCCTAGTTTTCAATTGAAAAGAAAATATTGTGTAGAGACATTAACTTTAAACCTCTTCTACCCCCCACCATTAACTATTGCTATTGTATTAAATTCTAATAGTAAAATTACTTACATTATGTGAAGAGAAATTTTCTGAAATACACCTGCGAAAGGTTGTACGTTGTGCACTTACGGAGGAGAAGTTCAAATCTGAAGTAATAATGGGGGCTCGAAACAAACCTCCCATTCCTGGAGGCAAATGTGCTTCTTCGTCTTGTAACTGAAAATTCAACAAATACAATTATAAACAATGAGATTAGTTTATAATTAAGAAATACAATCTGTAGTATTTATTCTACATTAACACTGTTTGTGGTAAATTCTATTACTCAATTTAATTTTGAAATACTCCCTGACATTTAATAATTTATAACTAATAATGTTAAGTATACCAAAGCTTTGGTATGAAGTAGTGATTCATCTACAGGTTGCAGAAAGAAGGTTTATATTTCTTTATTAAAAAGCACTTTGTTTCTAGTTTTTACACTTCAAGAAAATAGCATCGTCCAAGTTATAGTCATAATATAAGCTATTTCCAACCACAAACCTTCTTTTGACCAGTACTTGCGAAAATAGAACTCATTTTCTCATGATTAGTATGTGTAAAGGGTTACATAATGATGTTTAAAAACGTCAGCTTTGAAATATCATAGGGAACTTCATGAGATCAAATTAAGTGTATATGCTTTAACTGCTTTACAAGTTGACTTGACAATTTCCCTCTTAAATTTTGACACACAATCCTGTTAGTGTCAAAACTCTTAATTAATAAATTCAAACAATCTGTGGAACAGTTTTTTCGTTTTATTGATGGTTGATACTTTTTAGATCTTCTATCATTCAAAGTATCCATTCATATTTTTTTTTTTTAATAGTTTTTGTATATTTTGTGATAGAGAAATGATTTCTACTAACACTTAAACTGAAAAATTTATTTTTGGTTGTTTGAGAGACCATCATTATTGTATGAAATCCTTAAAAGGAAAACATTTTAATCAGAAATTGTTGAGGTTGAATAGACCAAAAACCCTACTCTGAGTTCAAGTTATTTTTAAAAAATTTAGTAACAAAACTAAAATTTTTACTGGGTAAAAAATAACTTGAAATATTTAAAATGTCATAAATATATAAATATAGAATTGAATTTAATCTTTATTACACAACATCTTTATTATCTAATATTTATTAATTATTGAATAAAAACAAATATTTTTAAGAAAACAGAAATATCTTAATCTATGTAACATCTAGGAAGAATTAAACAGAACTTCTTTTTTCTGATCTCGAGGTTTAGGTAACTAAACATGTTTGCAGGAAGGTACATAGAACCAGGTCGTTAAAAAAAACTGCAATAATATCACAAACATTGATTAAACAATGTTTATATTTAGAGTATGTAATGACCTATTACTAGTAACAAATAAATGTCTTCAAAACAGAGGCCATAAAAGTATTTCACTATCCCTCTCCTTATAATTAGACAATAAGAGTTGTACATTCAGTTCTAAGTGTTAATTATAGTTTATCAATCTGTTAATTATTTGTTTGCTTGATTTATTATACTACATAAATTAAATACTACAAGTTGAACTACTGATATTTGCTGTGTTTTTAATCTTAAATTGATTTACACCACTTGTGTGAATTTATGTATATTTAATTGAATAAAACATAGCTAGGCTACCACTTACTGATCTTTTCAGTACTTGGGAATTGGTAAAAAGATTTAGCAACATGAACCTAGTGATTTTGTTAGGTTTTATACAATTAATAAAAAATAATAATAATGATAAACCGCATATTAATATGCTTAATCAGGTTTTGTCTTTGGCAGCTCCTGAAAGTGACATATATAAGTTAGGCGTAGATGAAGTGAATGACTGATTACGTAAATTAGCAAAGAAGAATTATCCTAGGCTACCCCTCTTTACTTAAATCCCCTCTACTTATCAGTTGGAAATGGTTGACAGTTACAATCTATAGTTGCTGAACACATTTCAAACACCGTATGTCTACAAACCACAACTGAATAGTACAAAAAATATATACATTTCAAGTTACACTTAACATGCAATTATATTATATAATTTACAAATACTTTCAACATTATAACCCCTAAACTGCTACTATACCTCTCAATAACCCTACCCTTACCTAAAAGAACCATTACAGTCTATTACTCAGTTACAATCCAGATTGATAATGTGACTAAGGTCTCCAAAATGCCGCCCTATTACACAATAAAGAAAGAGCTATCAGAAGTGTTACATACTTTATATTATTAAGTGTGTAAATTCAAATTTATTTGTGTTTCCTAAATATGACTGTTGTTCTCATTACCGTATGTTGCGATTTTACTCATTACCCATACCCACCATAACATCCAGATGTTTGAATTATTGGTTCACCTCCGTACAGTTTGGGTAAACAAATTTGTACTGTACATCTAACATATACATAAAATAATAAAAACAGACACAAAACTTACTTTAACAGGTGATAAGAATTCAATAAAGCCATCATCGAACGATTCACTGGAGGATGTAGAATGAAACAGGTTAATCGAAGTTGAATTACGTCTTGGGGATTCAGCAACACTACGACGAGGTGCCAGCCCGCTGGGTTCTACAAATCTAAAATTGGAGGATGTTGAAGATTTTGAGTCTTCAGAAAAATAGAAGCCGCTGTCTTGTGAATTTGGGTCGTGATCTTCTAATGGTATCCTTGAGCGTGTATTTGACAATTGGCGAACAGCTGCAAACTATAACAAAATATATTTAGATAAATATAATAACTAATGATGTAATCAAAGTAAAAAACATATCAGAAGACCTTTTGCTAACAAATATTTTGTTTTTAACTGTTTTGACAGAATTAACAATCTACTTGTTATTAGTGTTAAAAAAATCTAATGATATTAAAAAATGAAATGTTGTAACACTCTTAAAAATAAGGTGTTACATATAAATTCATTTATATATTTGATTTTTATTTAATAATTATATCTTCCCAATATAAAAGAAAATTTTTGTTTTATTCGTGCTCATTGTGAACTAGCATAGATAGTAGCACCCCTAGCGGGTAAAAATGTAAAATATCGTACGAGTAGTAACTCAGGGTAATTAACTGACATCACCTCATATGACGCAAGCATGGTCTGATATCGCCAGATCCAATGCAACAATCGAAAAATTCGAAATAATAACCAAGGGTGGGATTTCCGTTGGCGTGCCCCTTCAGAAGCCCCAGTTCTCCAAAAGTCTTTGAACGAGACGGACGTAATGGCATTTTCGGACGTAACTTAGAAATTTATAAGCTTCCAGTATTCCAAATTTTAAGATGTCAAGGCCGGTACCAAATTTTATTAACGCAACTAAAGAAGAAGTCAGAAGCGATTATTTATGTATTTCAAATGAATTAAAGTTAATATCATTTTTGTTTAAGTGCGCTAATTTGCTAGAGCGATGTATTAAGTGTTTAGTGATTCCAAAAGCCATGGGCAATGTTTAATATGTGTTAAAGTGTTTTTAAAATAAGTAATGTGCACAAGCAGGTACGTTTTAGATAATAATAAAGAAAATGTATTTTAATTTTAACTAAGTTGAAGAATTTTTAATTGATAAACGGTTAATACATGAACGGTAGAAATTGTACCTTGAACATTCATTTCTAAAAATTTAATTGGAAATCTTAAGTTACTATCTTCTCGATAAATGTAATTTTAAAGGTTAATAAGTAATTAAAATGTATGGAATAGCTAGCAGTAATTAAAAGTAAATTACTCGACACATTGCTGTCTTTTGTTCTTTTGTAATTTGTCACTGATTAATAAATTGTATGACTTTGTATTTTAAAAACTTAAATTCTTATTTCACAAGTAAACTAGAACGTTACAAACTTTCAGTTTTCATTTCAAGTAACCTAGTTCTATCTTCCGAAGATATCAGAAGATCGTTTACAGAAAGACATTATTATGCCTGGCTAGAAACGGAGAACTAGATAGAGCCCTGGGTAAGTAAGGTAATTAATTTGTTAATTAGTAATTAACACACATTTTTAATAAAGCCCTGATAAATACTTACCCAAGGAAAAAGGCTCACCTGTTACAATGTGTCAATAAAAAACAAGACTATTCTCTTCATGCATCTTGTTACAACTTTGCAGTCAGTTACAGGTAGGTATTTAGCTTTTAAATTTCACACTACAATATTTATACTTGCGCCAGAATCTTATATACACATTTATTTGAAATAAAGTTATGTAAAAAGTTCTCAAAATGAAATGTAAAATATTGTTTAACAATATACCACTCTTGCAGAAAATATAACAGTAATAATATGTTTGAAGAAAAGGTTAGATTATGGACATGTCTGTGTTATAATGTTATATAAGCCTATGGTAATAAAATAGATGTGGAAACATGTTCAACATTAAAATCTTTGAAAGAAAACTATAAAAGTAGAGTCGCTTTATGTTCATACTAATGTAAGCTAAGCTCAAAACTGAATTATGCAAAGGATGTTTCTTTTCTGTTTTGAGTGACAGCACCAGAATTTGAATCATCAGCTAACTTATCTCCACTTAATTATAGAGATCGACTGGGGTTGTGTACAGGCAGTAACATATCAATTCTCTCTACGAATATTTGGAATAATACGCGCCTCATTTCCACCACATATTTACTTGAAACATTTAATTCAATCAAAAGGTTTTAAATCTTTAAATTTGTAACTGGAGGGTTCTTTTCATAAATGTAATGAGTGCTTTTAATTTTGAAATATGGATATTTTTCAGATGTAAAGAAAGGAAAGTAAAAAAGGCTGTGACAATGTTTACTTGGCTCTTTTATGCAATGAAATATGTGAAGCACATTTCCATATAGAGCTACGAGACGAAGTACCATTTTGGAATTCATAAGTTGTGCTGTGGTCTGCAATCGGCGCATGCATACTGTTTACCAGTATCTGTTGGCAATGTCACACAGTCTTCATTACAGATCCATTTGTCACTGTTAAAGGTCGTTTACTTATGTTTAAATACCTTCTCTGACCAAAAATGCTGCCGACTGTAAAATACGCAATGTAATACATTTTCTTAGTGTTAAAGGCATGAAAGCAGTTCACATTCATCATGCGATCTGTGAAATGGGAAGAAAAAACATGAGTGATGGGATAGAAAACAAATGGGTGAGAGCCTTTAAAGGTGGCATATGAATCTTTATGTTGAGGAATGAATTGAACGATATTCACTAATCACTGATGACTTGATGGAAAAGTGAAAGAAAACAGATGCTTTATGATCCAAAAATTCTGACAAATTCATAAAAACAAATGTTTAGCCAGTTCTCTCACATTTCTAGAGCTGTAAATGGGAAGACGACAAATTGTAAAGCCACATGATCACTGTCGGCCAGACTTGGTTGGCGATGTTACACCAGAATCAAAACAATCCATGAAACGGCACCATTTAACATCACCCAAAAAAGTTGAAGCAAATAATTTCTGCTCAAAAAAAAATAATCTGTACCATTTCCTGGGACAGAAAAGGTGTTATGGTTGTAGAATTCTTGCTTCAAGGTGAAACAATAAATGCGGTATCTTAGTGTGAGACCTCAAGATATTTGAACCGAGTAATGCAAACGACATGGCATGCTGAGTATAGGTATTGTTTTGCTTCATGATAACTAAGAAACTGATCCACCATAAAGTCCCGATCTTGCGACCAGTGATTTTCATTTATTTTAAAACTTGAAGATAAAACATCTGGGAAGATCACGCCATGACAAAACAACAGTGATGGAGTGGGTGTCCAACCAGGAGGCAGATTTCTTTGAAAACGGTTTTTAAAAGCTGGTTGCACAATATGACACAGAGTCTCAATATAAATAGAAATTATGTTGAAAATTAGTTAAAATTACAGACTTTCAAGTGAAAATAATTTTGTTACTTTAAGTTTACTGTTTTTTTTTTTAAATTCTAAAACTGTACTTACTAGAAAAACACTCCTCGTACTTATACTGGCAAACTACCAAGTAGAACAGACACTTGTGTAAGTACGAAAATGTAATGTACGGTCCTCCAGTTGAATATTATTAATTGTATCTCTTTTCTTTTGAATCGGTTGGATCTTATGACAGTGTGCTACCATAAAAGAGCAGCATTAATCCTTCGAAGGAATTTCTTCTCTCCCAATGCAGTTCTTGAGACAGGTTTAATGATGTCTACACATCTATGTCTTTATTCAAAATTTGACTGAAGTTGTACAAAATAAAATCCATCATGGAGTGTAATTATTGCAGAAATCATGGATTTGTCTAAAATCATGTTTTTACATTAATAATCGAAATCAATGCTCTTTTGAGCTCTTGAGGCTTCATTTTAACCATGGTGTTCCATCCAACCTTGTAAACATATTTTCCTGTAACACATCCCCTTAATGAAACCTTCTCAACCCCCTCCCCACACCTGTAGTTGATTGTCTGATGAGTACGTCATGAGATTTTTTTTGTCAGAAACAAAGTGTTAGGAATGCTATTTAAGTCTGCAGAACACAACATCTACTGTACATATTTGGAACTTTTCTGTAAATTAACTAGCTTTCCAGATAATAATCTAAAGTGTATTGGTCTTAAAGATTAGGTTTTGTTTATAATTTATATAAATTAGATTACTGACAAATTATGGAAAAAATAGAGATCCTATTTTTTAAATTCCTAAATAAAATTCTACTGATTTTAAATGAGATAGTAAAAATGATCATTGCTATTAATATGAACTTTATGACACTAACTTGAAAAAGAGAAGCCCCTCTTTTAAGTACAACTAAGTTAAGGAATACCCTAAGTATAATATAAACTATGGCTGAAACACCAGGGGCAATATTAACTTTTCATTTATCCTTTGAAGTAGTCCAAAGCTGTCTACCCCTTTCGTAGTTGTGCGATTTTTTTATTTAAACATCGTAAGGTTTCAAGACTTGAACCAATACCACCAAGAGATTAATTAATAGCTCTAAGAAAAAATTGCAGATTTTGCCTATTCAAAAAATGATTAATGACGAAGTATTTCTGAGACCAAATTTCCAAAAATAAAAGTGTGAATATAATAGAAGAGTACTTTGATTAAGGTTAAAAAAACTATGTGGTTAATACAAATTTTACTTTTTCTAATGCCAGATCTTGGCATTTCTGCCATTCTCCGTCTAGCCTTCTAGTAGACAATGATGACTTCATTCTTCCATGTCTAACAAAGCTGTGCAGTTCTGAAGATGTTGGAAGTCCATCTTGTGACGGTTGCACATATGGCAAATATCCGAAGCTGCTAGTCCTATTTTATATAAGTGGGTTTGCAGATAGTCATGGCCCATAAGTATTCTGAATTTGGCAACAGCTTCCACTCTAGGTAGGCTATGTGCCATTAGCATTGTGTGCACAAGGCCTTCTATATCTTTTCAACACTTGTTTTTTTGTTTTTGGCTTTCCTTTGTTTTTTCATTGATAGTTGATTTAATCAAGCTTCTTGCTGTCATTAGAGATATAGGATTATCAGGCTGTGACAAGGTGTTACCTTTCTTCACTAGCTGGTCTGCGCGTTCATTTCCAACATGGCCAGGGAGCCATTAGAGCACAATGTACTATCGTTTGTAGTTAATACAGTTATTTTGTTAGCATTATTTTTTTGTAAAACGTTTCTACAACTTATCAAAAACGTTTTAAAACACAATGTTTAAATTTTATAAATTAGCCTAACATTAGGGTCAAGGCCATGGAAACCACGGTCAATGTGATAAGTGTAAATGTCGCTACATTTACTCTTCCTTTTTCTTTTGGAGACGTTGTGTTAAGGCATTTAAGGACTAAAGCCTTCTTGCTTTGCCTTAGTGACATATGTAACATTTCAAAATGTATTAAGAAATATAAATCACATTAAAACAAAATTCCCTTACTTTTGAAGGAGAAGTTTTTAAAGGACTGTTTGGGATCGCTGAAGGTGGTTGATTTTCGCTGTCTCCTAATTGGCTTAGTCTTCTAGGTAATCCTTGTTTCATTCTTCCTGTTCCACTTGGAGTATTACAGTTGGAGAACTTCAATGCATTCTTCAACAACCTGCAATCACAAAAACAAATCAAAAACCAAATAATTTCACTTTATAAACAGCATGTTTACAAAACCAATTTCACATAATTTAATTCCATGGCTCGATAGCTTTAAAGCTGTCAAATTTCTATATACTGTAGTAAATAATGGAAAAAATTCTAGTTGAAGTCAATTAATTAATAAAGGTAATTTACTAGGTAAATGAACAGATTGCCCCCTTCATAAGATTTTGGTTAAGAAAAATGCTATTATTTTACTTATGGGAAATTTTTAATTATCATGTTGTTTTGAAAGCTATAGTTTAACTATACACATATATTAATGGAAATAGTTAAATTACTTTAATGACGTTTTAAGGCTATAATTATGTTTTATCTTAATATATGTGTCTTTTTATTAGAAATATATTTGTAGAATTTCTGGTACATTATATGACAACTTCAAGTTTTTTCAAGAATTGTATGATATTTAAAATAACATCACAGAAAATTATTTTAAATTTCTCCAGAAATAATGGTTACAATTTGAAAAAAAAAATACAAACCACCTAAGTTTTAAAACACACAAAGAAACATTACAAATTCAACGTTTGTTTATAAAACACAGTACTATTTCACAATACATTAAATTACTATATAGCCAATTTATAATAATGCAAAAAAGTATAGAGTTAAGATAGGTTTGATTATTAAAATGAAGTTTCTTAATATAAACTGCGTTTGTTGTTTATTGCTGAGGAAAATATTCTTGAGCCTTTCATTTGAACAAACATTACTTAAAGGAATAATTTACACTATTTGTAATTTTGCTATACAGCAAAAAAACATATCACAGCCATCACCTGATGCAAGTTGTGTGTTGTAAATTTAAGTTGCATTCTTTCAAAAAATAACACGACTAGTTTATAACATTTACAATAACTTTGTCTATGTTTACAATATATTTTTTAATAGCACGTGTAAAAATTTTAAAAAAATCGAGATCACCCATTGTGTTTACTAGGGAGGATATAAATGTTGGTGTAAAAATGTTATCAGCCCAGGTCTGAGTAGAATAAGTTTTAGAAACAAAGAGTGTATACAAAAGTTAAACACTTTCTTTTCCACCTCTAATTTTTACAGTTCAATTAATTCCACAAAGTATCTAATATGCTAGATATGCCAAGATAAAATTATAAGAGTAGCAAAAATATGTTTGTATTTCTATTCTGAAAAATTGTTTCTTTCCATAGTGTAGGCTATTCCAAATATATTTCGAGTCCAAATATAACAAAATAAAACTTCCTGTTTTAAAACAGTAAACTCTTTAGCATCAGAAATGACAGTGTAAAGATTATTTTAAAAAATCATATTACAAAAGGGGCACTCCTGATAGTGAGTGACTCACTTCTTCAGAACCTCAAAACAGTTAAATAACATTAGTTTAGACATTAGATAAATTTAAGTTTCCATAGGCCATATATTGAGTGAAGGACAAATTGTACAATCAAAGTTTATTACTCGATTTACTGGAATATTTATTCAAATTTGCACATTAACTTACACTAAATACCCTAATCGTTATTCATGGAACAATTCTACACATCTGTGTAGATACAAAGTATCTATGCCTGTGAATAGGGTTGGGTAATTACGCGCGAAGACTTACCGCGTAAGGCACGTTACGGAGGGAATCCCCTTTGTTACTGTCAAAAACAACTGTACAAACCTAGTCTTTCGTACACACAACTTGCTAAGAATTGTATTAGGCTACACTAATATCGTCTTAAACGATAAAATAGTTTAAAAATATATTGCACAAGAAAATAACAAAAATTATATTAACATTCTTAATATTATATTAAAAATTAATAATTTTATTATTGTTAACTAAAATAAATGGTAACTTTCGGTTATTTCAACGTCATAAATATTACAAAACAAATTATATCTGGGGATGTATACGAGAAAATAGTAGGATAATTAATGCTGACGTCTAAAAGATATAGAATATTTTGAAAAGAAACTTATTTAACTTCACACACGAAACTATAAAGCTGTATTGTTACACTAAAATTGGAATATATCTACGAAAATGGATGTGAAACTGTTGAAATCAAATAAAATTACATTTTATGTGTTTTACACAATTGCATGTATTTTATTTTAATTTTCAACACATTAACAAAAAAAACACCATAGAAAAGATTAGAAACATAAATAAAAAAAAAGATGAAATATTTCACAATAAAAACAATCTTATATGCATCAAGTTATTTCAAAATGAAAAGATTCTAAGGTTTTGTAAACTTATAGTGCTTTTCAGAGAATCTAAAAAATAAAAACAAATGAAAATACCTTTTTAGTTTATATATACCTTGAACAACAATGGCAAACTTCACAGACTGAGCCTGACATTCTCACTGATAACGGGAGCAACAACTCCTATGAGGATTCTCGTCAAACTGAAGTTAGAAACACGAAACACTGATGCCAAGCTAGTTTTCATGTAGTAACCCCCACTACCGCTCTCGGCCAATCACGTACGACCCTCTCGGCTAAGGTTGATTGCACTCTTCAACAATGTTGCTGCGTTCATACATTCGAGTTTTTACCCTTTCTATATCTTCGTACAGGCAGTTCAACTTCCCTCAACAACTGCATAATCGATAATGATGGTATTAGGATACGATCCAGTGTTCTTAGATATGATATTAATGAGTGTACAATAAATTTAGAAGTAAACCAGCCTTTCGTGGTTATATTTTCCTTCAAATATGGCGTCCAAATTTATAAACGATTTTACTAACGCTATGAATGACTAATCTGGTAATTTCCTTATCACTCGATAATTGAACTCTACACATAAAGTTTACACAGTTTTGTTTTATTTTTATTTACAGTTACACCGAACCAAAGTTGGTCATTTCTTTTTGGAATTATCTAAAGTTGTAAACCTTTAGAAAAAGATGTAGCGCCTAATGATATACAACAAAAATTTTAAAAACGTAACCTGTGCCGTTTAACAGTCTACGCGGCTACGCTAAGCCAACAAGAACTCATTTATTCAAATGGTATACAAATACCATTCTAAAAAATGAGCCTGACCCCCAACCCCTGGCGATGATGAAATATTATATTTAATAGATCATAAATATTACATCTAAACAATTTCTTATAATTAATTTTACTTCTTGCATCAGTTAATAAAGCAGAATGAAAATACCACGTCAAACCTACACGTACGCTACATGACCTTTGAACATTATTTCTGTTAAATTTATACCCAAAATGCACCAAATCAACTGGAGTATGTTGCCATTAATTTATTTAGAGGCTAAAGACAATTCACATTTGACATATTCACGGCAATAAACAACTGTATGTAACAAATAGTGCAAACAACAGCTGGGTGGGTGAGGCTGACCTGACTGTTCGCGCCAAATTCCTCAGCGGCAATGAACCTTCGATCATCGCACAGTTTTCAAACTTATTCTTAGAGCGTTATTTCCGATCTCTTGTAGTCCATGTGGCCTCATTCCACAGTCACATAACTTGATGTTAGCTAAACTTCTAGACTACAATGCGATAGCAGGATTTAATTACAGTAACTAAATCGACTAGCGAAGAATAAACTGGAGAATGCAAAAGTGAATTAAAGGCAAAGGGCCGACTTGTAGGAACAAGAAGCAAAGGGTGGACTTATGGGAACCAGAGGCAAAGGGTAGACTTATAGGAACAAGAAGCAAAGATTAGACTTATGGGACAAAACGCAAAGGGCCGACTTGTAAGAACAAGAAGCAAAGGGTAGACTTATGGGAACAACATGCAAAAGGAAGACTTGTAGGAACAAGAAGCAAAGGGCACACTTATGGGAAAAAACGCAAAGGGCCGACTTTAAGGAACAAGAAGCAAAGGGTAGACTTATGGGAACCAGAGGCAACGGGTAGACTTATGGGGACAAAACGCAATGGGCTGACTTGTAGGAACAAGAAGCAAAGGGTAGACTTATGGGAACAAAACTCAAAGGGTCGACTTTTAGGAGCAAGAAGCAAAGAGTAGACTTATGGGAACAAAATACAAAGGGAAAACTTGTAGGAACAAGAAGCAAAGAGTAGACTTATGGGAACAAAACGCAAAGTGCCGATTTGTAAGAACAAAAAGCAAAGAGCCGACTTATGGGAACAAAACGCAAAGGGCCAACTTGAAGGAACAAGAAGCAAAGGGTAGACTAATGGGAACAAAAGGCAAAGGGCCGACTTGCAGGAACACAAGGGTAGACTTATGAGAACCAGAGGCAAAGGCAGACTTATAGGAACAAGAAGCAAAGGGTAGACTTATGAGAATAAGAGGCGAAGGGTAGACTTATGGGAATAAGAGGCAAAAAGTAGACGTATGGGAACAAGAGGGAAAGGGCAGACCTGTACTAAGAAGAAGCAAAGGGTAGATTTATGGGAACAAGAGGAGAAGGGCAGACTTATGGGAACCAGAGATAAAGAGCCGACATGCAGGAATAAGAAGGAAAGGGTAGACTTATGGGAACCAGAGGCATAGGGTAGACTTATGGGGACAAAATGCAAAAGGAAGACTTGTAGGAACAAGAAGCAAAGGCTAGACTTATGAGAATAAGAGGCAAAGGGTAGACGTATGGGAACAAGAGGGAAAGGGCAGACCTGTACTAAGAAGAAGCAAAGGGTAGATTTATGGGAACAAGAGGAGAAGGGCAGACTTATGGGAACCAGAGATAAAGAGCCGACTTGCAGGAATAAGAAGGAAAGGGTAGACTTATGGAAACCAGAGGCATAGGGTAGACTTATAGGAACAAGAAGCAAAGGGTATACTTATGGGAACGAGAGACAAAGGGCAAGCCTGTGCGAACAAGAAGCCAAGAGGCGAAGGGTAGACCGATTGGAACAACTCATTTATTTCTTTCTTGAAATGTATTTTGAAAAAATAGAAATTTATAGTTTTGCTTAAGACCATGTTATTTCTTGTAAAGCCTATTTGCTAAATAACTATTTACGTTAATGTTACATTTAATGTTAATCGAGTACTTCGTCAATAAATGGGGAATATATTTAAATTAATAAATTTAATTTACACATTTTGTTACTAATGTCTAAAATTAAGAGTTATAATGGCGCAAAAAACATTTAGTTTTCATAATCTTGTGATGAGGGTATGGATTAGCTCACAGTCCCTCCAGAATTCAACCCCCCCCCCCCAGAAGGGATTTCTGCCACGATCGAAGTTCCAGTAACCTAGGTGTAGTTAACTAAGACCTTCTTTTGTGATGTCACTTGAACAAAACGCACAAGAAATGTAGCCATTTTACAAAGTAGAACATCGATTGACTCTTCTAATAACGTTGAACTCCCGGATTCGAACACTTGGCGGGAGAGGGGCAGTGAAGAAACGGTTGTTGAGTTTAGAGCCAAGCCAAGGGCAACGGTCTACCTTGACTTTGTGAGTCGCGTCTTCATTTAAAGTGAGAGTGCGTTCACTTGGCCGAGCGCCAATCTTACAACCGTGCATGGAAAAGTAAGGCGGTCAAAATGTTGCCTTTTCTACAGGAATTCCCTAAAGTTTCCTGCAAAATGTACTCACTGTTCAATTAAGCATAAACAATTTTATTTTAAAAATAGCCCGATTAAAAATATATATAGTTATTAGACTGAATAGATTTCACTTAATGTTGATAATCGCAAACTCAATCAGTGGTAGGACTGACATCCTGAGGGTTTTCAGAACTATACCACACGGCAAAATTCTCAAAATTAAGTACTACTGTAACATACAATATCAAGAGCACAGTGATACAATATATTACAATGAAAATACTGGAAAGAGCCCCAATACCACAAAAATAATAAAAAATAACAAATAAAATAAGGGTTTAACCTTAAGTAACTTGTTTTATTGTTATTTTTGATTACTTCTGTGGGGTTCTTTCCAATATTTTCATTGTAATACCATTGTAACGCCAAAAACTAGGCGAAGGTTGACAAAATTAGTGATTTTTTCTTAATTTGCTTTAATACAATCCAAATTTAAAGAGTACGCAATGAACATTTAAGTTTAAGTACATGTACAGAACAGATGGCAGAGGGCGCCTTCTGAAATATAAATTCATTATTTTTCTAACACATTTTAATTAAGTTATGAAAAATGAATCTAAATCGCAATGTATATTAATACCTAATATAGAATTTTTAATATTATATAACTATAAGATATAAATTACTTTTCTTTATAAATATTATGTAATTTATAAATGTTGTAATACTATCCAAGTAATAGATTCCTAAAACTATCAAAACATAAATGGTGAATATTAAATTTAATATTTTTTTAGAAGAGAGTTGCCCACCCCCGAAACCAAATCTTATAAGCTAGTGACACAGGCTACTCTCTAGATAAAAATAACCAACATTAGCAGCTGCAAACAATTAACTCGAGGAAACTTTAAACGTTTATCCAGAATACCTTTGCACCACGTGTTAGGAAAAAAGCATAAATATATTAAAACTAAAAGAAAAATAATGAAACCATTGTTGAGTGGATTTGCATTTCATATTCTTTAAAAAGATTTATGTATTAAACTTTACGCACGAACAGTTATAACACACAGTAATAGGCCGCAAAGCTGAACTTGAGGGGCTGCCTTCTTACAAAACTGACAGGCCACCCCTCTTAAATCAGGGCTGCCTCAAAAGAATAATTAGTCAATGATAAAGACATTTCCCTTTATAAACCTGGGCGTTGTAATTTCAAATTAACACCACTGAAAAAGAATTGATAGTTTTTTAAAAAATTGTTGAGATCTCTCCTATTTGTAACCTGATTTCGGTTTTCTTCACTGACGTGAAAAATGGAACAGTCTGATAAGATTCAAGGTAGGAATATAGAAAAACCATGTATTCGGAAATAATTAGAGCCATAGGGAAAGAAGATACGCTCGAGTAGGTATTTGAGTGACATTTCGCCTAAATGCTTCGGCCTAAGACGGTTCTCATAACAGCCTCACACTGGTCGGTACTCTCGGAAGACTGTCACTATGAAAGAATTCCGTCTTCATGAATCCAACCTTAACTCTCGCCTGCTTTAACTCGGCAACTTGCGGAACTTTACGTCAAGATCCATGGCAACAGCACGACATAGTTCAAGGGCCCTACTGAAAGGCTTAAAACTGGTCAACGGCCAGCCTCTGGGACGAGACGAGTCACGATCTGCTCAACACGGCAACTTGCGAGACTTTACGTCAAGACCCACGGTAACTACGACTCAGCTCAAGGGCATTACTGTAGGCTTAAGACGGGTCACCGGAGTGCCTCTGTTACGAGACGGCTATTCATCCATCTGGTCAAACCAGCAACTTAAGGGACTTTACTGTAAGGCTGTAAGGCATAGATGACGAGTCTCCGTCTATGGTTTCGCGTGCCCTTCCAGAACTACCCGCGTAGAACCTTCCGAACAGCCAGGTTTTCTGTACCGTCAGAATGCCCGGACTCTCAAAATGGGGGCCTGATCGTAAGGTAGGATATACTATAGCCAGTACACATTAGTCTGATCACTAGCCTTTGAGTGCAGTTCAAGTAAAAAGTAAAATTGTTTTCTCCTAAAATGTAATACCACTCTCAAAGGAAACACTGAATGACCTTCAAGCCCTAAAGTTCGGCGGCCTCTGGTAGAATACCCGAAGTATAATAATTTAAAATTCCAGTATAACAACATTGATGTTATGACGCACAGCCTTTTACATAGTTAACTTTTTGTATTGAAATATGTATCGTGATTTCACAATCAGTATTATTAAAGATAAGCCCTGCCCTCGATCATTTTATCTTAAAAAAAAACAAACAAACAACTGGATAATTCTATGTTAACAGTAACAAAAAACAATATTATGCCAACGTAATTGATAAATTACAAACTTAAACAAAAAATCAATAAATAAAACATGTTTTTGTATGGTAATACTCATGTATCTAAATAACGATGTTTTGGACTTATAAAAAACTCAAAAAGGATCTGAAAAAAATATGAAAATTTACTTAGTCTTCCCCTGTGTTCTTCACGTAGAGGCATACATAGCGTTTGTAATATAATTTTAATAATTTGTAAAAGCAAAGTCTGAAAATTATTTTCAACATAACGAATTATCTTCAGCAGTGAATTATGTCCAACAGAAATGTTTACCGCTCGATAGAAATACCTATATTTGCTGCCATTCGAGCGTCACCATCTGGGTTAATAGTTGACTATTGACTAGAGTTGTTAACGACACCGTGTAATTTGTTTATCAATAGTTTTGAATATTTTATCACAGATTCAACTAGCTCAACCATCTACAGCAGTGTTCCCCAACCGTCGGTCCTCGGCACTGGTCCGCGGAAGAGTCCTATGATTACTTATATAACAGTAAATATTTAGAAATACAGTATTTAGTCGTGAATAAGTAAAAATTACCATTTTCGTTAACAAGATTGAGTGAATACATTCATCTCGAAGAATATCAGATATTTATTGAATTATCTTCAACATAATAATTATTAGATTTTACCGTAACACGACCATAATAATTTTGTCATGTAGAAAACTAGCTTTAAACATGAAAACACTACCCCAAAAATCCTAGAATCACTCAGACTGCCAAAAAGAAATTAGTGCACAATATCATATTGAAAAAATCAGGTAAATTTTAATTGTTAGATTCTAATAAGTAAATTTTGTAAGTCTTACTTTATTTCATTAAAAATAAGACGTATCAGATGATTGTACTATTATTGTTAAACTAGTTTAATAATAATAATTATAATGGTTTGTTTGATTAAAGTCGTTTTTCTAATTAAATTTTGAAATTTTTTACAGCTAAAACATACAATAGGGCCTATATGTTAAAAAGCAGTCCGTGCATTACAGTCCGTTAATAATAGGCTGAGGAAAAGCCTGCAAGCATTTGTAGTTTGGGAACCAATGGTCTACAGAAACGCAGTGATCGTTTTCGCAAGTTTGTGGCCACTCCACCAATTCGTGGTAAATGGTTAAACCGACGCACACTCGGCTGGACTTGCCCTACGGTTTATAGAGCTACTTCTAATAAGCGATTATTTGTGTGATTCGCGTAACTATTTTACAATATCTTTCTTACAGCTTTGTTCAAAAGTAATACTACCAAATAAAAACTATACAAGATTTACGATTATGGCAAACAATTAGAAGAAAGACAAGAATAAGATTATTTTACAATATCTTTCTTACAGCTTTGTTCAAAAGTAATACTACCAAATAAAACCTATACAAGATTTACGATTATGGTAAACAATTAGAAGAAAGACAGATAAGATTATTTTACAATATCTTTCTTACAGCTTTGTTCAAAAGTAATACTACCAAATAAAACCTATACAAGATTTACGATTATGGCAAACAATTAGAAGAAAGACATAGATAAGATTATTTTACAATATCTTTCTTACAGCTTTGTTCAAAAGTAATAGGCCTACTACCAAATAAAACCTATACAAGATTTACGATTATGGCAAACAATTAGAAGAAAGACATAGATAAGATTATTTTACAATATCTTTCTTACAGCTTTGTTCAAAAGTAATAGGCCTACTACCAAATAAAACCTATACAAGATTTACGATTATGGCAAACAATTAGAAGAAAGACATAGATAAGATTATTTTACAATATCTTTCTTACAGCTTTGTTCAAAAGTAATAGGCCTACTACCAAATAAAACCTATACAAGATTTACGATTATGGCAAACAATTAGAAGAAAGACATAGATAAGATTATTTTACAATATCTTTCTTACAGCTTTGTTCAAAAGTAATAGGCCTACTACCAAATAAAACCTATACAAAATTTACGATTATGGCAAACAATTAGAAGAAAGACATAGATAAGATTATTTTACAATATCTTTCTTACAGCTTTGTTCAAAAGTAATACTACCAAATAAAACCTATACAAGATTTACGATTATGGCAAACAATTAGAAGAAAGACATAGATAAGATTATTTTACAATAAACACAAAACATTATAAAATCAAGGCTTAGTATAGGTGAAATGGTTTAACTATTACAATTCCATATTTTCCATCCAACATATTAATGGTTCCACTGGTTAACTTTACCTTACTATATAACTTTACCTAACTATATAACAATGCAGTTACGAAGTATCCGAGTGAGCTATAAAACAAATAATTTACTAACCGGTTGACAATCGAGATAGTTCCATTTTGAAGTACGTTATTATATTCCCGCACAAAAGATGGCGGCCATATTTACCTTCACGATTTATTTGCTTAGTTATCATTATTATACTTTATATATATTATCGGATTTCAAAACGTCTTATGGTGTCTTCCGACACACATTCTCTAGTTTTCCCTGTCTATCGACTCATCCTGTTTAATCTCTTCTTTATAACTTCTTCTTGGACGACCTCGTTTCCATTTTCCCTGTTGTTTCCATCTCAATATATGCTTTGGAAGGCGTTCTTCACTCATCCGCTGTACATGATTTATCATATTGACTGTTTAGTTTTCATCTCCTCCGTCACTGAACGTGGGGCATGTATAATGTCTCTTATTTTCTCATTTGGTACTCTTTCAAGCATTGACTTTGCCAAAAGTTCAACTCCGTCGCATTTAGTAATTTTTCCAGTCCCGTATTTTACAACCCTTTTTTCTAACCGGATATTCTGTAGCTATATAAGACAATGCTCTGTTTTATGAAGAAACCTTGATTGTAGGCATATACTTTGTGTCGAAAGTGAAGTAAACGCGTAATCAGCATTCAGAATATTTGGGTAGTCAGCACACACACGCACACGGGCGCATATTTAGTACTCGTCCTATTGCTGAAATCGTTCCTAATTTTTTGACCTATTATACTGCGCAGATAATGCAATTTCACTGTTTTGCTGTGTATCTAACTCTCTTCTAATTGGCTGAGAGCAGAATTACTCCAGGCAAGTGACACTGTCCACGTGATGCCGTTATTTCCCCTATTCCCAGTATCATAATATCAGAGTCTTACTTACTTTCTTCTTTACTCCTTCCACCTTTACTCTTCTTCTTACAAGGGGTGTAACAGGAACAACTCTTCACGACACAGGTAGAGTAGGCATGCTTCAAGTACGCGACCATGCGCACGAAATACTAGCCATACGGGCTGAATCGTCAATTCATTCCCTTCCCTACTTCTTAAGCGGGAAGTACATACTTGCTAAGTATTTGTAGAGAACTGAAAACGTAAGCTGCTAACTTTCTGTTACCGCTATTGGGTGTAGTTATTATTTACCTAGACCAACTTTGTCAACCAATTGCCCACAAATATTTAAATTACATTTTCGACAACACTTTGTGTCGCTATTTACAACAAAATATTCCGATTCCCCCCAGAACCTGTTCATCGCTGCACTGAGGATGGGAACCCTCGACGTTCCCAAGCACATCGGAGAAGGGAAGGGATGCGTTCACACAACAGATAGGAAAGGTCACCGCCACCGGCACATTTGCATTAAGACAATTGGAACGCTTAATTGCACCGCGCCAGGTTAAACAGAAGCGGTTTGGCGTTTCTGGCAGCTGTTTGTCATGACTCCAGCGATTCCGACCGCACCAGTCTTGCCACATTCACTTCGCTGCTTCTCACACGACTTTCCCTTAACTACTCCCTTAACAACAGTATTATCCCTATAACGATAACACAATATTCGGTGTCATCCAATTTATTAGTAATATTTCTTAGCTTCAACTTATGTCAGGTATACGATGAATTTAGGGCGATCAGGTTTTTAAGTATCCCAGACGAAAGTTAGGATTAGGAAGGGGTATTCAAACCTTCTGATATAGCACATAAGAGAGAAGTTATAGCATTGCGTGCGCAAGAGTCGCTTATATGAAAGCTATCTACTCTCTGAAAGGCATAATAGTGGTCTGTCTACCCGTATCGACTCTTGTAAGAGAAAGATTAAGGGAAGGTGGATGGAACTAAGTAGGACTAAGGTAAGTATAAAATAACGTGGTCAGAGTCGCTTACATGAAGTAAACCTAATCTCTGCCAGGGACATAAAGGGGCGACTACCCGTACCGACCCTTGTAAGAGAAAGATTAAGGGAAGGTCGATGGAACTAAGTAGGACTAAGGTAAGTATAAAATAACGTGGTCAGAGTCACTTACATGAAGTAAACCTAATCTCTGCCAGGGACATAAAGTGACGACTACCCGTACCAACCCTTGTAAGAGAAAGATTAAGGGAAGGTCGATGGAACTAAGTAGGACTAAGGTAAGTATAAAATAACGTGGTCAGAGTCGCTTACATGAAGTAAACTTAATCTCTGCCAGGGACTTATAAAGTGGCGACTACCCGTACCAACCCTTGTAAGAGAAAGATTAAGGGAAGGTCGATGGCACTAAGTAGGACTAAGGTAAGTATAAAATAACGTGGTCAGAGTCGCTTACATGAAGTAAACCTAATCTCTGACAGGGACATACAGTGGCGAATACCCGTACCAACCCTTGTAAGAGAAAGATTAAGGGAAGGTGGATGGAACTAAATAAGACTAAGGTAAGTATAATATAACGTGGTCAGTGTCGCTTACATGAAGTAAACCTAATCTCTGCCAGGGACATAAAGTGGCGACTACCCGTACCAACCCTTGTAAGAGAAAGATTAAGGGAAGGTCGATGGAACTAAGTAGGACTAAGGTAAGTATAAAATAACGTGGGCAGAGTCGCTTACATGAAGTAAACCTAATCTCTGCCAGGGTCATAAAGTTGCGACTACCCGTACCAACCCTTGTAAGAGAAATATTTCCCTGTAAGAGACACTTTTACGAAGTAGACCTACTCACCTGCGGGGGCATATGTGACGTAAATGCGTAACGACCCTTGTAAGGAAAAGATTAATGGAAGGTGGATGGAATTACGTAGGATTAACGTCAGTATAACTTAACGTGGGCAGAGACACTTTTACGAAGTAGACCTACTCGCTAGCGGTGTCATATGTGGCGGCAATGCGTCACGACCCTTGTAAGAAAAAAATTAAGGGAAGGTGGATTGAATTACATAGGACTAAGGTCCGTAAAACTTAACGTGGGCAGAATCGCTTACATGTAATTGACCTCAACTCTATTGGGGTTAATAATAGGTCTAACTTACCTGTTACACTCTGTTAAATAGTAAGGGTAGATGAAATCAGGGTTAAGAAGAAGAACATCATTCTCTCTTACAGGAAATAGGATAAATGTATGGAGTGACCTGGGCAGGGATCTCTCATCTAAATTAGATTTGCTCTCAATTGGCGGGAATAGAGGTGTCTAGCCCCACATCTAAATATGTTTATATATTGTAAATATTCAGTTTATGGTACATGAAGGAACCGGCAGCCTGAAGTCCTATTTCAATTATTAGGTTCAAAGCTAATAATTTTCAAAATAATAAATACGTTATAGCCTTCAGTCACTGGAACTGAAAGAACCTAGGAAAAATTGATTGGAATTAAGATTGTCTTGTAATAGAAAATACTGCCTTTCCGTTGCATAGACTTTGTGTAATACAATGTGATTTAATTCATTGTCTTACTGAAAATCAATCAACTACCAAGTAAAAGATATCGCATTTTATATAAGGCGTACTGAGCTGTATAGTAATTAAAAAGGAATTTCAAACAATTTTTACCAAATAAATTACGTAGAAAATTTCGCCCTAAAATATTTAGTGGAGAAACGTATATTTTTTATACTTTTATGACTGTACAAAATCTAAAACCTTTACAGTAATGTATTTGTCCGTTTAATCACATTTTCTCCATAACGATTTAAATCAGTTAACTGAGAAATCTTTATAACATATGTTGAAACATGTATTGCAATATAAACGTAGGAATAATACGTATTATAATATCTATTGTATTGTAAAATACACGTAGGAAAATTCACTAGCGCCTTGATGACGCTTGGAAAAATTGCTAAAACAACAATGTTTGGACAAAGCTGTAACTTTTGGTATTAAAATCGAGAGGAGGTAATTTCTCTTAGCAAAAACAGCTACCTACAGACCTATAATACAGTACAGTATTTAAAATGCTGATAAAATTAAAACACCGCTTGTTCAGCCATCTCAGCAATATTATTTAATGTGCTAAATTTTTTAAATACGAATAAAATTTATATTCCTCAGTGTAACAAATCTTACAGTAAAAAAAAGTTTACTTAATAGGTTACTTTCAAATTTTACCTTAAGCAATAGTCACCCAAGACTCTCCTAGAAACGGGCGAAGTGTCCAAATCAGCTGACATTACACCACAAGTAACAATAACGAATTCAGGTCGTACAGGAAGACATTCATTTTGCCTATGGCTCTTTGTGACGTCACACGGGTAAATGTGCAAACTCTGCGTCTCGAAAGTAGGTGAACTGTGGAAATATTGGCGTCAGCAGTAATTAGAATAGTTAAATCTTTCAGAGGTACTTGAATGTCAAAAATTGGGATGTGTTGAGTTGAAATAGGCGGCTGAGTAGTCTTGCAAACTGAAGGCTTAACTACCTCAGTAGGAAGGCAGTGCTGGTCATATTACCTTCTTAAGGGCTGGATAACTGGGAGCAGTGTTTCACACACTGAATAATGAAGCCCCACGATTCCTCTTTGGGATTTCTGGTTTCCATTTCTTCGTGTTTCACCAGCATTCTTTCTCCAAACTCCTTACAAGCACATTTCTAACGTATATTCTAATTCCCTGGGTGCAGATTAAGCCAAAATACAGGTATTTTCTTTACAGACTATTTCCAACACGACTAACGATTATCCGAGAAGAGAGGTCAAACGTTGTCGAACAGTATCCCCTCTCACTGTGCGGATAGTAACAGCATACACGTGTAAGCAGAAGGTGTCTTGCGAGAGGATGTACTCCACAAGGACTGGGGAGGTGGGTCTAAAAAGAACTTATACAAATACAACCTAAATGGAGTTCCACCTGAAAACAAACCAGGCCAGCCAAATCTTATTAAGGTCTATTCTCCACTAGGGTTAGAATGAGACAGCCAACCATTAAAAAGTTGGCGGAATAGGACGACTGGTGCGACGTTGCCACATTGCGCTAACCCATCATGTCTCTACGAAAGCTACGCACAATGAAAGAGCGAGGAGTAAGAAACATGGCAACGCTGTAGAGACTATTGTCATTGATTCCCTGTGGAAGATATTATTTTGTGTCACGTGATTGGAAGAAAGGGACCTTCGACGACCTTGGCTAGCAAAATACCTTCCTAGTTTAATTCTAATAGTCAAAACTTCCGATGTTTTACTTTAAGATGAAAATTAGATGACTTGAGTGTATAAACACATAAATACTTTGTTATTTACTAATTACTATTAATTAAATGAAGAGACCCCATATTAGTGAATGTTTTACTTAGATACCCATAGCCATAGTACACAACCAAAGACTAGATATGTTTCAGTGTTGACGGGATACGGATGTATTTCCTTTCAAGAACTACATCCTGCATACAGGCCGGGAAGGATGCAAAGGGCTGGACAAATTATTCAAACCGAGTTAGCATAAGCGCATAGCAGATGACGAAATAGCGCTCACCACGCATAAATGTGTAACTTGGACAGATGCAGCGTGCCCTTACTGAAACCGAACAGCAGGTGTCCAAGGTAACACAAATGAACATTTCTCACGCAACGTTTCGTAGCATCAGAAAAAGCTGGTTTTCACGGTGGTTACCACAATCCCCTAAAAAAGAGTTCAATATGTTTTAGCCGTATCTCATTCAAGATGGTTCGATCGAGTCTACTAACCGTGTATCAACGGGGACTAAGTAACCTTCATGAGTTTTCTGATGAATCTTATTGTTATTACCTCGTCCGTTCGGGTGAGGGGGTTTCCTTGGCGAAAAGCGTTTCTACTGAAGCATTACAATTTATTAGTTTTATTCAGCGCCGGATTTCGTAGTAACAAATTAACGATTATAATATATAAATTTTTATTTTATATAATGGAATAATGTTTTTCTAATAAATAAAATATTTTAAATTTAATAATAATAAAACGTTTAATATGTGAACTTTTCATAAGTTAAGTGGCCTCCATCACTCTTGTACAAAAGTCCCTCACCATTCTTGTACCAAAGTGCCCTCAACATTCTTGTAATCAAAGCCTCCTACCACTCTTGTACCCAAAAGGTCTGACATTCTTGTATCGAAGGGGCCTAACTAATCTTGTACTCAAGGGCCATCACCTCTCTTGTACAAAAGAATCCTCACCACTCTTGCACCAAAGAGTCCTCACCGCTCTTGCTCCAAAGGGTCCTCGCCACTCTTGGCACCGAAGGAGCCTCACCACTCTTGTACCAAAGAGTCCTCTCCACTCTTGCACCAAAGGGTCTCACCACTCTTGGTACCAGGGTCCACACCACTCTTGGTACCAGGGGCCTCACCACTCTCAAACTAAAGGGACTTCACAACTCTCGCAACAAAGGGTCCTCACCACTCTCGAACTAAAGGGACTTCACCACTCTCGTAATAAAGGGTCCTCGCCACTGTTGTACCAAAGGGTCCTCTCCGCTCTTGCACCAAAGGGTCCTCACCACTCTTGTTACCAGGGTCCACACCACTCTTGGTACCAGGGGCCTCACCACTCTCAAACTAAAGGGACTTCAAACCACTCTCGCAATAAAGGGTCCTCACCACTCTCGAACTAAAGGGACTTCACCACTCTCGTAATAAAGGGTCCTCGCCACTCTTGTACCAAAGGGCTCTCACCATCCTTGTACCAAAGTGCCCTTACCACTATTGGTACCAAAGGGGCCTCACCACTCTTGTACCAAAGAGTCCTCTCCGCTCTTGCACTAAAGGGTCCTCACCACTCTTGGTACCAGGGGCCTCACCACTCTCGAACTAAAGGGACTTCACCACTCTTGGTACCAGGGGCCTCACCACTCTCGAACTAAAGGGACTTCACCACTCTCGTAATAAAAGGTCCTCGCCACTCTTGTATCAAAGGGCTCCCACCATCCTTGTACCAAAATGCCCTTACCACTATTGGTACCAAGGGGCCTCACCATTCTTATACCGAAGGGTCCTCACCACTCTTGGTACCAGTGTCCTTACTAACCTTACACTAAAGTGTCCTCACCACTCGTACCAAAATTCCTCCCACAAAATAAACTCCGGCGCTGGGCTTATCAGCCCAAACACGCATACTGAATACGAAAACGAATACAGTTTGAGTTTCCGAATGAACTATGATTTGAGTTCTGAGTAATTTTATCCTATCACTTCAAATTACGTATTAATACAATAACTCTTAATATCTAGGCAACACCATGGCAACATAAACTCAAAATATAGACAAGGAATGTTCGATGCTTAATTCTGGCCCAATAACGGGAATATGTATAATAGGGTAGATTAAAGGAAGTAGGACTCTACTGTACGTATACCGTTACATAACTAAATGCTTTGTGTCATTACGGCATTACAACTACGATCAAAAGTCATTCAAAGTTTAAAAGTTTCAGATTAATGTCAAGACACTTAAACGTCCAATAGAAATAAGTGTACCAATCTTAGTAAAAACGACTGCCTTTGCTAAGTGCAAAGGACAACAGTGCGTTTAGTTTGTTTTTAACTACTTACTTAATATCATATTTTTCTAAACCAGATACTTTTCCTACCTAGTTCCTTTCCAGTTACTTCCTATTTAGTTTCACCCTAACCAGTTTCTTCATATCCATTTTGTTCTAAGCCAGTTATCTTCTACAAATTTTCTTTCGAGTCGGTTACTTTCTACCTAGTTTTTCCCCTAGTTACGTCCTACCCAGATTATTCTTTACGAATATCTACATTGCCAATCTTCTATCAATTGTTCACCATCCAAACGAGGTGTACCAAAATTCTATGTCTTCTAAAAAACTGCTTTTATTAAAATCCCTTCATTCTAAATGCTATCGTCCTTTTTACGTAGATCCACTCGGTTACTAAGAGTTATAAAACCAAAAGGTAATCATGAAAGGCTAGTTCGTCAAAACTCCTGAGCCGTGTTTATTACACACTTACCTTAATTTTACTTCTACTATACCCTTTAACGATTTTTTCTGAATTGAAACAGAGCTAATCGACTATACATGTAAGGAAATGGAAACTATTGGCGTTTGTTAGGAATGAGAAATTCCTGACTTATTGTTTCAAGGAGTTGTACTAAACGAGCCGCCAGACAAGTGAGGGACAAGATACAAGGTCACTAACCCTGGTCCTTGCGGATGTTTAGTCTCGCGACACGTCTCAAGAATGCAGGATAACAAAACTAATTAACGCTGTTACACTTGAATCGAAGTGATTATGATCATGAACCAATGTATTTGGGAACCCATCAAACTACAGTTGATTTTTCAGTTAATACATCTAAAATATGTTTAACAATTCAGCCATCATCAAAATATATTTATAGATTTAACTCAATTACACTGATGAAATAGAAATGTTATTTAATTTAAAAATGTGAAAAATCTGACTAGTAAGCAAAAATGTGAATTTCATGTACGGAGATTAACTTGACAGGAATAGTTAGATTTTTTGAGAATATTTAAGCAATTTTTAAATATAAATTACTTATTAACAAGTAATATTAAAAAAAAATGAGTCAATTCCTACGTAAGTCAACAAAAATTGTTTTTATCTTAGTTACTTTCTTTTAAATAATTACAATAAACACAAATATGTATATAAAAAGAATCACAATATTACGCGGCAAAATAGAAATTATCAAAATTGAATAATTAAATTTAATTATTGAATTAATATTTGAAAAACCAAATTAACATCAAATGTCATACGCTACAAAAAAAAATGTATTTGAGCTTAAGTGGATGAATAAAAAGTATTATATTTAAATAAGGGTTGAACTAATAGTAAGAGTGGAAAATCGTTAAAATAAACTGAAAAGTACTCATTTCTCAACCAAGTTAATAATATCAATTCCGCTCGTTTTGAAACATACACAATAATGACTAAATTTAGTTATGGAAGAAATAGAATTTATTGTGGAATGTTCACACATAAACGAGCACTTTCAGAAACACACTCGCTCTCTCTCTCTCCCCCCACCCCCTTCTCTGATACACACAAGCGCACGCGCGTACACACACACTCACTACTTATAAATTATTTGCAATCGATAAATAAAAACAAATAATAAATTTTAAACAAGGTTTGGGCACTAAATTCTTTTACTGAATACTAGAAACACCAAGATCAGACAATCTTCAAATATAACTATTTTTAGAAACCATCAAGTTTTGCTATTGTATATATTTTTGAAGTAAGAGAAACAGCTGTACAACTTAATTAGAATTTCCCTGAATGTATTATTATTGTGGGTGGGGATAATTTCCTGAAGTAATGTAAATATACCTCGAACCAGAAATAAAAGATTGTTGAAAGGTTTTCAAAAATATTTTTTGAGTAAAAACTTATTTTTAAAGAAAGGAAGTAATTGACAAACATCAACAAAACAATTTCTTGACGTAAAACAACACTAAATTTGGAGGTTTCGTCGGTTTTATAGAAGCCTTCTTCGGTAGACCTGGAGAAACTAAATGCAGATCAATTTCTATAATTTCGCCACTCTTTCATGTCCGTACTACTTACCACACACATTGGATTGCATGCAGAAGCCAAGAAGATCTTTAAAGCTACCCAACCAAAGGTTGTCGATAAATCATATGCTGCTTCTGTGAGCGTTACGAAGTCGTCCTGTTCCTACTGCGCAGACTTGACCAAAAAAATTGAAGTCCTTACTGAGCAAGTTGCACGCCTTCTATCTTTAGTGACAAACGGACCTTCATTAAATATAATACAACCGGCGACCACATCGAGTGATTTGCTAGTACGTAGCAAATCAGCCGATAAAGGCATGTCTGCACGGGTATCTCTCTGCAAAGGAAACACTCTGACAGAAACAATAAAACTAAAAGCGATAAGTCCTTGCCATCAGAGGATAGGAAGAATAAACCAAATCTTGAAATTTCACCAAAGAATGCACCAATTAAAGTTGGTGCAAAAAAATCAAACGCCAAAGGAGAGGCTGATTCTATCTCACCTCCTGAGCAAAAAAAAATCCTCGAGTTCCATCACTGCAATGGCAGCGATGGAATCCGAAGCGTCTCCTGACATTCCAAGTAAATTAACATCTAATGCCAACAATGAGAGCCAGGTCAATCCTTTTCACTAAACAAGAATATCCACACCTAAACAATCTGTGATTCAGTAGAACATCAACGGGGTTAGAAGTCACATTGAGGATCTCAAAGTAATTGTGAGAGATGTGTCTCCTATTTACATTTATATTCAAGAGACACATCTCCATGAATCGAACAATTTCCATCTAAGGGAATTTCAGTTTACAGATAGGACTTCGTAACAGAAAATCGAGCTAGAGGTGGCGTAGCCATTCTGGCCCGTGACTGTGTCGACGCCGTTTCTGTGAACTTAATAACTCCCTTACAAGCAGTAGCTATTCAATCATCTGTTCCATACAAGCTCACTCTCTGTTGTGTCTGCCTCCCACCAAGTGACAACCTGCAACAGAGAGATCTTGTAGACCTTATAAATCAGTTACCGACTCCGTTTTTATTAGTGGTCGATTTCAATGCCCACCATGTTTCATGGGGTCCACCAGAATTCAACTCACGAGGGCATATGGTTGAGAGTGTCAGATAGGAACTGGATTTATACCTGCTAAATGACGGTTCTCCGACACATTTAGCAGCGTCTATAGGCGGATGGACAGCTGTTGACTTGTCATTGTGCAGTCCTGCTTTGGCTACAAGGCTAACATGGTCAGCATTGCCTGATCTTTACAGTAGCGATCACATTCCTATTGAGATCCCTTTGTGCGACTCCTCACCCATTTGTGTTCGACATCCTCGTTGGATCTTGAAAAAAGCCAACTGGGAACAAGATCTAGAATCACTGGACGTGAAAGACCTGGCTCCAATTGATGACATTGTGAATTCATTTACTAAAACTGTTTTTAATGCCGCCGGAAAGGCAATATCGAAAACCTCATCCAAACCACGACGACCACCTGTTCCTTGGTGGAATGATGGGTGCACTGTTATCCCTCGTTTACGAAGAAAAGCTTAGAACCAGTTCAAAAGGAATCCAACGAGCGAAAACCTGGAAAAATATAAAATCTTCCGTTCGAAAGCAAGGAGAATATTTACACAAAGTAAACGAGAATCATGGTCGCAGTACATTGGCACAATTACAAGAACTACAGCTCCATCTACAGTATGGAAGAAATTACGATCCGTTTGTGGCATTTCCGTTCCGATGCCATTAATTTCATTAAGGCATCCAGATGGAGTTTTGACCACGGACTGTGAGGAAATTGCCAATGTGCTAGCGTTATCGTTCTCAAAATATTCTTCATCTTCTGCACCATTAAAAATCTACCACCGTTGGCAAAACTAGTTCTCCTTAGAATATACAACCGTATATTCTAGGAGCACAGTTTTCCCGATACATGGTTAGAAGCGACAATAATCCCTCTATTAAAACAAGGAAAGGACAAAACTAATTCCAGTAGTTACAGACCCATCTCTCTGACCAGCTGCTTATGCAAATTACTGGAGAAGATGGTCAACCGACGTCTTGTCTGGTATCTAGAAACAAACAAACTTCTTTCTAACGATCAGTGTGGTTCCAGAAAAGGACGTTCATCAGTTGACCATTTGGTTTTTTTTTGGAGTTAGCTATACAGAATGCCTTTCTCTTACGACAAACACTGGTAGCTGATTTCTTTGACCTTGAGAAGGCATATGATATGGCATAGAGAAGAGGAATTTTGAAAGTATTTAAATCATAGGATATTCAAGGTAACATTCTTGCTTTTATACAAAATTATTTGAATAACAGGACTCTCTGTGTACGTCTACGAGGCATATATTCTGATCATTACAAACTAGAGTATGGTGTACCACAGGTTGGTGTTTTGAGTGTGACGCTGTTTGCCGTTAACATTAACAGCGTCTCTTCAAACGTACAATCACCGGTCCACTGTTTCCAGTTTGTAGACGATTTTTGTATATATGTAGCTGCTAGAAGTATGGCAACAGCGGAAAGGTCCTTACAATTAGCCATTAATAAATTGCAAGAATGGACCAAATCTACGGGCTTCAAGTTTTCGGCTTCGAAGACCCAGTGCATAGCATTTAGTTGTCACGGGCAACACAAGGAACCTCTATCTTGATGGTACGCGGCTTCAGACCGCGGATAATGTGAGATTTTTGGGTCTTTTATTGGATAAAAGACTTTCATGCAATCCGCATGTGCGTGATTTGAGGACCCGGTGCAGCAATATATTGGATATGTTAAGAGCTCTTAGTGGTACCAATTGGGGAGCAGACAGAATCTGTATGTTCCGTTTCTATCGCGCCGTCATAAGATCGCGCATAGATTACGGCTGTATAGCCTATTCATCTGCTCGACCTACGGTTCTGAAAATCCTTGATGAATCACTGGTCTTAGAATTTTTACTGGTGCTTTTAGATCAAGCCCAATCTCCAGCCTGCTCGTTGAAGCTGGGGAACCATCTCTCTCAATGCGACGTCAAATGCTTCAAATTTCATATTACACTGGTCTTCGAAGTAAACCTAAACATCTGGCATTCAAAGCAGTTTTTGATAACTACCTCGAGGATCGTTACGATGCGCGTCAACGTTCGACTGCTCCCTTCGGAATAAGAACGTTGCGCATTTTTAGTAACCTAAATTTAGAAAATCCACCTTTCTTACGCCACCTGAATCTATTTAATAATATTTAAATTTTGTGTAATTCAAGTTTCTTTAGTGTTAGATAATTATAATTAGTTTTTAACATTTATTTTATTTTGATTAGTTTTATTTATGGAACATTTATTTTAAATAACACTCGAGGTAGACAATGGTAACCTTACTAAGTTTTTCACCTGGAAAAAATTCATAGCTTTTCTCGTTAATTCTGCGCTTTGCGACCACAGAAAACTAACCTTCGGACGAAACCTCTTCGTTATTTCTAAAGTACAGTGCAGAACAAAGAACATAGAACAGCCAACTTATTAACATAGCTTAAATGTCAAATTTTTTTCTAAAGCACAATTTATACTTGCATCACTTTTGAAAACTTGTCAGAACTGACAATACCTACAATATAATCTCGGTTCTATAGAATGATCAGGATTGCAGTAACTATTTTATATCGCGATATTAAGAGGTCATCAGCAATAAACGAAGGATAAAGAATGAAACATAATGCTGCATCTGCATCGGTCCAGTAAATGTGGGAGAATCATGTCACGAATGGGCAGGGCCGCTTGGTCTCACCAGATCTAAACCTGACCTAGGAGTACCTTGCCTGCTTTTGTCAATCATTGCAGTGACTAACGGTTCGTCATAACAGAGCAAAAAAAAACTGTTTTGCAGGAAAACACGAAGTTGAGATGAGTTCACGCAGTTAAACTAGTATATCTTCCTTAAAACATACCAATAAAAATCAAGGATTTACAGAAAAAGTGGCACATTTTTAAACAGTTCTTCATAAGAACTGGTTATGTACGCAATAAGATCGACGTTCGAATAGGCGACTGGTGTAACAATCGCACCTCGCTTCTGGGTTTATTGCCAGACAAGGGCATGGGGCTTTAAATCACCGCCAGACGAAGGTTACTCAGAAACCGAATTAAATATTGTTAAGAAACAGCGATAAAAGGAAACACGTTAACAATAGAAAGGGGATACAGTCGTCGCAGCTGAGACGGTAGACAGAACAGCTGTGCCGAAGCACGCGACTATAAGATGTTGGTCAAATCAATGAAGGGTGAGGGACGTATTGATTGGGGTACTCACTCTAGGGGTGCGTTACCTCATTGCCGATAAAGGTGGGAAGTGGGATGAAAACGGCTTGTCTTAAAAATGTAACTTGTCATTTGAGGAATATGATGCAATGTTTTCATAGCTATAAAGCTCCGATCTGAAAACTCAAAATTAATTATTGGTACTAAAAATTTTAAAAAAAAGCTAAGAAAAAGCTCACCCTGGAGAGACAGAATAGATCTTCATAGTTCTGTCATTGGTTATATAGTTTTTAAACAGTTACGTGTTTTTTTATTACTATGCTGTAACAGACCTGTACCTGCTAGTTGGGACTACTCAGGGTTTGTTTGAAAACGGGGGTCGAACTCAAGACATCAGGCTGACACACATTTATAGCTGCTAATTTTCAAGTAAAACCTCATCAAAAGATTTTATTTGAAAAGCGACAACCGAAACAAGGGCTGTTTGGAAACAATGGTTCCGCAAAGGTTGTTCACCCCGCGTTTTTTAGTGGCAAGGGCGGTAGAGATGCAAATAAAGAAGGATAAAAACTACCAGGTGGCGTACAAAAACTGCATCACCCCTCGGGTTCACTGTCTTAATCCCAAAAACTGTGGGAAGTTTTATCCGTTAATAGGCTTAACAATGCAGGCGTGTTTTCGTAAACAGTACCCCAAGTCATCAAATGCAACTGAACTGAGTCTGTATAACGGAATCTAAATCACTAAATGCAGTTCTAAACATTTCGAAACGGCATCCAGTTCAATTCGGCGAAAAATATGCACAAATGAAAATAATATCCAAATAAACATTAAAAGAAAACTGAAACTGTCAGATAAAAAAATTAAATATAAAATGATAAAAACAAATTTTAAAATATATAACAAAATGTCAACAAAACTAAAAAAAAAAAACAATGTGAAAAAATAAAAGTATAAATAAATTGAAAAAAAATAGTTGATTAAGGAAAAAGAACGATATTTTGTTAAAACGTTTGCGCGATTTGAAAGCTTCTTTGAACCTTGAAGTGGCAACTCAAAAAACAGTCTATGGGGGATTAGCAAGAATTGACCTGTTAAATCGCTCGCAATAAAATGCAATGTTCTGATCAACTGGCAACGAACCTTTAGCTAAATGCCTATAGGGGCAAGGTATTTGGAGAGGGCGTTAGTTTTGTATTAAGCCTCTTTAAGAGATTTTTCCCGAAAGTTTCGATTCTAAAGGGATAAAATATAACCCTTAGCATATTTCACTAGCTAATGAGAATTAATTATCGTATCGATTTAATTTGTGAAAAAAATATACAAAAGATAGTTTTTAGGATGTTTTATATTTAAATTTTTATATGTATACGTTAAAAAAGAAAATATTTTGTAGTTTTCATCACCCGCTAATTCATTTATTCAGCCTTGTGTTTTGCGGAAAGTGTGAAGAAGAAGAATGGTAACAATGAGTACCGGTCTCACGACTTGAACTCCCTGTTAAAGAGCATTTTGATGCGTATGTGGAAAATCTCCACTGCAGAGTATTGAAACGATTTTCTCCGTGAATCCAACCTCTAACGACCCGTGGTTCCAGTCTGCGAGAGGCTTTCGATCTCACTGAAAGGTCTGGACTGGGACGAGACGAACTCCAACCAGACGCTATGGTTTCCACCGCTTTTCCACAACTACTCGAGACCAATATAACCTTCGCAATACCCCGTCCAATTAGTTCGGTCCAGGTAGTTTATCGGACCTTTATCCACTCCCCGTTGGAAAGTCTTGACCCTCAGACTCAGGCAGGAAGCAACGTTCAGTACGTATCCTCGCTCATGGCGCAAGAGGAAATGGCATATACGGAACGGATAAAGTAAATTAAGAGCACACAAAACCCCGTCGAAGAATATTTATATTAAGCGTTTTAAACATCACATCACTCAAATGGTGCCTTCCATTGTAGATTCACTGGTTGATCCGTACTCTACTCTACAACGCATGTTGTGTGGGAATGGTCAACTGCTTCTTGAGTAAGCGTTTCACTGAGAGCTTCTAAGGATTGTGGAAGATGTCGGTACACTTTGATGTTACGATAGCCGTAGCGAAATATTAAAAAGATAAGAAATCGATAACTTCATGGAACGACTAAACCAGTTTGAAGTAGTGATGATAATGTGTCTACGATCTTCTTCATGCCTTTGGCATAGCTAACGGCTAGCAATATGAACTATGTAGTAGCCTTAAGGATGGCCTCAAAGTTGAGAATGTGTGCTGGCGTCAGTTGGGTTAGGGCGGCTGTGCTAGTTTCGGTGGGTTTTATGTTTCAGTTACCCTCTATGTCGATGTTCATACTTCTGTGCTTCCTAGTTTTTAGTCTACGGTATTTATTACGAGTCGTTCCTCATTGATGTTATTACAGAGCTGATGTTTCATTGGAATTGAATCCTGTCTTAGTTTGAATTTGAATACGAAAAGTTTAACCTCATCGACGTTTTTAAAAACAATAATTTATTATCTTTATCATGAATAACTATTCATGATAAAGATAATAAATTATTCAATAGTTCGTTTAATTAACTGAGCCATTTTTAATATAATCAATGAAACTAGGGTGGGTTGAAGTGGGCAGACGTCACAGAATGCGACCAAGTTAGAGAATCAGGGTGTATCTTTGTATCCCAAAACCAAAGGATTACCTCACATCTCCTAACCATTAGTCAATGGTAGGAGACGCATACTTGTAGAAAAAAAACCGGCTCTAAAACCAAGAAAATAAACTATCACTTTAATAGCCACTCTCCAAACTCTGCCATTCGGACTAACCTATGAGAACATATTGCGCACGGAAAACCAACCCCGCCTATTGCAAAACGAAAGCTATTGTCCCGACATCCAGGGATCGACAATGGACAACAAAACCAAGGAGGCAGCGACCGCTTTTGTTTTCTGTGAAAGCCGTCACCCGGAACACGTCACACCAAAGAACTCTAATCATAGCGAATTTAAATAGGAAGTGAGCTATTAGGCGCCCTCGCCTTGTGTTTAGATAACCGGTCATTGAGTTGTGAAGATCGGGTTTTACCTTTTTTTAAATTCCATTTTTACAACAAGGTATTTTAACTAAAACCTCTCCTTTATGGAAAAAAATAGTCTTACATTATAATTATCTAATTGGCAAATAGGTTAATTATGCCATTTTCAATGTTCTGTTCTTCGTCCGTTCTTGTATATGCCGAGTAATCTTCATCTTACCATTCACTGCCTGGTTTCACTGTTGCCGAATCCTAGTCTCTCTCTTAACAATTCATCATGCGGGACATTTGCAAACACCGCATTTCCATCTCGATGAACCAAATCACTCTGTGCTGTATCAAGGAGGTAATTCAATTAGTTAATTTCTTCGTTATTTCCTGGAAATCAGCCTTTTTAAAAAAACGCAACTACCCGACATACAATTTATGGATGTATAAACTACAACGCCAATTTGCCTTTGCCACGACCAGGATGGCTGTCAGAACATTCCTTCCTTCCATTAGTTTCAGACTCTTTCTACGAGACATTTCTCATGCAGTACCCTTCTACTGGTCATGATAATTTCAGACCCTTTCTATCACTCACAAGGTACTCACGCAGCCGCTAACATTTCTCATTCTGAACTTTCTGCTGGCCATGACACAGACCACTAGTCAGGAGGATCGAGCGACACCTATGTTAGCGATGCGATATAATGCCAATTTGCCTTCGCCTCAACCAGGATACCTGTAAGAACTTCTTTTCTTCATAATTTCAGACCCTGTCTATCACTCAAGGTACTCACGCAGCCGCTAGCATTTCTCATTCTGACCCTTCTGCTGGTCATGATCCAGACCGCTAGAATGAAGGCCGAGCGACGTCTGGGTTCAGAAAAGCGATATAACGCAATTTGCCTTCACCTCAACCAGGATACTTTTCTTTCCTACATAATTTCTCACCTTATCAGTCACGAGGTACTCACGCAGCCACAGCCATTTCTTATTCTGACCCTTCTGCTGGTCATGACAAAGGACCCGCTAGCTAGTCAGGAGGACCGAGCGACCCCTGGGTTCAACGATGCGTTGTAATGCCTGTTTGCTGTGCCCTTGGTTAAAGTGCGACATTGGTAACTCGTTAACATACAACTAAGTAAACTCTTTGCCCTAAACGAAGGAGAGTGCAATTAGTATCTTTTAAATTTTTCCTTTTGTTTGAAGTTTCAAGGGTATTAGCTAGCGTTTCTTTTATTCATTACGTAGAATATGAAATTATTAAGAAAGTAGGTAAGGTTGAAGTAGGAACATAAAGCCCCTACATAAAGATTTTGAAAAAATCATACCATTACGAGTGCAGGTAGCGTGTCTGAAGTAGACCTAGTCTCTCTTGGAATTATAAACCGTTATTTAACCGTTACACTCTCTTATCATAAGGGTAAGAAAGAGTAAGTGGAACTAGGTAGTACTAATGATTCACCGATCCTGGGAAGAGAGAAAATTACAGCTTCGCGTGGGCTGCTCGCATCCGGGGTAAAGGGAGCTGATTACCATGAGGAAGACGTTTAAATGGAACGGTTAAGTAAGATGAATATAGTTACAATTAGAACGCAACATGAATATTTCCGCATTGGAAAAGAAGAGGAAGGATTGCTCCAAGCGAAGGGTTGCACATCCGATGCTTTAGTCAAGTAGACAAGGGAGAATAAAGGGTGCTAACGAGGAACATGAATCTCCAACGGTACTTTTGCGAGACGGGACATCGTGTTTTACGTAAGCAACGTCGATAATATATAAACCTGACTCTCCGGGGCCCATTAAGGTGTGTACACAGTATTGGTGTATACATAAACTTAAAATCAAAATTAGAGCTGAACTCCTTACACAAGGTAGATGACTTAGCTTAACGTCAACTAAACTGGTTTTATTAAATATAGCTAGAAGCTTGTTTCAACCAAACCCAATACAACACAAAAGGGGACGTTGAAAAACCTGATGCAGACGAAATGACAGTTTACAACGAAACTATGAACACGGCTTCTTTAAATGCAGTCAAGATACCCAACCGAGTAGCAAGTACAACCTCTCGATCTGGTAGTTGCCCTATCTTTTCTCGTCCCGCTTCAGAAAACGTTTCCCCTCATCACTTCGTCCTTCCCTTAGGCCTAGCGAATTATCTACTCTTCTTCTTAGAAGGGAGTGTAACAGGTAGACATTTCTCTATGGGGCCGACAGAGGGTAGATCTACATCAACTTTCTACACCCATTCGTAAATTCTACATATACTCACAACACTACCCCATCCTTCGAGGGCAATGATACTAATATTGGCCAGAAAGGAAAGACCTTGATTATGAATTTCGACAAAGTGTAACTCCTTTACAAGCAAATGATAATATTCTAGACCAAGGAGCGTTGTGTTATAACCCCTTATTCAGTAGGAGTGCAATACTGAGAAATAATACGAAGTATTATAAAATAAAACAAAAAAATATTTTTACTTTTATTCTGTATTTAACTTAAGTTTAGAACTGCTTGGACAAAAAACAAAAAATGGAATATTTATAATCGACGAGTGTAACTCGTAATTTTGATATATTCCGTCAATTATAATTTAACTTATATATAATATATTATAACAACAACCAAAGAAATCATAATTACGGTTTCCGGATTTAAACCTTGTAATTTCTAGATTAAAAACTTTCTTAAAGTTAAAAACTTTAGCTCAACTTAAAATTTCAAAACCTAAACTATAAAATTTAGAAACTCAAACCTTATAAATTCTACACTTAAACCTTATAATTTAGAAAGCTGAAATTTATAATTCATAGATTTAAACTTTATAAATTCCAGATTTAAACCTTAGAATGTCAGGATTCAAACCGTATAGTTCTAAGACTTGAATTCGATAATTTCCAGATTTATATTTTATATTTTTCCAATTTAAACCTAATAATATTTTAATTTATAATTTTTTATAATTCTTAGTCGTAACTTTATTTCCATATTTAAACTTTTTATTTCAACAATTTTATCTCTGTAAATTTCCAATTTAAACCTCATTATAACTTTATTTGCTTTTCAATTTATATTAAACAAGAAGGAAAGTTATTGTAATCATTCTATAGAAATAAAGTAATGATGTAGGAATCTTTGGCCCGTCCTGGGGAAGATAATGCACAAGTGTGAAGGTAGTAAACCTCATGCCTCAAGTAGAGCTACTCTCTATCGGAAACATATGGAGTTGTCTACTCACAAAATTCTAGTCATAGAAGATAAATAATATTCCATGACACATCATGCCAACCTACTCATTTAACACTTTTGGATCAAGTTGATTTGCCCGATTCCAAGAACAGCCCCATTCTCAGGTAGAACTTTTGAGCAAAGGGACAGAACAGGTTTCCCAAGCAGGGTAACCACTTCCGAATCAATCCTGCTTTCACAGAACTCGACTCTCCCTGCGTCGCTAATTATCCACATCAACAATGGTTCATGTTTTTACAACCTACTGCTTCTACCTTTCAGCGACAACTAAGATTTATAAATTGTTGTAGCAAAACCCTGGAGGAAAAAGATAGCTAAGAAAGCATGCACTTGGCAGTAGTATTACGTGAAGTGGTACAGTAGAGGGTTGTCGCAAAGCTCTAATGATACGCACGTATCTGTGGTTACAACTTCTAAACAGAGGCTCTTTTCCTCGAAAAATGATCCATTGATAGGAATACTGTTTAACTGTAGAATAAGTACGAGTAAAAGAACAATAATAATCCTTCATTTATTCCCAGGGTTGCCAACCTGCAATTCTTGAGTACCTTGATAACAAATAGCGGGATTTCTGAACTAGTTACTGGTTTTGTAGCGTTTAATTACAGCAATTGCGTTTTGTGGAAACAGCAATTATTGATCCGAACTAAGTTAAACTATAAGCCTAACAATAGAAAAACTAAACATTACATTTATTTACGTTGAAGTTCCAACAATTAATTGCCATAATAAATTAAAAGCTTTTAAATATTTTCACTTGCTCTTTTTTCCTACTTCTTATTCTAGTGGTTGCTTGTTAGTGTATGCCAAGGAAAGATTACAAGATTATGGCAGGAGGTAGGGGTGGTCCGGTGCATGATGGCGGCAAGAGCTAGAAGTTGTCTGTGGCTGATTGTGGTAGGATGTAGGGAGGGTCCGTGACTGATTGTAGGTAGGGGTGGTCCGTGACGGATTGTGGGAGGAGGTTGGGGCTTTCCGTATTTGATTGAGGCAAGAGGTCTGGGTGGGTTGATTGTGACAGGGAGTACAAGTAGTCCGTCCATAATTGAGCCAGGAGGTAAGGGGTGATCCTTGAATGATTGTGACAGGAGGTAAGGATGATCCATGAATGATTGCGGCAAGAGGTAGGGGTTGAGTCCGTGGATGAATGTGACAGGAGGTAAGAGTGATCCATGAATGATCATTGTGGCAAGAGGTAGGGGTGATCCTTGTATGATTGTGACATGAGGTATGGGTGATCCATGAATGATAGCGGCAAGAGGTAGGGGTGGGTCCGTGGATGATTGTGATAGGAGGTAAGGGTGATCCATGAATGATTGCGGCAAGAGGTATGGGTGGGTCCGTAGATGGTTGTGCCAGGAGGTAAAGGGGTGATCCTTGGATGATTGTGACAGGAGGTAAGGGTAATCCATGATCGATTGCGGCAGGAGGTAAGGACGGTCCGTGGATGATTGAGGTAGGAGATAAGAGTGATCAGTGAACCATTGTGACAGGATGTAGGGGTGGTCCGTGGATGATTGTGGCAGTAAGTAGAGGCGGTTAGTGCACGTTTCAGTGCCAGGTTGAGTAGTCCGCAAACGTAGGAGACAACTGACATACCATATCCAAATTTTTTTTTTTATTATTTAAACTTTATTCCCAGAACAATAAAATATTTTAAAAATAATTTACATAATTACTATAACAGTTTAACCAAAAATATGACAGGAAAAACAATTCAATTTACCCACACTATAAACTGATGCTGGTTTGGATTAAATAATTCAAATACCTAATCGAATGTGTATCAATCTCAATGCGTTGTGTGAAATTACATAAAACCCCTGAGAAACTGGCCAACATTTGATTCCGACGGGGGAGGGGAAGGGAGAAACCTATACCGTCGGGGGTTTTGTCTTCTGGCCGTGAGACTGTAACGAGGGGTTGGGGAGGAATCGGAGCAGGAGAATCGCAGGGTTAGACATTGTCCCGCCGAACCGGGTTACGCGGGCCCGTTGCGTTTTTTGCATTAAACCAATGAAACACGTAAATGTGGAGCAGCGAGGTAACAAATCGTAAATTATCACAACAAAAGTTTCAACCGAAGAATGTTGTAGTTTATTCTTTTATTCCTGTTACAGTTCTATTAGTTTCTAAATTTAGGATAACGACGTGCTCGTTTTGTATTGGTTTCTTTACTCAACGTTAATGTAATAAGAATTGTTGGTGACTATATATTTTATCAACAAAAATAATAGATAAAGAAAATATATGATAAGGAATATCAACTACATTTAGAAATTCAAATACCTAGAATAAAATTTGAAATGTTCCTGTAGAAATCTACAGGTAATTTTTTTTAATACACCCACCAAATATAATTTTAATAAAATAAACACACAGTGTTTCATTGTAATGCCTATGATTTTCTAAAATCTTATAGCAATGATTAATGTGCCTATGACTTTCTGCAAAGACACAGTGTAACATTGAAGTGAGTTTGATTTTCTGCAAACGTACAGTGCATCATTGAATTGTCTATGACTTTCTGAATAGGCACAGTATATCATTGAAGTGTCTGACTTTCTGCAAAGGCACAGTATATGATTGAAGTGACTATGACTTTCTGCAAAGACACAGTATATCATTGAAGTGACTATGACTTTCTGCAAAGGCACAGCATATCATTGAAGTGTCTATGACTTTCTGCAAAAACACAGTATATCATTGAAGTGACTATGACTTTCTGTAAAGGCACAGCATATCATTGAAGTGTCTATGACTTTCTGCAAAAACACAGTATATTATTGAAGTGTCTATTACTTTCTGCAAAGGCACAGTATATCATTGAAGTGTCTATGACTTTCTGCAAAAACACAGTATATTATTGAAGTGTCTACTACTTTCTGCAAAGACACAGTATATCATTGAAGTGACTATGACTTTCTGCAAAGGCACAGCATATCATTGAAGTGTCTATGACTTTCTGCAAAAACACAGTATATTATTGAAGTGTCTATTACTTTCTGCAAAGGCACAGTATATCATTGAAGTGACTATGACTTTCTGCAAAAGTACAGTATATCATTGAAGTGTCTATGACTTTCAGCAAAGACACAACACAGTATATTATTGAAGTGTCTACTACTTTCTGCAAAGACACAGTATATCATTGAAGTGACTATGACTTTCTGCAAAGGCACAGCATATCATTGAAGTGTCTATGACTTTCTGCAAAAACACAGTATATTATTGAAGTGTCTATTACTTTCTGCAAAGGCACAGTATATCATTGAAGTGACTATGACTTTCTGCAAAAGCACAGTATATCATTGAAGTGTCTATGACTTTCAGCAAAGACAAAGTATATCATTGAAGTGTCTATGACTTTCTGCAAAAGCACAGTGAATAATTAAAATGCTTTTTGTTGTCTGGAAAAGTAGACTGTTTATAGATAGGTATGTTTAAAAATAGACAAATAGGCATAACATTTCTACATAAAAGTTATATAGATACAGAGTCTTGTCATTATAATTTCTTGCTACAGAAATAATACTAAAAACATAAACTGAATGGTTATAGATTCTAAATGTTTACTATAAAATAGATTTTTTGTAGAAAATAAGTGCTTTTCGAAGACACCGAACGGGTCGTAGTTAGGTCTATTGTTGTTCACGTGGGGGGGGGGGGAGACAATGGTTGTATCATCTATCAGGGCATTCCCTTGGAAGCTGACTGCCTGAAACCGAGGTCAGTGCTAGTCTGGGAATATAGGTCGATGGTGTACAAGGGGCTGTATGGGGTGGAAAGAATTAATAATTCATGATAGGAAGTGTTCAACATCGACCCGTTCCCACGCTTCCCGGAAATAGCCCACTATGTTTGAATATCGAGTTTATTAGTGTCCAAACATCATTGAATGTATTGTTTGACAAAACCCTATTGAACTGAGATTAGTTATTGCGCTTCTGTTAATGTTACAGTGTCACCGCTTTAAAGGTTTACAAATTCTTTTCATTTACTTTGCACTCATATTGTATACAAAGAGGGGTTTTCTTATCGTATATTGTAAATAATACGTACACGAACACTGTATGTACACATTATTGATTTGATAAAACCCCAATCCGTCATTTTTTTGACGTTTGAAGCCAAATTTAAAAATAAACCATTTTAAACCAGATTTGCAGGTTTTTTTTTTTTAAATTAGTTTTATCACATCGCAAAAAATACAAGGATACATTTCACTATAGAACATCAATTAAATTCCACGCTTTTATTAGCAGCTGACATTCTACTACAGCACGGCATTTTAAATCGAATTTTATTAACAGGCGTCATTTCACTATAGAACATCAATTTAATTCCACACTTTTATTAGCAGCTGACATTCTACTACAGCACGGCATTTTAAATCCTATTTTATTAACGGGTGTAATTTTACTACAGAACATCAATTTAATTCCACGCTTTTATTAGCAGCTGACGTTCTACTATAGCACAGCATTTTAAATCCTATTTTATTAACAGGTGCCATTTTACTATAGAACATCAATTTAATTCCACACTCTTATTAGCAGCTGACGTTCTACTATAGCACGGTGATTTTAAATCCTATTTTATTAACAGGTGTCATTTCGCTATAGAACATCAATTTAATTCCACACTTTTATTAGCAGCTGACATTCTACTACAGCACGGCATTTTAAATCCTATTTTATTAACGGCTGTAATTTTACTACAGAACATCAATTTAATTCCACACTTTTATTAGCAGCTGACATTCTACTACAGCACGGCATTTTAAATCCTATTTTATTAACGGTTGTAATTTTACTACAGAATATCAATTTAATTCCTCACTTTTATTAGCAGCTGACATTCTACTACAACACGGCATTTTAAATCCTATTTTATTAACAGGTGTCATTTCACTATAGAACATCAATTTAATTCCACACTTTTATTAGCAGCTCACGTTCTACTATAGCACGGCATTTTAAATCCAATTTTATTAACAGGTGTCATTTCACTATAGAACATCAATTTAATTCTACACTTTTATTAGCAGCTGACATTCTACTACAGCACGGCATTTTAAATCCTATTTTATTAACGGCTGTAATTTTACTACAGAACATCAATTTAATTCCACACTTTTATTAGCAGCTGACATTCTACTACAGCACAGCATTTTAAATCCTATTTTATTAACGGTTGTAATTTTACTACAGAATATTCAATTTAATTCCACACTTTTATTAGCAGCTGACATTCTACTACAACACGGCATTTTAAATCCTATTTTATTAACGGCTGTAATTTTACTACAGAACATCAATTTAATTCCACACTTTTATTAGCAGCTGACATTCTACTACAGCACGGCATTTTAAATCCTATTTTATTAACGGTTATAATTTTACTACAGAATATCAATTTAATTCCACACTTTTATTAGCAGCTGACATTCTACTACAACACGGCATTTTAAATCCTATTTTATTAACAGGTGTCATTTCACTATAGAACATCAATTTAATTCCACACTTTTATTAGCAGCTGATGTTCTACTATAGCACGGCATTTTAAATCCTATTTTATTAACGGTTGTAATTTTACTACAGAACATCAATTTAATTCCACGCTTTTATTAGCAGCTGACGTTCTACTATAGCACGGCATTTTAAATCCTATTTTATTAACGGGTATAATTTTACTACAGAACATCAATTTAATTCCACGCTTTTATTAGCAGCTGACGTTCTACTATAGCACGGCATTTTAAATCCAATTTTATTAACAGGTGTCATTTCACTATAGAACATCAATTTAATTCCACACTTTTATTAGCAGCTGACATTCTACTACAGCACGGCATTTTAAATCCTATTTTATTAACAGGTGTCATTTCACTATAGAACATCAATTTAATTCCACACTTTTATTAGCAGCTGACATTCTACTACAGCACGGCATTTTAAATCCTATTTTATTAACGGCTGTAATTTTACTACAGAACATCAATTTAATTCCACAATTTTCTTAGCAGCTGACATTCTACTACAGCACGGCATTTTAAATCCTATTTTATTAACGGCTGTAATTTTACTACAGAACATCAATTTAATTCCACAATTTTCTTAGCAGCTGACATTCTATTATAGCACGGCATTTTAAATCCTATTTTATTAACGGGTGTCATTTTAATATAGAACACCAATTTAATTCCACAATTTTATAAACAACTGAAATTCATCTATGACACAACATTTTAATTCCATAATTTTATTAAAATCAGATATTCTACGATATGACACAGGATTTTAATTCCATAATTTTATTAACAGCTCCTATTCTAGTATATAACAGCTGTTTTAATTCCACAATTTCATTAATAGTTGAGATTATCCTATGGAACATCATTTTAATTCCATAATTTATCAATCAGATGAAATTCATTTTAAGCTTTTAGCGGACTAAATAATAACTTTAGTGTCTATTCATCTCTTCGTGTTACAGTGCAAAACAATCACAGAAAATAAATACATAATATTAAAATTTAGTGTTATTAGAGAAGTGAGAAAACAATTTAAGTTACAAAAACACACGTTTCGAAAATGTGAAATGTCGAACAGTAAATAAATAATCTAATCCGTATCCTGATTAAAGTCAGTCAAAATCTGAATTATAGAAAACAAATGTTATTGGAAAAATTGTGGAAAACTTTAGATATGCGGATGATACTGTACTTTGTTACATATGTAAAATATATAACAGATTTGAAATGTATTCTTTAAAACGTTAATGTGTACTATAATTGCAGAATGAAGATAAATACTAATGCAACAAAATGGATGACTGTAAGCAGACAAGATATGTGCGATACAAGATAATATTTGAATGGTAGACCTACAATAACACAAAGAGAAGATACGATAAAAATGCCTTAAATGCTTCCAGAATAATAGACCAAGAACACTTGTGTGCTTTTCGAAAATCAAGCACGGTTATATAAGAACGGCACATTGCAAGTTAAAGAGAAGTTTTTAAGAAATTGCTCCAGCAATGTACTGTATACGGGATTAAAGAGCTCGTAACTTAGGCAACATTAAGCAAGTCTACGCAAAAAAAGAAATTTTAGGTAGTAAATTTTAAAAACTAATAAATTTCAGTAAAAGTAAACTAATAATTAAAGTTTCTAAATTATCTTGAAAAATGTTTGAACTACAGTACGAGTTGCAAGCGAGTCGGTATCAAACTTCAAGTGGGCAAGAGCTGAACTCTGTATGCGTGGAACAGGTATACGTGTTTCAAAATTGCATACTCTGCGCCTGAAGTAACAGGTGAAATGAGAAAATTTTATCCAGGCAGTACTACCTGTCCATATTGCAGTTTAAATTTTAGCAGTTTAAAAATGAGTCAAATTTACGTAATAAATTTTATTCCTCTTGTTTGTTTTTCAGTCTAATACACTTTGTTTTGTGTGCCAGGTGTTCTACATAATATTTTATAAGAGCTTCGAAAGTACTTTCATTTAGAAGTGAAGTTTACAAAATAAATGTGATCTGTCAGATTATAGTGAATTTATAACCTCTGGAAAACATGAAACAGCCCTGAATATGGCGAAACAGCTATCGACACAAGAACCACTACTCTATTTGACCGCAAAACGGTAAAGGTGTGATGAAAATAATATTTAGCATGGGTAAAAGGTCAACACTTTCATTTTCACAACACACAAATTAAGAAATTAAAAGAGAAAAAAACTGTGGCAAACAACAGACAAATCAGAAATAAAATTACTCAATTTTGTGAAGCTTAATTCTACCAGACCATACATGTATTTAAATACCTACATAAATTGATGCAAAGGAAATAAAATTCTTAAAATTTTGTTATATCCATAGTGTGTGCGTGCGCGCACTCGTGTGTGTGTGTGTGTGTGTGTTGATACGTATTCCTTCACGGATACAAAAATATGATTAATAGTTAATATTAGGAGTACATCCGTTCAATTTGTAGTGGATGAAATCTCAGATCCCATGAATGTTATCTAGCATTGACGAGGTTTGAGAGTTGAAGTGTTAAATGTTGTTGGGTTCACCTCGTCAATGCTACATGAGATTCTAAAGAAACGTTGGAATTGCGATTTTATGCACTACAAAATGTACGAATGCACTCTGGATATTAACTATTCATCATCATCATATATATATATAATTGATGATACAATTGATATATATACCTACACATACATGTATATATAATTTGTAATAAAACATATAAATAGTTGATTTTTAAGGAAATCTATCTTGTTCTAGCGATAACGTTATTTCTTGTTCCGACTAAACCGTTATCTTCAGAAGCTTGACAGTAAATTTCTATTTTAATTTAACTTTGGAGGTACCCTCCTTAAAAATATCCCCAAGTCTTGAACCCTTTATCAAACATCTAATCCTCCTTCTAGTAATCGAAATTTAAAGGTGTAGCGTTCAGTTTGATACTTGATTTACTTTCTTTAGTTTTAACTCTTAATTGAACAAGTAATACAAAAAAAAATTAGGCCAATCCCTAGTTAGGTCAACAAAGAAAATTTTTGATTTTAGTTACTTTTTATTAAATAATTACAATTAATATAAAAATGTATATATATATATATATATATATATATATATATATATATATATGTGTGTGTGTGTGTGTGTGTGTGTGTGTGTGTGTGTGTGTGTGTGTGACAGAATTACAATATTAAGTGGCAATACTAATAAAATAATAAATTTTTACTTGAAACTAACAAGTGTCATACTTGGCTAACTTTTAATAATTTGTTGCTCACGGCCTTTATAATAGAACCTCTGCAAAAACATTCTCCAAAAACAACTGATTAATCGATCAGCTGGACTGTGCAGGGCGGAACACAATAACTGGTTTATTGCACAGTTCGTACGCAGCTTAGATAACATATGTTGGCATAAGTCACACCACCCGGCTGCACAGCTGCCGTCTGCGCGGGGGTCGACTATATATACAGTTCGATTAGGCTACATAAAACGAGATGCAAGGAATCTTTAACAGTAACCACTTTAATACGGGACAACAATTTACAATACGCGAGCACGCGCACACAATCTTACATATTTTAAAACTAATACGAATATAAGAACATTTCACAAAATTCACATCAACATAAAAATCTATGGGAAAACACAGTAAAGAGTCAATACATTCCGTAACTTGTAATATTTCTAAGTAAATCTTACAGCAGTAGCGTACATATAGGAGATTTGAGCGGGAGCAGGTCCCTCTCGAAATATATAAAACCGATAATTTTGATCATACATTGTAATAAAAATATGAATCAAATCGTAACGTATATATTGATATCTAAGGTAGAATTTTAATTACTAATGTTAATATGAAGTAGAAATTACTATACCTTGATAAATAAAATTGTATTATAAAAATTATTAATTTCTTATTTTTATTGTTTATATTGATATGTATCTCGAAACCTTGTGCCTAATAAATTATATTTACACTACACTTATGTAAGGATTTTTTCAATATTACTCAAGAAAAAAAACTGTTTCCTAAATCACCTAGTGATATAAAAAATGTTTGCTCTTTATCAGAAAAGTAGACTGCCCCCCTCCCCCAATACTCTAGTGCATTAGAGCCTTGTGTCCACATGCGCAGGTTTCCACAGCTACATTTGGTTAACATTCATTGTAAAATGTAACTCCAAAAAATATCTAATGACATTGATCTTAGGAATGCCTTAGCCCAATGGATGCTTAATTCGGCAGGTGGTTTAGAAATATTCGTTTAATTCAGTTTGTTTCTCTTTCCTCTTTTCTGAAAGCTCTGACTAGCATTCATTCTTTAGAAAATGGTCGAGTACCCATCACTCTACCAAGCTAACGACCCTGAAGATGAAATACCACCATTTCCTGCCTCTTAATTTCCTCAACTTTCCAAAAGGAATTATAACAATATTTCGTGTTTTAGTCTGTAAGAAATCATCGATTATTGTTTTAATTTCCACGAAATAATCTATTATTGTTTTAATCTGCACAAAATAATTATTGTTTTAGTCAGTAAAAATCATCGGTTATTGTTTTAATTTCCACGAAATAATCGATTATTGTTTTAATCTGCACAAAATAATTATTGTTTTAGTCAGTAAAAATCATCGATTATTGCTTTAATTTCCACGAAATAATCGATTATTGTTTTAATCTCCACAAAATAATTATTGCTTTAGTCTGTAAGAAATCATTGATTATTGTTTTAATTTCCACGAAATAATCCATTATTGTTTAAAAGAATTGATATGGAAAAACTATTGGAATATTATATAAATTAATTTTAAATTCTACCTATTTTAGTTTTCGTAAGCATGATGAATGTATTTTTACCATTATTTTCTTTTACTTCTTTCTCTTTTGTTCATCTTAATACCATAGCATTGAAAAATATATTCATAGACTACGTCGTCTGCTGGTAGCCAAGTATAAATCATAGGTAATACCCTAGGAGTAAAATGGACAAACCAGTTTTATTTATTTTAGAATAAAAAAATGACCTCGTTTGCACAGGAAGTTGGGCTCCAGTATGAAAACATCCTGGAACGTGGCCACTTCCGAAACAATCGCGACAGCCACAAATTCCAGGAAATGTCGAGAGGAGAATAAGACAACGCAGGGGGCAAATTTAATAAAATGTATTTCATTAATCAAATTTGATTGATTTAAATGTAACTGAACCCGCAAAAGTACTACAGGGCGTACAGTTGGAATAATGTAGTCCTTTGCTTTATTCAAACATCATTGATTAGAAAAAAAACATCTGGTGATGGAGAAGTCCTCAGTAACACGGAAAGAAATACAGCTTTTATTATTATTCAAATGAATTTATTTATTTATATTCAATTGCTTTCATTAACTCACACTCTCCTTACATATAGGTTGTACAAATTTTCAATCTATAATAAAATACGTTTTTATTGATCCAATGAAGTTCAAATATATTTATTTTTAACCTGTAGTGGATGACAATTGGTGTTAAGACGGTTTTTTCAAATATTTGTTCATTAATTAAATTTAAAAAAAACTTGTTATTTCTGTCGGATTCGAACTGAATGACTACATGTTTGAAATCCAGCACTTTGGAACAGAGGCAACTTTCCCGTAACTAAAATTCTGTTACTTGAATATGTATATGAAATTATAAGAGAAAAGTTCTTTGCAATAATAAAGCAATAGAAGAGATGGATAGAATGAGAAATTATACACCACCATCAGCTTCATAAATTACTAACGAAAAAAATGAAAGCGAGAATATAGTAAAATAAATGTAGTTTAACACCATACAGGCCTACTGTATAAAGAGGGAAATGGAAAATTTCATGGAAATTAACTTTCTATTTTGCCACTTAATATTGTGATTCTATATTATCTACATAGATATTTATAACAATTATAATTATTTAATATAAAGCAACTAAAGTAAAATTGTTCTTTGTCGACTTCAATAGGAATCAACTTCAGTTTTTTTGGGGGACTACTGGTTTTTGGGACAGTAACGAATCAAAAATGTGAACATTTTGAAGTAAGAGTTCCATTTAACGTATTTCCTAATATACCCATCTTCATTTCTGTTAGGAATACTTGTAATATTTGAGTACATTTTTCTGCCTTTCCTACTTGACTACGATTTAAGTTTTGAAAATGGAATCATTCCGAAACACGTCAACAGAGGAAAATATTATAAAGTTAGGAAAAGCAGAAAAATCTACTCAAGTATAAACATTTAACCTAATTTTTACGCTTAAACAGGAACTTTATATTCAAAAATGTGTCTATATAAATGAAAGTACTACAGTATATTATATTACAGTAAAATATAGTTAGAAAGTAACCTAGGATAGATTTGTTAACTATTATTTTTATTTATCACTTAAACAATAGTTTATGACTATCCGAACTTTAAATTTAGTAAATTTATTAAAACTTACTGAGACAGAACCTTTCCGATCGCTAGTTGGCGATCTTCATCAGTTATCTTCTACTTGGAGATGTCGGGTCAACCGGTGACGGTTTTAAAGGTAGGTTTTCGATAGTATCAAAGAGTATGTGTGATTTGTATTGTGTTTGTTTGTTTAATATGTTTGTACTTTGTGTTTTTGTGTGTCTGTAATTTCATATTGTTCTAGTGTGTTGAGATGTGGTCCTTTTTTGTTGATGTGTAGGATTTCTAGGTTATGGTAAATTTCTGGTATTTGTGTCCTGTTTATTTTATGTGATTGTAAAATGTTGAGTTGGTGTTCTGTTTGTGTTCCTTGACTCTTTGTTTATAGCTGCGACCTGTTTGTCCAATGTAGAATTAGTTACATTTGTCACAGTTCAGTTTGTATACGCCTGGTGCTTGTAGTATATCTTTGTTGTTGGTGTTATGTTGTATTTTGTATTGTAACTTGTTATTAGTTTTGTATGCTATTTTGTATCCTATTTTTTGAAATTTGCGGGCTATTTTGTTTGTTGTTTTGTTTATGTATGGTAATGTGATGTAATTGTTTTCCCTGTCTGTAGTGTTAATTTTAGTGTGTTTTTGTATTTTGTACCATAGATTGTCTATTATTGTGATATTATATCCATTTGTGTATGCTAAATATTTAATTGTCTAGTTCTTCATTTATGTTTTCTGTGGTCATTGGGACTTCTTCAAGTCTATGGATCTGAAGGCAGCGTGTTTGTGTTGGATAGGGTGGTTTGAGGTGTTGTGGATAAGTGTGTCTGTCGTTATGGGTTTCCTGTAAATGTTGAGCGTGTGTTTTTGTGTGTGGCTTTTTGTTATGGTTAGGTCGAGGATTTTTTTTTTTTTTTTTTTTTTTTTTTTTTTTTTTCCTGGCGAAAAACCAATTGTGGTTATCATCGCCAAACAAAATCTAACACAGCACTCAATATTTTAAATAAAATCAAATAAATTAATAAAAAAACAAATAAATAAATACAACAAAAATTACAAAACAAAATAAAACACCAACAATAAAAAACAAAAAACAACAATATAACAATTAAAAAATCCTTAAAAACTAAATAACAAAATAACAACAAGGAACAAAATAACAGTAAATAAATAATATGTAAAACAATAATAGGTAACAATATACCAATAAATAAATCTCAATAACAATAACAAGAACAGAAAATAAATTTAATTAAAATAAATAAAAGAAACACAGAGAATTATATGTATAAATAAATTTAAAAAAATATATATATATTTATGTATTAAATTTTAAAAAATATTTTCAAGTGGTGCAAGAAAGCGATGACTCGGTCAATGGTCGAGGCATCGTCCCTTAGCACCACCTTTAAACTCCCTTTTAAATTAAAAAGGGCACGAACATTACCTACACTAACACAATCTACCAAAATATGTTTTATTGTGAAGATACCCCCGCAGTATTGGCATATTGGTGGATCTTCACGACGCATCAAATATCCATGAGTTGCAAAAGAGTGGCCAACGCGAAGGCGTGTAACCACCACTTCCTCCCTACGTTTTGAACGAATTGAAGACCTCCATGGACGGACGGTATCTTTAATTTCCCTCAGCTTATTCTGAATCACGGTATGCCACTCGTCATTCCAAGCAGCGAGCAATAAATGTTTCGCGAAACACACATAATCAGATGCCATAACCAGTTGAGTAATAGGCACCAAACTTGTAGCTTTCTTCGCCGCTTCATCCGCTTTTGTGTTTCCAAGTATTCCGCAATGTCCAGGAACCCAACAGAAAGTTACCCCCACACCCCTCAATTGAAGCCTGTGTACAGCACACAAAATGTCCCCAACTAAAGGGTTGTTAGAGAAAACATCCTGAAGAGCCTGAAGAGCACTTTTGGAATCCGAACACAAAAGATAATGCGAGGATCGAGATTGAATGACGTCCAAAGCTTTAAAAATAGCAAATAGTTCTGCCGTAAAAACACTGCAAGCTGAGGGCAATCCGTACGTGTAGGTACATCCAGATACATAAAACGCACACCCAACGCCATTGTCCAGTTTAGATCCATCAGTGAAAATAATTTCACTGTGTTGGTGAGATTTATAAATGGATAAAAATTCCTGGTGGTAGACCACAACAGGAGTATCGTGTTTTATATAACTGGACAATGAGAAATCGAAGTGCGGCGTTTTTATTATCCATGGAGGTAGATAGCACATTTGTCGTTCAAACATAGTTGGAAGTTGCAACTCAAGTTCATCCAATATTCTTAACGTTCGTATGCCAAATGGAGCGGTCGAACGTTGACGTGTATTATACACTTGATTTAGCTTATTATAAAAGACTCTTTCAAATGCCGGGTGGTTGGGTTTGCTTCGAAGAACAGAAACGTAAGATATTTGTAGCATCTGACGTCGTCTTGAAAGAGCGGGTTCCCCAGCCTCGACAAGAAGACTAGGGATTGGGCTAGTTCTAAATGCACCAGTAGCCAGTCTAAGTCCAGAGTGGTGGACAGCATCGAGAGTTTTCAGAACTGTAAGTCGTGCGGATGAATAGGCTTGACAGCCATAATCAATGCGCGATCTAACGACCGCGCGATAAAATCGAAGCATACTAGTTCTGTCTGCTCCCCAATTCGTACCATTAAGGACTCTTAACATATCCAATTTCTTATTGCATCTCACCTTCAAATCACGAACATGTGGGATCCATGAGAGTCTTTTATCAAATAAAAGACCTAGAAATCGAACACTATCCGTGGTTTGAAGCTGAACCCCGTCAAGAAAAAGGATCGGCTCCTGGTGTTGCCTACGACGACTAAATGCTACACATTGGGTCTTCGAAGCAGAGAATTTGAAACCTGTAGATTTTGACCATTCCTCCAATCTGTATATTGCTAACTGCAAAGATCTTTCCGCAGTTGCCATACTACGAGCAGGCACATATATACAAAAGTCATCCACAAAAAGGGAACAGTGTACCGGAGATCGTATATTACTGGTGATACTATTTATTGCAACGGCAAACAGCGTGACGCTCAGCACGCTGCCCTGCGGTACACCATTCTCTTGTGTATAGCTGTTTGAATACGTGCCTCCAAGTCGAACGCGGAAAGATCTGTTAGAAAGAAAGTTAGCGATGAATGCTAGGATATTCCCTTGTATACTCCATGATTTCAGAGTGTTCAGAATTCCCCTTTTCCATGCCATATCATATGCCTTTTCAAGGTCAAAGAAAACCGCAACGAGCGTTTGACGCAAGAGAAAGGCATCTTGAATAGCGGATTCTAACAAAACCAATTGGTCAACTGATGAGCGTCCTAGTCTGAAACCACATTGTTCGTTGCTAAGAAGGTTGTTGGTTTCTAGGTACCAGACAAGACGGCGGTTGACCATCTTCTCCAGTAGTTTGCACAAGACGCTTGTAAGTGATATAGGCCTGTAACTACTGGGGTTGGTTTTGTCCTTACCTGGCTTCAAAAGAGGAATTACAGTCTATTCTAACCATGCATCGGGGAAAGAGCGCTCCTCGAATAAACGATTGTATACTAGAAGGAGGACAAGTTTCGCCGATGATGGTAGATGTTTTAGCATGGAGTACACAATGGAATCAGGACCTGGTGCAGAATCCTTTGTTGATGCAAAAGAGCTGACTCCAATTCCCCTATAGAGAAAGGAGTGTTTAAAGGAGAGTCCTCAGACGACCCAACAGTAAACGGTATTGCTTCTTCCTTCAGTTTATAAATCTGGAATAATCTATTATAGGCTGTAGTAGCAGAAAAGTTAGAAAAAGATGTTCCAAGTACATTAGCAATGTCATCACTGTTTGTGATTAATCTCCCATCTGGTTGCTTCAGCGCAATGGCTGGCAACGGAATGGAAGTACCACAAACTGATCTTAGTTTCCTCCACACTGTGGAGGACGGAGTTGTTCGTCTAATTGTGCTAATGTACTGTTCCCAAGAGTTCTTTCTACTCAGCCTAAATATCCTCCGTGCTTTCGCACGGAGTATTTTATATTCCTGAAGGTTTCCATTCGTTGGGTGTCGTTTAAATCTCCTAAGAGCTCTTCGTCGTAAACGGAGGATTTCTGTGCATTCATCGTTCCACCACGGCACAGGCGGTCGGCGTGGATGCGCAGAGGTTTTCGGAATGGTCTTTTCAGCGGCATTTAAAATTGCTTTTGTAAAATTTTCTATATTTTCATCAATGGGTGTCAGATAATCCATGTCAAGTGATACAAGGTAATTCGAGTAGGAGTCCCAGTTGGCTTTTCGCAAAATCCAACTGGAATTTAGAACATAACAGGTTTGGGAGTCACATAAACTGATCTTAATAGGCACATGGTCGCTTCCATACAAATCATTGAGTACCGACCATGTGCATCTAGTAGCTAATTGAGGGCTGCAAATCGATAGATCAACAGCTGTCCATCCACCAGTAGATGCTGCTAAATGAGTAGGAGAACCGTCATTTAGCAGACATAAGTCTAGTTCCGTTCTTACACTTTCAACAATATCACCTCGAGAGTTCCTAGTCGGAGATCCCCAAGACGAATGGTGGGCATTAAAATCCCCTACCAATAAGAACGGAGTTGGTAACTGGCTTATCAAATTTACTAAATCACTGTGATGCAGGTTTTCTTGTGGTGGCAAGTAGACACAACACACAGTGATTTTATACGGGACAGCTGTTTGAACGGCTACTGCTTGTAAAGGAGTTATTTTTTTTTTTTTTTTTTTTTTTTTTTTTTTTCCTGGCGAAAAACCAATTGTGGTTATCATCGCCAAACAAAATCTAACACAGCACTCAATATTTTAAATAAATTCAAATAAATTAATAAATAAACAAATAAATAAATACAATAAAAATTACAAAACAAAATAAAACACCAACAATAAAAAACAAAAAACAACAATATAACAATTAAAAAATCCTTAAAAACTAAATAACAAAATAACAACAAAGAACAATATAACAGTAAATAAATAATATGTAAAACAATAATAGGTAACAATTTACCAATAAATAAATCTCAATAACAATAACAAGAACAGAAAATAAATTTAATTAAAATAAATAAAAGAAACACAGAGAATTATATGTATAAATAAATTTAAAAAAATATATATATATATTTATGGATTAAATTTTAAAAAATATTTTCAAGTGGTGCAAGAAAGCGATGACTCGGTCAATGGTCGAGGCATCGTCCCTTAGCACCACCTTTAAACTCCCTTTTAAATTAAAAAGGGCACGAACATTACCTACACTAACACAATCTACCAAAATATGTTTTATTGTGAAGATACCCCCGCAGTATTGGCATATTGGTGGATCTTCACGACGCATCAAATATCCATGAGTTGCAAAAGAGTGGCCAACGCGAAGGCGTGTAACCACCACTTCCTCCCTACGTTTTGAACGAATTGAAGACCTCCATGGACGGACGGTATCTTTAATTTCCCTCAGCTTATTCTGAATCACGGTATGCCACTCGTCATTCCAAGCAGCGAGCAATAAATGTTTCGCGAAACACACATAATCAGATGCCATAACCAGTTGAGTAATAGGCACCAAACTTGTAGCTTTCTTCGCCGCTTCATCCGCTTTTGTGTTTCCAAGTATTTCGCAATGTCCAGGAACCCAACAGAAAGTTACCCCCACACCCCTCAATTGAAGCCTGTGTACAGCACACAAAATGTCCCCAACTAAAGGGTTGTTAGAGAAAACATCCTGAAGAGCCTGAAGAGCACTTTTGGAATCCGAACACAAAAGATAATGCGAGGATCGAGATTGAATGACGTCCAAAGCTTTAAAAATAGCAAATAGTTCTGCCGTAAAAACACTGCAAGCTGAGGGCAATCCGTACGTGTAGGTACATCCTGATACATAAAACGCACACCCAACGCCATTGTCCAGTTTAGATCCATCAGTGAAAATAATTTCACTGTGTTGGTGAGATTTATAAATGGATAAAAATCCCTGGTGGTAGACCACAACAGGAGTATCGTGTTTTATATAACTGGACAATGAGAAATCGAAGTGCGGCGTTTTTATTATCCATGGAGGTAGATAACACATTTGTCGTTCAAACATAGTTGGAAGTTGCAACTCAAGTTCATCCAATATTCTTAACGTTCGTATGCCAAATGGAGCGGTCGAACGTTGACGTGTATTATACACTTGATTTAGCTTATTATAAAAGACTCTTTCAAATGCCGGGTGGTTGGGTTTGCTTCGAAGAACAGAAACGTAAGATATTTGTAGCATCTGACGTCGTCTTGAAAGAGCGGGTTCCCCAGCCTCGACAAGAAGACTAGGGATTGGGCTAGTTCTAAATGCACCAGTAGCCAGTCTAAGTCCAGAGTGGTGGACAGCATCGAGAGTTTTCAGAACTGTAAGTCGTGCGGATGAATAGGCTTGACAGCCATAATCAATGCGCGATCTAACGACCGCGCGATAAAATCGAAGCATACTAGTTCTGTCTGCTCCCCAATTCGTACCACTAAGGACTCTTAACATATCCAATTTCTTATTGCATCTCACCTTCAAATCACGAACATGTGGGATCCATGAGAGTCTTTTATCAAATAAAAGACCTAGAAATCGAACACTATCCGTGGTTTGAAGCTGAACCCCGTCAAGAAAAAGGATCGGCTCCTGGTGTTGCCTACGACGACTAAATGCTACACATTGGGTCTTCGAAGCAGAGAATTTGAAACCTGTAGATTTTGACCATTCCTCCAATCTGTATATTGCTAACTGCAAAGATCTTTCCCCAGTTGCCATACTACGAGCAGGCACATATATACAAAAGTCATCCACAAAAAGGGAACAGTGTACCGGAGATCGTATATTACTGGTGATACTATTTATTGCAACGGCAAACAGCGTGACGCTCAGCACGCTGCCCTGCGGTACACCATTCTCTTGTGTATAGCTGTTTGAATACGTGCCTCCAAGTCGAACGCGGAAAGATCTGTTAGAAAGAAAGTTAGCGATGAATGCTAGGATATTCCCTTGTATACTCCATGATTTCAGAGTGTTCAGAATTCCCCTTTTCCATGCCATATCATATGCCTTTTCAAGGTCAAAGAAAACCGCAACGAGCGTTTGACGCAAGAGAAAGGCATCTTGAATAGCGGATTCTAACAAAACCAATTGGTCAACTGATGAGCGTCCTAGTCTGAAACCACATTGTTCGTTGCTAAGAAGGTTGTTGGTTTCTAGGTACCAGACAAGACGGCGGTTGACCATCTTCTCCAGTAGTTTGCACAAGACGCTTGTAAGTGATATAGGCCTGTAACTACTGGGGTTGGTTTTGTCCTTACCTGGCTTCAAAAGATTAATTACAGTCGATTCTAACCATGCATCGGGGAAAGAGCGCTCCTCGAATAAACGATTGTATACTCGAAGGAGGACAAGTTTCGCCGATGATGGTAGATGTTTTAGCATGGAGTACACAATGGAATCAGGACCTGGTGCAGAATCCTTCGTTGACGCAAGAGCTGACTCCAATTCCGCTATAGAGAAAGGAGTGTTTAAAGGAGAGTCCTCAGACGACCCAACAGTAAACGGTATTGCTTCTTCCTTCAGTTTATAAATCTGGAATAATCTATTATAGGCTGTAGTAGCAGAAAAGTTAGAAAAAGATGTTCCAAGTACATTAGCAATGTCATCACTGTTTGTGATTAATCTCCCATCTGGTTGCTTCAGCGCAATGGCTGGCAACGGAATGGAAGTACCACAAACTGATCTTAGTTTCCTCCACACTGTGGAGGACGGAGTTGTTCGTCTAATTGTGCTAATGTACTGTTCCCAAGAGTTCTTTCTACTCAGCCTAAATATCCTCCGTGCTTTCGCACGGAGTATTTTATATTCCTGAAGGTTTCCATTCGTTGGGTGTCGTTTAAATCTCCTAAGAGCTCTTCGTCGTAAACGGAGGATTTCTGTGCATTCATCGTTCCACCACGGCACAGGCGGTCGGCGTGGATGCGCAGAGGTTTTCGGAATGGTCTTTTCAGCGGCATTTAAAATTGCTTTTGTAAAATTTTCTATATTTTCATCAATGGGTGTCAGATAATCCATGTCAAGTGATACAAGGTAATTCGAGTAGGAGTCCCAGTTGGCTTTTCGCAAAATCCAACTGGAATTTAGAACATAACAGGTTTGGGAGTCACATAAACTGATCTTAATAGGCACATGGTCGCTTCCATACAAATCATTGAGTACCGACCATGTGCATCTAGTAGCTAATTGAGGGCTGCAAATCGATAGATCAACAGCTGTCCATCCACCAGTAGATGCTGCTAAATGAGTAGGAGAACCGTCATTTAGCAGACATAAGTCTAGTTCCGTTCTTACACTTTCAACAATATCACCTCGAGAGTTCCTAGTCGGAGATCCCCAAGACGAATGGTGGGCATTAAAATCCCCTACCAATAAGAACGGAGTTGGTAACTGGCTTATCAAATTTACTAAATCACTGTGATGCAGGTTTTCTTGTGGTGGCAAGTAGACACAACACACAGTGATTTTATACGGGACAGCTGTTTGAACGGCTACTGCTTGTAAAGGAGTTATTAAGTTTAGAGAAACAGCATCGATACAGTCACGGGCTAGGATGGCTACGCCACCTCTAGCTCGATCTTCTGTAACGAAGTCCGATCTAAAAACTGAATACTCCCTTAAGTGGAAATTATGCGATTCGTGGAGATGTGTCTCCTGTAGACATACAAACATTGGGTACACATCTCGCACGAGTACTTTAAGTTCTTCTATGTGACTCCTAACACCGTTGACGTTCCATTGTATCACTGACTTCCTAAGCAAAGACATTTATTAGCTTAGCAAAGGGTTTATTTGACACCCATTGGTGCTCTCTCCTTTCTTGCCTGGGACGTTTTGGGACGTCTCAGGCTTACATTTCTCAGATTCCATATCCACCCGTTCAGGGATGGAATCTGAGGAAGTTTTGGGTTTAGGAGGGGTAGTTTTCACATTCCCTCCTTTGTTTGCATTTTTCTTAATACCCGGTAACGACTGTGACGATGTGGTCTGTCGTAACTCCGGTCTACGTGGTTTGGATTTTTCCAACGTCTTCTGCACAGATGGTTTACTACCCGTTGATAATTTCTTCTGCACCGAAACACAAGGCTCACTTAGCGATTTATTTCGTGCTCCAATCCCCCCAGTGGAAGGGATTGGTACAAGAGGCAAATCACTATCCGTCGCTGCAGGTTGTACTAAGTTCAAAGTAGGAGGACCATTCGTGACTATGGACAAAAGGCGAGAAACTTGTTCAGTTAGAACTTCAATTTTTTTCGACAGCTCGGCACAGTTGTTACAGGACGATTTGGAAGCGGTCAGAGTAGCGGCATAAGTCTTACTGTCTGTCTTTGGCTGAGTGGAACGATAGAGTTTTTTGGCCTCTGGAAACGACAGCTTGTCTTTCGCCATGATGCCTAGGATAGCTTTCTCTTCCTTGAACGTGGGACAGTTGTAGGATCGCGCTGGGTGGTCACCACCACAGTTGGCGCATTTCGGAGAATTAACACAATCCTTATCATCATGGCCTTCGACGCTACATATACCGCATACGTTCTGCTTCGAACACGTAGAGCTGATATGCCCAAATCGCTGGCACTTGAAGCAGCGCCTAGGGTTAGCCACGTATGGTCTCACTGAGAGCCTTTGGTAACCTGCATGCAAGTATTCGGGTATTTCCGGCTTTCCAAATGTCACGATAAAAGACGCTGTTGCTACCTTTTCTCCTTTGTCCATTTTCATTATAGGAATAACGTCCGTAACTAACTGAGAAGACAGTTCGGACTTTATTTCATCGATTGGAAGGTGCATTAAATCCCTACATGTGATGACCCCCTTTGAGTAATTCAAGGATCTGTGGGGAGCCACAGATACCATGACCTGGTCAAAGAAGGAGGTCATTTTTGATAGAGAGCGGGTTTGTCTGTCGGTGGAAGTCGCAACTAACAATGTTCCGTTTCGAAGTTTCTTAATAGAGGCTACTGGGCCTCCAGCACACGCAGTAATAGCCTTGTTAATTAGGAAAGGAGAAACTTTTGAAAGATCTTTCCCTTCTTCGGCACTAGAAACAACTAAATACTTTGCTGATGGCAATGTCTGCGACGTTGCCACCATCAACTTTTTACTCAAATCCTTTTCAATATGATCGTCAGGAGAATCCTGGCGTGTTCTCTTTAAGCTAGTCATATTTGACGGGGTTTTTGAATCCATAAATATTTTTTGCCAGCCATCGTGTCAAGCGTTACGGGCGAGACTATAGGAACGGGTACACCCTTGGATCACATTAAGATCATTTCCAACCCTCAGAACTCTGAGGCCTATAGCTTTTCTCCTTAGCTCGACTGGATGGGCATCAGTCGAGGACTCGTAATACTGTGCACAGGCTCCGACACCCGTGCACCGCGGACACTCCCTGACCAAGGACCGAAGCGGCTGGTAGACCAGAAACCGCGCTTACGTCTTCGGCAGAGCAAGCTCACATCAGCGTCCCAGACCAGAGTTTGTCACGCTCTGGACTTTTCAGCACTCCCAACGCGCAACGGTTCTGACCAGTCAAAATTCCCTATGCGAAGATGTAAGTGTTGAAATGTGTATAGATTGTGTTGGTGTGTGTATGTGTGTGTGTGTAGGTTTTTGTGAGTGGTGTAGTGTTAGGCTAGGGTACCGCGAGGGACGCCAAATCCCTCGTAGGTGCGGCTAGTCCGCACCCCCCTGCGGGAGTTAGGTCGAGGAAGTTTAGGGATCGGTTGGTTTCAATTTCTTAAGTGAAGTGGAGTTTTGGGTGTATTTTTTTTAGTGTAGGGAAGGAGTTTTTCGCATTGTTGGGTGTTGCCTTTGTATAGTGTTATGATATCATTGATGTATCTGTGCCAGTAAATGATTTTGTGTGCGTGTGTCTTGTTTGTGAGTATCTTGGTGTTTTCTATGTGTTGTAGAAAAATTTCGCTTAGGACACTACTGATAAGACTACCCATGGGTAGGCCATCTGGTTGTGAATAGAAGTTTGAGTTGTTGGTGAAATAGTTTTGTTTGGTGATGTTTGAAGGATGTTTATGATTTCGGTAACGTGGGTTTTAGTTATGTTGTTCTGTATTAATTGGGTTTCTAGGATGTTGAGCGTTTCGGGTATGGCTATGTTGGTGTACATATTTGTTATGTTGAGTGATAATAGTGTTGAATTGTGTGGTATGTTTATGTCTTTTATTTTATTTATGAGGTTTGTTCTGTTTTTTATGTGTGTTTCTGTGTTTAAGTTTATGAATTGTCTGATTATTTTGTCCATGTATTTTGCTAATTTATGTGCAGGGGCATTCTGGTAGTTGATGATGGCTCGGATGGGGACATTGGGTTTGTGAATTTTGGGAAGAGCGCGGAGGGTAGTTGCTTTAGGGTGGATTTGTTTTAGGTGGGATTTTTTTGTTTAACATTAGCTATTAATTTTAATTTATTTTTTATTTTAAGCTGGCAACTCAAAAACTAAAATTAAAAATTTTGAACAAGACTCAATTAACTCCACTTAAAACTCACACGACACTGTAATATAAAGTGTTCTTTGTAAAATATTACACTATGTTATACTTCTTTATACACAAAATACATTTTTTTAAGATAACTAACCGGTTGTCAAGCAAATTACCCCAGTGTGTACGTAAAATGGAAGACATCTTACAGTTTAGCATCAATTGATTATATCACATTTAGAAACTATTTTTTTTTTACAACAAACTTATGTTGACCGAATACTCTATAGGTTGCATAGTAATGCAATATAAGATAATTGTTGTTATTATAAACTTTGGGTTTATAATGACTTGTGTGTTATAAAGTGAATTTAAGTCTTTTTCTTTAGTGTATCGGCAAGTTTTATCATTTTCCCCGATCGCCGACGGGAAGATGGCGCTTCACCATATATAGACAGGATTATGTTTGCGAACTCTAGACGCCTAAGAGGAATCTGAACGCCAACACAGTAGGATATCTCCGACGCCCACTCATCAACAGAGAGTCTAACTACAACAGAAATCAAGTTAATTGCAAATATTCGTACATTAGCACGTTTTACTCACGAGTTACTGGCGATGTAATTAAAGCTGACACACGAAGCTGCCCTAGGGAGAAAAAATCATGAAGAAGTTGAAAAAGCAGGGCAAAGGCCCTTCATTTTATACTTTTGCAAACTCCTCTTCTTAGCACGCCTCTACAACATACTTTAGACTGTGCGTTAATTGTGATTTAGTCAGTCAGGACATAGAAAAGTAGGCATTTAATACTAAAGCAAATTGGTATCCTGGTGCACCATGTAGGGGATTAAGTAAGATTGCCCCTGTGCTAGTTTGAATAAGTGAGACTTATGACCAGCCTCTCGTCTACCTGAAGCAGACCTACTCTCTATCAGGTGCATAAGGAGTTTTGTATCAGTTACCCTCGATGATGGTGAAAGAAGTTGTATCTCCGTGTATTACGTAGGGGATTAAGTAAGGTTGCGCTTGTGCTAGTTTGATTAGGTGAGACTTATGACCAGCCTCTAGTCTACCTAAAGCAGACCTCCTCTCTATCAGGTTCATAAGGAGTTTTTTATCAGTTACCATCGAGGATGAAGAAAGAAGTGATATCCTCGGAAGAAAGAAGTAAGGTAGCTTCTGTGCTGGTGGAGTTAGGTGAGACTTATGACAAGCATCTCGTCTACCTAAAGTAGACCTATTCTCTATCAGGTTCATAAGGAGTTTTTTGATCAGTTACCCTCGAGGATGATGAAGCAAGTAGTATCCTGGTTCACCAAGTTGGGGATTAAGTAAGGTAGCTTCTGTGCTGGTGGAGTTAGGTGAGACTTATGGTAAGCATTTCGTCTACCTGAAGCAGACCTATTCTCTATGATGTTAATAAGGAGGTGTTTATTTATTACTTTTTGTGTAGAATGTACGAAGGGGCACTCTCCCATGCTATATATAGAATCAACGCAAACAGCTTCAGTGCTACTGTGATTACGTGAGACTTAAACCTACGTGTATGGCGTAAGTGAAGCAAACCTGCTTTCTGTTACGAAATGCCTACTTTATCGAACTTTGCTGTTCTACTCAAGTTAATTCTGCACTGTTCAATGCTTCTGGTCTGACGATGAACAGTATTACTGTTTGTTACGTTATAGAATAGGTCAAACGGAAATATGTTTGTTTTTTAATAGATGATTTTTAATGAAACGTTTCAAATTTAGTAAAAAAAATACGATGAGTGTAAAAGACTAAAAGACAGTTTAGATTTTAGTAAAATACATTGTAGTTCAATGGCCTTTCAATGCTTTACAGTCATAATAATCAAACCTGCACTGGGGAAGTTTGAATAACACAATGTAACGATTTTATCAAGTAATAAAGCTGAAGTAAACTATCGTCACAGCGCCGATAACGCAGAGGTTTCACTGAGCTGGCCTCCGTTATCTCCATGCGTATTCCCGCCACAGATGAGACTGCCTTCGTTCATCCATTTCAAAACACAATGGCACACAGCAACACTGTGTTTATCTGTTACTAACAACGTTATCTAATCACAAACTGTAGATAGCCATTAATTGCATTGATTTAGCAACAATAAATACTGGTCAGAATTTGTAATATACGAACATAACCTCATTCCCAAACACATCTAACTGTATAAACTGAATATATCTTTATTTATAAAACAGCACCACTTCACAATTTACACACAGTCAGTCCCTAGATTTCACAAAGGCGAAGAATAACTGTTTTTGTCCCTAGCATAAAAAAAAATATTGTGTCAAGTACGGTATTCTATTCTGGCTCAAACTCTAAGGAAATATTTGAAAAAAATCGTTCCAAACTCTAACTTCAGTACATTGTATCTTTGCTAAAAAAAGACTTCGAACATTAATTTTTTAAATATCGAAACCATGCTGTTCATGACGAGGTGGTTGTTAATTACTTATTACACTTTGATATTACTTGCGACCAGACCTTTTGTTAACTATAAGTTGTTAAGGAAATTGCACTGGGAGGAAACGTTGTCGTTAAGTGTGAGATTTAACAACTTATGGTTAACAAAAGGTCTAGCCGCAAGTAATATCAAAGTATAAAAAGTAATTAATTTTTGTTCCAATTAGGCTATATCTTTCTGATTTAGAATGTAGTATTTATTATAAATACAAATAAAAGAATAATTTATTGTATATAATTCAAACAGTAACATCATAAGGAATAATAAATGCGGAATTATTCCTGAGGATGTTGGTACTGATTGCCAACGAAAAGATTTGAATTGCATAAAACAATAAATTATTCTTTAATTTTTATTTTCTTGTATTTTTCATTGCTTATTATAAATCAATAAAACCTCTTAGAGCACGAAAACATTTCACGAAAACTATGTCCTGATCTACATGTTGATTGCAAAGCAATCGTCTAATGAGTTAGTCTTGTGGTAATTTCCTCTGAAGATCATTGCTTTCCAATCGTAATATAGGCCTACATTAAGACATAAATAAAATGTTTTTGTTGTTTAAGAGGTTTTTTTAAGTCCTTCTATTAGTTCCACTCTCCTTATACATGTCTTGTCAATTTTCAATCGTTAATAAAATACATTTTTATTTATTCAATCTCGTTCAAATACATTTTTTTAAACATCTACTGGATTACAATTGATGTTAACACAGTTTTTTCAAATATTTATTCAATAATTATTTTACAAAAATTTTGGGGCCTAGGTCGGATTCGAACTGAGTATCTTAAAGTTCAAAGTCTAGCACTTTTGGCACTGAGATAACTTTCTTATAGCTAGAAGACTATTTCTCAAGAATTATATGAATTTTTTTTACTCCCATCTGGTTGTCATCGAAACCTCCATTGCACAGCCTTAAATTGTTGCCATGGTTACCACACAATATCTCAAATAATGCTTTAGGATTAAAAATGAATGAAAAGAATAAAATTTAAAAAAAACAAACTGAATTAATCGAATCTTGTTTCACAATCAGACAATCCGAAAAGAAAGCGAAAATAAACTAATACACAATGCAAGCGACAAAAAAAAGAGTATAAATAGTAACAAACAAAAATAATAGTTCAATACCATACATTGAGAGGGAAATGGAAAACCGCAAGGACATTTCCTTTCTATTTCCCACTCAATATTGTTATTCTGACATATCTATACACATATTTATATTTGTTGTAATTATAAAATTTAAAAAAAAACTAAAATAAAATTTTTATTTGATTCCTTAAATAGGAACTGACTTTTTTTTAAATATTATTTTACTTGTTATGATAGACAATTACAACACAGTAATTCAAGTAGTACTTATTTCATGTTACATAATGTGTACGATTCAAACAAATCTTTTCCTATAAAGACCTAAACTAGATATATGTTTTAAAAATTATTGTTGCACAAAGTTTTACTAATATTAAATTGTTTTATAACACTTTTCGAATTTTTATAACACACAGCGTAAGTACGAATAGATACCATAAACTTCCTATCGTTGTAGAATACCATTCCATTTGTGACAAGCTAGTCTTAGGTTTTAAAAAGTGTATACCTTTATAAATTGATCTCAATAGCTAGGCTCTAAAACACAAGTTAGTTAAAACTTGTGATTTAAATACAACTGTATGGATGTTTTTGAAATTTAACGATGCTAAAAGAATTTCAAATTTTGAACATTTTAAACCTCTTGCTGTAAAGCCGTTGCCAAACATTCGGTATTAATAAGAATATATTTTCTATTCGTGTAAAATAGCTTCGCGTTGTTTGCTTTTCTGCTGGGAGCATTTTAGCCAGCGTAATAACAGAGTGAAGCGTTACCAAGGCACATCTGTTCAAAATCCAAACCACAGCCTCCGCCGTGGGTGGGGCCGTAACCGTCACATATTCAAACCCGTCGAGTGGTCACGTGACCGACCCAGCTCGGGCTTTGTTATCTGCTCCTCTCGGCCTAGTTACGATTACACTTGTTATTTAATGTTCTGTAGTATTTACATCGCGCGTGCGTACAACGATTCCTACTATTACGCGTTTTCTTGAGTCACAAAGCATGGTTTCGATTATCCACGATGGTTTTATAATTTCTACTTATATTTAACCAGAAACACAAATTCCATCTGCTGAGATTCCGGGGGGGGGGGGGCGGGGGGTAGCGAGAAATAATTTATACGATATGCAATATAAATACAGAATTAATTAACATAAGTAAACAACAAAAACAGATTTAAGCCCCTTTCAACAAAGAACAGTTGGACAGTGTCAACTGTTTATACAGTTTTCTATCAATGGTGAATATAGAGAGGGGCCCTCCTAAAATATTTGATCAGATTTATTACAATTTTTAATAAATAAATTCTTTTTCAAAAACTTGTGTCTTATAAAATGTACTTTTATTTATTATACATATATATAGATTTCTGTAATATTACAAGTAAAAACACGATTTGCTAAAAAACCAAAAGTTAAATGATGTATATTTTTTTTTTGTAGAAGAGTAGATTAGCTTCTTCACAAAATCAAATCTTGTAGACTTTAATGCGTTATTTAATGTTAATGCATTATTAATAATTTCGTTCAGGATCTTATGAAAAGAAAAAAAAATTAATTATCTAAAATGAACCCACTATAAACCCACTTAAGACGTAGTGGGAACGGGACTGTTGGGTTTATATCTAGAAGGGATTCTGTAAAGAAACGTTTAGGCTACAATGTAGCCTATATTTAAATAATTAGCACAATGCAAACACTACAGTTTTTAGATTTATTTCAACTTCTACGTCATTTTGTACCTCATTAAAAGGTCATCGTATTCCAAAGGCAAGAATACTTGCTTCCTAAATGCTATAGTTTTGCTGTAGACAGACTTGACTATTTGATCAACCCTAAACACACCACTACCTTAATGTTAACACTGTACTTACAACTATCTGGCTGTAGTGAAAAATCTTACCTGAAACAAAATACAAATAACACATCAGAAATTGTTGATTGGCTAATACAAAACGAGATACAGCATTGCATGTACAAAAGAATATATATCATTGCCTGTCCAGTTAAACAAGCTCCGTACGCAGAAATTTGGACAGAAAGGAAAGGTTTTCTCCCACGCGTTTGGACACAATCGACCGCATTGCATGTACAAAAGAATATATATCATTGCCTGTACAGTTAAACAAGCTCCGTACGCAGAAATTTGGACAGAAAGGAAAGGTTTTCTCCCACGCGTTTGGACATAATCGACCGCATTGCATGTATAAAAGTACACATCATTGCCTGTCCAGTCAAACAAGCTCCGTTTGAAGAAATTTGGACAGAAAGGAAAGGTTTTCTAATACACGTTTGGACACAATCGCTCTCTGAAACATGCCATGTGGTAGGAGTGCAGGAGGGGTTTAGGGTGCTAACCCATTCCGGAGGAATTTTGTGTTGAATCACCCCAAACAATCTCGAGCCCGCGAGAGATAGAAAGACAATATGTATTAGAAATACATAAATAAATTCTGATAATAATAATTACACCTTATATACCGTTAAGAAGACTTAGGTCAGAGAGTTTTCAAGTTATTTTACATCTATTCAATGTAATGGTAAAGAAACCTGTCTTCCTGCATCATACAGTACCCAAAGAAGGTAATGTAGCAAACACTACTCTTCAACCGTCATTTACTCCCGTGAGCAAGCCAATTCATTACTCAGTCTTAGTCAACCTGTGAGTTCAAAAACACAAACATTCTTTGCCTGTATCCGGGATTGTAACCAGGACCTTTTGGTAGTTAATTAAGTGCCTTGACCGGTAGACCTCTCAGCAGGGTAAAATTCTATTTTCCAATAACAAAAATCGGTTTTAAAATGTGTGGATAATAATGAAACGGGAACATAAAAATTCGCGTTCTAAAACTACGCAAATTTACGTATATGTTCCTGCTGCCAGTTCGCAAATAATGTTAGCCTATATCGGAGAGCTTGTGCCTAATTAAAGACACTAGAATAGCTTATAACGAAATTTGTATCTTAATGTTTTAGTTTGGAGGGCTCCCAGTCCTTCCGGAAAGTTATGTTAGCCTATATCGGAGAGCTTGTGCCTAATTAAAGACGCTAGAATAGCTTATAACGAAATTTGTATCTTAATGTTTTAGTTTGGAGGGCTCCCAGTCCTTCCGGAAAGTTATGTTAGCCTATATCGGAGAGCTTGTGCCTAATTAAAGACGCTAGAATAGCTTATAACGAAATTTGTATCTTAATGTTTTAGTTTGGAGGGCTCCCAGTCCTTCCGGAAAGTTATGTTAGCCTATATCGGAGAGCTTGTGCCTAATTAAAGACGCTAGACTAGCTTATAACGAAATTTGTATCTTAATGTTTTAGTTTGGAGGGCTCCCAGTCCTTCCGGAAAGTTATGTTCGCCTATGACAATGAACTTATATTAGTTTCATACAAAGGCTAAGGTGATATACCTGATCTCTACGTCTCATGAATATGGCTCAATAGCAGAACCTACAGGGAAAGGAGAAATAGTTGAATTCTGTAACTGAACTAAAGGGGCAGTTGATGCTTTTGACGAGATGTCTTCCAATTTGACATGTAACCGAAAGACACAAAGGTGGCATCTCTGGATCTTTTACAGTATGATAAACAGTACATTAGTGAATTCCTAGGTGATATGGCCTATGTTCCCAATACAGTTAAGGAAGGGAAACAATCTATCTGCCGAAGGAAATTCGCCAAACAAATACCCGAACAGCTGACAAAACCACACCTACAGAAGAGAATGCTGTACTACTACTAGTTGAAGCAAAGTATTTTTAACTACTAAAGTTAAAATGCAAGAGATACTTGGAGAAGAGACATTACCCGACTGCCCTGAACCTCAAGTACAAGCTGAAAGGAAAACATGTGCATTTTGTCCATCTAGAAAAAGGAGGATGACTAGATTCTACTGCTCCAGCTGCAAGAGATTTTACTCCTTGAACATCAAACAAAATGTGTACAGACTGTTCATAGGTAAAAAAAGGTAAATTGCCGTATAACTACCGTAATAGTACATTGAATTAAATGATTTTGAACCGGAATTTATTTTTTACCACGTAGTCTCACAGACGAAAGTTTATGATTTGTGTAACCAAGAAAACATAGATTATGAACCTAGGGCTAAAGGGAGTTCTAGCTGTGCTACTGCCCGGTGGGGGGGGGGGAACAAAACAAATGTTCCCTGTTGTTTCGAAGCTTCCAAACAAAGTTTCATTCAAGCAAATTAAGCTGAAAGTGTATAAATGTAAACAGGAGACACATACCAGGTAGGAAGGGTCAAGGTTTTTTTTTCACCCCCGAGGTATACTTCAGACCCAACATGATTTAGGGACGTCGCATTCCTTCACCTAAATGCCCTGCACCCTGAAGCAAAACGTTCGTTATTTTTAAACTGAGCCGGATATTTCATTCACTTAAAAAATACCCAAGAACGTTCATTCCTCTATAAAAACGCAAAGAGAGGTTATAAATACAGTACTTGCTTATGAATAAAAACAAATTAAAACGGCGAGAGAATACAGAGGATAGTTACGAGTGATATAACAAAAACCGCAACACCGAAAATTTACAATAAAAAAGCATAACCAGACGTAGAAAATAATTAATTATTAATTTAGCAACACCGGTCATTTTGTATCTTACACGTACTTGACAAGAATCTTACTTAACGGCGTCTTCTAATCCCCGAAAATAATACCAGTATGGTAGCTCTCGAAAGTTGAATCGCAAACATATCAAGTATGATTCTTGTTAAAATACGTTCAAGTGTGTGATAAAATAGTTGAAATATTTACAGTAGAAAGGAAAGGACTTAGGGAAACGATATAAAACTTTCTGAAAGTTATGGCCTAATCTGTATAGTAATTGTGATATTTACTGAATTATACAAGGCAAACATTTATTTATCTTTATACTTTTGATAATCTTCTACTTCTTCGCTAAGAATTACATTATTATTTTGAGTATCATACTTATCTCGCATTCCTAGCATTGTCACATTATTCGTCGACGCGCTTCGGAGAGCCTCCATCAGTCAGAACATTTTATGAACTTGCAAACGCGTCAACGAATAATGTGACAATGCTGGGGAAGGCAGATAAGTATGATACTCAAAATGACTCACCTTTACGCCTATAGAGAATGGGTCTACTTCGGACAAGCGACCCCGCTCCGTAATGCCGCAATTTTCCCCTATTCCATGCAAAAGGCATATTAACTGATTCCAGAAGGTGAAGCAATGTAAGGCAAATACTGCCTTTAGATTGGTCGTGTAGCTCTTCCCACTCCACCAACAAACAACTGTCAAATTCGTAGAGCCTTTAGAAAAAAATATTTCTGCCTCAACATGCAAGCCTCAAAATAAATTACATTGGCCTCATAAACTAAAAAAATGATAGAAATGAAGTAAATTGTGCCTGTTTACGAAATTTCGTTAAATTTGGAGCATTCTAAGGTAAAATACCCAAAAGCTCTGCACTTACCGGAAATGAAATGTTTATATTATTATAGTTAAAAATTGGAGTGTTTAATTCAAGCCAAAATATTATAATATTTGTATTTAAACCATATATTCGGAGAATTCCTTCCTCGATTATTTTATAATGATAATTTGGTGGTAGGAAATCCATAATAAATTTGACAAGAAAAAAAAGTAGAAACACAAAATAGTTCAAGATTATAAGTTTATAATACACAGCACACGATATAAAATTAAACATTACACACGGAACACGTGTTGTTGTTATTGTAACTAATGTCAAGGTAGGTGGAAGAAATAATTTACAGATATTTCATGTACATAGGAGCTACACAACCAATCAAAAGGCAGATTTGCCTTACATAGCTTCGCCTTCTGGGATCAGTTAATATGAATGCAAAAAGGGCATCAACATATATTAGTGTTTTCCCAAGAGATGTCACAATTTTCCACTATTCGCAGTAAACATGATATCGACATAAAATAGAACCTCATTATAACGGGCTAATTGGGGCCGTTATACAGCAAAAACGTTATTTAAAATTCAAAGAAAACTAATAAACAAATGTAAACAAAAATAAACTGAGCAAAAACTTACGTAAATTTTATTTACAACGATTAAAAATTAATAAACAAATTTACGTCGCTATAGCAACGTAACATTCAATGACTACAAAAAAAATGTTTGTCTTACTTTTTATTTGGAAGTCTTCAGATACTGAAAGCATTTTAAGGAACAGAAAGATTTTAAGTTTTGGTTAGGGCAGGAATAACATTTATCTGCAAACATCTGTCAACACTTGAAAAGTCAGTATTATATAGGCTATATTAATGATATTATGCCTATACTATTTACTGGTCTTCTGCATCATATTTAGTAAGAATGCCATTTAATAAGTATAAGCAACTTGTCAACAGCCGTACGATGTAATATGTCTTCAATACACAGTTCGTTGTAATCGATGTCCGGATTAATAGGGTCCGTTATAATGAAGTTGTACTGTATTTTATTAGCCCTACATACTTATACTGTCCTCTCTTACCCTTTTTCTTACAAGCAGCATCTAGTTACTAGACATTTTTATAACACCAGTAGCAAGTAGGGGTCCTACTTCAGGTCACACTAGCTCAATGAATAAATATAAACGACCAGAGCAGAAGAATAACAGGATAAAAGGGTTCGTTCCTAGTTCAGGACTTCTGGAATTTAGCATCTATGAACGTCGCACAGGTTCTGTATAAATGTGTGCGAATAAATGTATAATAGGATATGCCAAAATAATTTCGTAAATATTTTTATAATGTGTCACAATGAAAAAATGTACGGCCACAATCTACCAATACTTAATTCATTCATTCATTACATTTCCTTAGGAAAGCTAACATTTCGAGTGAGCATACAAAGACGTGCATTCCGCTTGCATAAAGACCGTCTGTGAGCAGCGTTCCAACTATCTTCCAGCTTGTTTATACAAGGACTCTTTATTACGCCGGTTTATGACGTTACGACTGTCACACCGACCGAACTGGATTGAAACATTCCTCGTCTAGGCCTACGGATGTACGCCGGTTCATGACGTTACGACTGTCACACCGACCGGACTGAATTGAAACATTCCTCGTCTAGGCCTACAAGTGGCCTTGTAAAATCCTTATAACATTCCCCTTAATTCTACTTCCATTAATTCCTCTAATTCCATTAATTTCAATTCGCAGGTTATTTACATAATTTCATACTGGATACACCCAAAATATAAGTTCAAACGTTTCCGTTATATATTCCAATTAAACAGTCTAAATATGTTTTGGGAGGGACGGAAAACAAATGGGGTCACTACAAATAATTTTATAACCAAGCTAAAGCGTTCGGTTATGAACTACAGCTAAAGCGGGCTGTTCGCCGATCTCGGCTGTATATATATAGTGTCAACTTATTTCATAAGAGAACTAACTTTAATTTAGCCTACATTTGAAATATTGATACGAAACTCATTAATTTAATCTAATTTTGTTATGTTCATAAAAGAATTAAAAAACTTTATGATTTTTCTAGTAAACAATATAAATGACCCCCCTTCAATCGATTCCAGCATAGACCAATCTCAACCAAATCATTAAAACCTAGAAAATTGTGTTAAAAGGTATATTTGAAATGTTTTATGTCTGACCAGGAGGAGTTGTTTCCAATATGTCAGATTATTGCACAAAAATCTCCAAACAACAAGGACGGATCTGTTCCCATCATTAGCACCTGAATAAAAGTAACCAACACAATGTGACACAAATTCCAACTGAAGGAACAGGTTTATTGAGACAACTGCAAGAAGTCTTCCCTGCTCTCTAAAGTTTCTGGCAAAACATCGAAGAGCTACAAAAATAGGAAACGTAACTGCACTTTCAAATCAAACAGGCTCAATAAACTGCATTTGATTATTTATATCGATATCATACACCACCAACATTGGAAACAGATGTCTAAATATGTAGAGTCGTAAAAAAAACATTGAAAACAGTATAAAACTTAGTGGTGACTCCCCGAACATGTTGTAAAAAAACCCCAAAACAACATTTTACAACTATATAAAACTCAATGTTTCTCATGTACCTATGTACACGACAATCAGGCCTCCCAGAGAAATTCAGCCCCCTGGGCAAACATGAGTATAGGCCCCTTCATTACTTCCAACATAGGCCTATACAACCCTGTAGGCAATATTTCATGACATTATACATAAATTATTGTTACCTTATTAAAACTAATTAGGCCTACCAAATCTAATCTGTATATGTTTAGTTTTGTTGAAATAAACTGCCGTTCGTTTACAGCGACCGAGACATTGCAATTTTTGTGTATAGAACATTTCATTTAGTAAGTATTACTTTGCCAGTAAAAGCTTGGCCAATTGTACATTGTACTCTTTATACAAAAAAACACCTACTTGGCCGGTTTCGTCTGGCTTTACGTAGCCCGGGCCCCTGGGCATTTTTCCCCTTCTCAGGGCGGGCCTGACAACAATATAACTAAGAAATATCCGTTTAGGGTAGATTTTATAATATGAAAAAATAAAAATAAGTTGTAACATAAACTAACCGGTTGACAAGTGAATTGGCCACCATCTTAAACTTATCAGCTATAGTCTGTAAAGTGTCAGAAGATACGATATTTCAAAATGTAAAGGTAATTGCTTTTGAAAATTATTCAAACGTAGCCTCAAAGTGAAAAGGAGAACAGATGATAGCATTAACCACCATGTATAACTTCCGGAAATCTTTGTGACAAATACCCAATATTTCAGAATGTATAGAAAGTTGTGTTTGAAAATGATTTAAACATAGCCTCAAAGTAAAGACGAGAACAGCTGATAACATTAATCGCCATGTTTGACTTCCGGGATAATTTCTAACAAATATACGATATTTCTAAAATTATAGGAAATTGCTTTTCTTTTGAAAATTATTTATACGTAACCTCAAAGTGAAGACGAGAACAGCTGATAGCATTAACTAGCTTGTTTGACTTCCGGAAATCTTTATCACAAATACTCAATATTTCAGAATGTATAAAAAGTTGTGTTTGAAAATGATTTAAACATAACCTCAAAGTAAAGACGAGAACAGCTGATAGCATTAACCGCCATGTTTGACTTCCGGGATTCCTTGTAACAAATACACGATATTTCTAAATGTATAGGTAATTGCTTTTCTTTTGAAAATTATTTATACGTAACCTCAAAGTGAAGACGAGAACAGCTGATGGCATTAACTACCTTGATGATTTCCGGAAATCTTTGTGACAAATACTCAATATTTCAGAATGTATAGAAAGTTGTTTTTGAAAATGATTAAACATAACCTCAAAGTGAAGACGAGAACAGCTGATAGCATAAACCGCCATGTTTGACTTCCGGAAATTTTTGTGACAAATACACGATATTTCTAAATGTATAAGAAATTGCATTTAAAAATTATTAAAACATAACCTCAAAGTGAAGACTAAACTGACAGTGAGCATTTAACAGCTTTGTTTAACTTTAAGAACAATATTGTCACCTCTTTGTTTATGACAATTTATTTAACATTAATCTGGCATTATATTTCTAGAGTTTTGATAACGTCGAAAAGTGTGCTAAGTGTGCAAAAAATAGTTGACGTTAAAAAAATTTTTTTTAAAGAAACAGGCTTGTATCAGTAGCCAAGAATATCATTCGAAACACGTCCACCTGACTGAAGCAACACAGAGATGTCTGCGAAGATAACTCTCATCAGACTGTATTTTCAATCCGCCAAAACATGAGGTTTGACATCTTTAATGAACGTTCGTTAACGAACGCATAATTGTGAGAGCGTGGACAGGCATGTCTCCTAATTACACAATTTATGCGTGCACTGTGCGTCAGTTTTAGCACTCTGCGCGAACAGATGCTTTTCTCGAGTTAAGCACTTCCTGGCCGGTGTTTCCGCTTCGCCGTACAAGTGCCTGTCCTTGGCGGTGTTGCCGCGTTGTGCTTCATTCAAAAATACGTTTTGTTGCCGTCTAATCGATTCAATAAGAATCATACGCATAACGACATTTACGCAAACGTGATTTCTTGAAATCTCTTTATCCTTTGTTTGACATTAAAAAAAGTATATTTAGACTAATTTATAGTAGTTAAACATTGGTTTCTATAACCAACGTTTATAGAAAAAAAATGTACCAAAAAGGAACTTGCGCGAGGTTTGTCCGCAATAATAAGGTAATTTATAAAGGCCTCCTATTGGGACACGTATGGAAACATCCAAAGAGAGCATATTTCGCAGTAATAGACAAGAACCACTAATAATAACAATTTTTCTGTATTTTAACCTCCTTTTGGAAGTTTTATAATAATACTAGACAGAGTACCTGTCTTTCGTACGGGATTGACGAATATTTGTATTGATTTAATTTGTTTTTGGGTTGAATTTAATTTACTGAAATTAAATCCCAATAAATTTATCAAACTATAGTTTATAAAAGTACCGTCCATGTAAAATTTCAGCTCAATGGGTAGAGTAATTTTTACGTGGTTGAGAAACACACACACACCATTAGATTTTTATATATTAGTATAGATTGAGTTTGTTGCAATAATAATTATAAAATTAGCTTATGAAATATCTAAAAGAATCTTATTGGACGGGTTAACCCTCAAATTCCCTTGTTGCGCCCATGAGTCCATATACTGCATTTATGTATTTGCATGACATAAATTAATTATTGTTTCCGTGCTAAAACCAACTAGGCCTACTAAATCTAATCTGTGTATGTTTAGTTTCATTGAAATAAACTGGCATTCGTCTGTGAATGTTTAGTTTTATTGAAATAAACTGCCATTCGTTTACAGCATCTAAGACATTGCAAATTTTTTTTTTTTTAATAGAACACTTCATTTATTGAGTATTGCTTTGCCATTAAAAACTTAATACATATTTACCTCTTTATACGTTATTGATGTTTTTAACTCTTTTATGGATCTCGCTACATGGGTAATTATTTCCCTCTGGAGCCCGGGTCTCTGGGTATTTGCCCCTCCCCTCTCTGAGCGGGTCTCGCAACAAACGTTGATAATTTCAGATGCTTTTTATCTCCTGTATCTAACGATTAACGCTGTACACCTTTCCATATTAACTCCATATTTAACTTCTATAATAGCAAGGAGTGTTTTTAGTTCTTCCAGTTATTAAACTATTAAGAGCTTATTCACTTTATGTGTAAAGTATGCACATGTATATATATTCTGTTTCAGGAAATATGTTTCCCTAATATCTTTAAATATTAGAGGTAAATTAAAAACTAATTTATGAAAATTTTAAAATTTAGAAATTGAGAAGAATTTTTAATAATTTTCCCAGCAATGTAAATGTTTATAAGGTATATGAACTATTTCTTTGAATAAAATATAAATATTTTCGAAAAAATACATTTTAAAACAAAAATAGTTCTGTAATTTATTAAATAATGGTTTCCTTCGAATTTTCAAGAAAAATAAATATATTTTAATGATCTTTATATTTTTCATTAAAAAAATTAAGATAAATAACTGAGATTAAACCTTTGGATTCCTAGACGTAGAAAATTGAAAATATTATGTATAAAATTCACACATTTTCTGAAAACTATTTAAAGTAAACTCCAAGATTTAAATATTATACAGAATTTATTAAAGATCCATAAAAGTTATGTTTTGTTTGAAAAATACGAACTAAAAACGTTAAATTCTGGCAAAATGTCTTACAGCTATTCTGCATGCAAATTCATGATAGCCAGTGTATAAAATTGTGTTTTGCAGGACATTAGGGAATATATATTATATATTATTGTACATTGAAAATTGAGGTTTATAATTAGCTTTTAACGAATGACAAAATATTTTATTTCTATCGGAAGGTGACGATGTCAAGAAACAATTAAATAGTTCCTGGCCACTGCAAAATGGAGTCTTCGAGCTGATAAATACCGGCTGTCCAGCAGTTACTTTCAGAAGAATCTTTCAGGATTCCTAAAAGCATAGGGCCCTCATCTTGCAATGTTTAAGCATTCTTAACAATTATTTAAAGCACTAGTCGGCCGTTCGAACAGACTCGTTCTCGGCGGAACTTGTTTCTTACAAAAAGACAAGAAAGACGGCCAGACCACTTTTTGTTTGATGCTGAAACGGTCGGGAACTGCATCTGCTGCACTTCTTGTTACGTCCAAGGAGGGGCGGTGAGTTCGCATCCACCTGCCAAATCACAACCGCCAAGGCAGAGAGGTTACAACATATCCAAAGCGCGAAACACCAAACAGGCGGTTGAAGTGATGGCAAAGTATCTATGCAAGACATTGACGCACCCAGGATTCAAGGAGGGCAGAACTGAAAACTGCAAGGAAAGACCAAGGGGCGAGAACTACAACAGTTCACCTCCCCCCCCCCCCACTAGAAAATAGTGAGTGTTTACCACTCTAAAATTCATGATTTAAGTACTTCCAGAACTAAAAAAGACTAAAATTAAGACTAAATCTGTGTTTTTAGATCATAGTATAGTAAGTTATTTAATATTTTTCGATGAGTAGCATGGGCGCTTTTACATTTTGATTGCTGTAGCATTGACATTCACTGAAGTTATCTTATTGTTTTTTTTTGCTACTCACAAAATGATAATAATCAAACATTTTCTAATTACGGTCTAAATTTTAAGATTTGATTTTTTTTATATAATGGTATCAGAATTTACTCCTAAATATGGACAATCCTACTAAAACTGTTCGTCTGCTCCTCTTGTCATGACATCTTGGAAACGTGTTTTAAACTAATTAAACCTTGACAATCTTCAAAATTGTCAATTATATGTTATTTATATTAGAAAAAATAATATTAGAAAAAATATATTACAGTAGGTTCACTAGAGGAAAAGGACTGATTCGGGAAAATCAATTCACAAATTGGCTAAATAATATTTTCTACTTTCGTTCGTATTACCCTACACCTAAATTGCAGTTAAAGCATATTATAATTATTTATCGTTTTTTAAATTTATAAATTTTTATTTCTGATCAGGCTAAGGGGGATACCTTAGTGCGCCACTGATGTAAGACTAAGGAAAGCATAAGAATGGCAAGAAACCAGCATAAAATTGTACAATATTCCTGTCAGTAGTAATGTTTGGGCTTGAGGGATGAACTGTATTGGATAAAACATTCAAGCGGAGTGCTGTGGAAATAGATTTTCGGACAAGAATTTCCAATGAAATGAGAAAAATAATAAAACTCTTTGATGGCTCGAATTTCCAAAATTACGTTTGTAGCCCTAACATAGTCACAGGGAGGTATTTACGCTAAGGCAGTGTGTGCAAATAGGTAAAGTTAAGTGTTATACAAAAGATTTTATTATAACAAATAATATAAACACAAAATTACGTTTGTAGCCCTAACATAGTCACAGGGAGGTATTTACGCTAAGGCAGTGTGTGCAAATAGGTAAAGTTAAGTGCTATACAAAACCTTTTATTATAACAAATCATATAAACACAAAATTACGTTTGTAGCCCTAACATAGTCACAGGGAGGTATTTACGCTAAGGCAGTGTGTGCAAATAGGTAAAGTTAAGTGCTATACAAAACCTTTTATTATAACAAATCATATAAACACAAAATTACGTTTGTAGCCCTAACATAGTCACAGGGAGGTATTTACGCTAAGGCAGTGTGTGCAAATAGGTAAAGTTAAGTGCTATACAAAACCTTTTATTATAACAAATAATATAAACACAAAATTACGTTTGTAGCCCTAACATAGTCACAGAGAGGTATTTACGCTAAGGCAGTGTGTGCAAATAGGTAAAGTTAAGTGCTATTCAAAACATTTTATTATAACAAATAATATAAACACAAAATTACGTTTGTAGCCCTAACATAGTCACAGGGAGGTATTTACGCTAAGGCAGTGTGTGCAAATAGGTAAAGTTAAGTGCTATACAAAAGATTTTATTATAACAAATAATATAAACACAAAATTACGTTTGTAGCCCTAACATAGTCACAGGGAGGTATTTACGCTAAGGCAGTGTGTGCAAATAGGTAAAGTTAAGTGCTATACATAAGATTTTATTATAACAAATAATATAAACACAAAATTACGTTTGTAGCCCTAACATAGTCACAGGGAGGTATTTACGCTAAGGCAGTGTGTGCAAATAGGTAAAGTTAAGTGCTATACAAAAGATTTTAATGTAACAAATAATATAAACACAAAATTACATTTGTAGCCCTAACATAGTCACAGGGAGGTATTTACGCTAAGGCAGTGTGTGAAAATAGGTAAAGTTAGGTGCTATACAAAACCTTTTATTATAACAAATAATATAAACACAAAATTACGTTTGTAGCCCTAACATAGTCACAGGGAGGTATTTACGCTAAGGCAGTGTGTGAAAATAGGTAAAGTTAAGTGCTATACAAAACCTTTTATTATAACAAATAATATAAACACAAAATTACGTTTGTAGCCCTAACATAGTCACAGGGAGGTATTTACGCTAAGGCAGTGTGTGAAAATAGGTAAAGTTAAGTGCTATACAAAACCTTTTATTATAACAAATAATATAAACACAAAATTACGTTTGTAGCCCTAACATAGTCACAGGGAGGTATTTACGCTAAGGCAGTGTGTGAAAATAGGTAAAGTTAAGTGCTATACAAAACCTTTTATTATAACAAATAATATAAACACAAAATTACGTTTGTAGCCCTAACATAGTCACAGGGAGGTATTTACGCTAAGGCAGTGTGTGAAAATAGGTAAAGTTAAGTGCTATACAAAACCTTTTATTATAACAAATAATATAAACACAAAATTACGTTTGTAGCCCTAACATAGTCACAGGGAGGTATTTACGCTAAGGCAGTGTGTGAAAATAGGTAAAGTTAAGTGCTATACAAAACCTTTTATTATAACAAATAATATAAACACAAAATTACGTTTGTAGCCCTAACATAGTCACAGGGAGGTATTTACGCTAAGGCAGTGTGTGAAAATAGGTAAAGTTAAGTGCTATACAAAACCTTTTATTATAACAAATAATATAAACACAAAATTACGTTTGTAGCCCTAACATAGTCACAGGGAGGTATTTACGCTAAGGCAGTGTGTGAAAATAGGTAAAGTTAAGTGCTATACAAAACCTTTTATTATAACAAATAATATAAACACAAAATTACGCTTGTAGCCCTAACATAGTCACAGGGAGGTATTTACGCTAAGGCAGTGTGTGCAAATAGGTAAAGTTAAGTGCTATACATAAGATTTTATTATAACAAATAATATAAACACAAAATTACGTTTGTAGCCCTAACATAGTCACAGGGAGGTATTTACGCTAAGGCAGTGTGTGCAAATAGGTAAAGTTAAGTGCTATACAAAACATTTTATTATAACAAATAATATAACCACAAAATTACGTTTGTAGCCCTAACATAGTCACAGGGAGGTATTTACGCTAAGGCAGTGTGTGCAAATAGGTAAAATTAAGTGCTATACAAAACCTTTTATTATAACAAATAATATAAACACAAAATTACGTTTGTAGCCCTAACATAGTCACAGGGAGGTATTTACGCTAAGGCAGTGTGTGCAAATAGGTAAAGTTAAGTGCTATACATAAGATTTTATTATAACAAATAATATAAACACAAAATTTTTAAAGTCAATTCCTGCTTAGATCAACAAAGAAAAATGTTATTTTAGTTACCTTTTATTAAATAGTTACAATTAATATAAATAAAGTAACATGATCTATGCATTAAAACAGCTGTTCTATAATATAACCTATAACATAAAATTAGCTGTTTTATGAAATCATGTGTTATCGCTTATTTTAAGCCAAATGGGACGCAATAATTGTATTGCATACTTTGTCCCTTTGTGAAAAGTTTTATTCATATAAAACTAAAATTAATTCATTTTAAATTTAATTAATGAATTATTCTAAATTTAAACTACTTAACTAAGTGAATACGTAATTGCTTACTTGCTGACGCGTTTCAAAACGTTCTTTCTTTTTACGAAACTAACCCTCTACTGTAGAGGATTAGCTTCGTAAAAGGAACGAACGTTTTGAAACGCGTCAGCAAGTAAGCAATTACGTATTCACTTAGTTAAGTAGTTTAAATTTAGTTTAATCAGTGAATTAGAGATGATTACATCAAGAAACTTCAATGGATTATTATATGAAAAAAACTATATTTGAAAAAAATATCTACTACAAGTTAAAAAAAAAATGTATTTGAACTTGAGTGGATGAATAAATAGTATTTTATTAACGATTAGAAAATTTGAACAAGACATATAAAGGGAGATTATGAACTAAGAGAGAAATTGAAAAACGTATTTTGAGAGAAAATATTGTATTCTAAATCACAAAATGGTTATCAGGCAACAGCTTGAGCAACTTTCTTTCACTTTCACATAATGTTCATGTTTCCCTTTTTCCCTTGACACCCTATTTTCTCCCTGACCCCTGCACTCATAAAAGATCCTTGGCATTCAGAGCCCATCCATCTTCCAGCAACAACCGACTAATTGCTCCACCACTTTCCACAAGTTTTACTACTTAGAAACACATTTTGCTTTGAAACATATTTGTCCTAACTTTTTGTGCTTTTTTGTAACTTATAGAAAGAATACGTATCCCGAATGAAAGCGGCTCGCTAAACTACAAACGTCTACAAGTTCATCACCATCGTAACTACACAAATCGGAAATAACACATAGGCAATCTACTTAATAAATTCCGTTACATTTCTTGCATGTTTATTAAGATTTTCATGTTGGTACAATTAGGTATTGGTTAAAATGTCTTATCGACAGGTTCTAGCTACGAAACTGGTAGTAATCGACTACCCAATCAGAAAAAAGAGTATATTACCTTCTGTCATAAATCTATACATCTGTGTTTATAATCAGGTTTTTGAGTGTGGCTTGTGAGTAAAGACTTAGAGTCGTGAGTCTGGTTTATAAATATGAGATAATTACAAGACTTTTCTAAACTTACAATAGGTATAATTATTAATTATGTTGGCCTTTGTTTATAGCAGTATTTTGGATTTAGTTACTAGGTTAACCTAGTTTTAGGTTAAAATAAGAATATGTAATAGTGATGATAAACTTATTGATTTTTCGCCAGGAAAAAATAAGTATAATTAATTTTATATATATTAACTTTGCAACACTGTTTTCGTCTATTACACTTTAATGTACTCTGGAATGGAAAATATTATTTTTTTGACATTTTTAGGTTTTTATTGGTTTTTATTCCTTGAAATATCACCTTTAAAATAATGTATAATACATCATACAGCTTGCAGTTATATTTCACTTGGAAAAACTCGATTATATAAGGCGATGTACACTTCCATGGAAATAAAAAATCGAGTTCTCTCATCTCATAAGTTTTCATCATTTTACACACTTCCGTGATATATTTCACTTTCAGGTTGGCTAACCTGTCTATTACAAGCTGTGTTTATTAGCGATACTGAAATCAACGAATACAGGAGAGCTATCAGATGGGAAACCATTATCCAGAAAAAAACAGTCTCACTGACCTGGGAATTCAAAAGATTCAATATTTTGATGGACTACTAATAAGAAGGAATACAAAATGTGAGGAAGACATGCAGAAAGTTGTAACATATGGGCTACCTTCTTCCATATTCAGTCTCACAATGACACACCGACGCAACCAACTCAACCTATGTGCTACCTTCTTCTATATTCAGTCTCACAACGACGCACCAACGCAACCAACTCAACCTATGGGCTACCTTCATCCATATTCAGTCTCACAACGACACACCAACGCAACCTATGTGCTACCTTCATCCATATTCAGTCTCACAACGACACACCAACGCAACCTATGGGCTACCTTCATCCATATTCAGTCTCACAACGACACACCAACGCAACCTACGGGCTACCTTCATCCATATTTAGTCTCACAACGACACAGCCAACTCAATCTATGGGCTACCTTCTTCCATATTCAATCTCTCTATTGGCTACCTTCTTCCATATTCAATCTCACGACACACCGACACAGCCAACTCAACCTATGGGCTACCTTCGTCCATATTGAGTCTAACAATGACAAACCGACGCAACCAACTCAACCTATGGACTACCTTCTTCCATATTCAGTCTCACAACGACACACCAACGCTATTCCAACTCAACCTATGGGCTACCTTCATCCATATTCATTCTGACAACGACAAACCAACGCAACCTATGTGCTACCTTCTTCCATATTCATTCTAACAATGACAAACCAACGCAACCAACTCAACCTATGTACTACCTTCTTCCATATTCAGTCTATCAATGACAAACCGACGCAACCAACTCTGCCCATCTAGAGACGACACTTGGTGTAAGTATAAGAAAGCTATGGTTTCAAACTCACACAGGTTTTGATCTTTCAAAACATTTCACCTGAAATAATAAGGCTTGAAATAAAACCAATATTTAAGTATTTATCTGATCCTGTTTTTCTACAGAAATGTTTGAAAGGTAAATGGCATAACCCAAATGATCGCTCAATAATCTAATATGCTCACGACTTACGAAAAACTATTTGTAGGTCTGCCCACTTTGAATTTGAGTGGCAGAAGCTGTATTATTTTTCAATATTGGATATGTGTCCAAGGCAAGGGTGTTGAAACACCTAAGGCTTCAAGCTGCTTCAAATCTTGTGAAGGCAAAAGAGATCTTAGATCGTAATCGAGTCATGAAGCAGACAGAGTAATGAGTGAACTCAAGAAGAAAATAAGAATACAGAGAACAATGGCTAAAAGTAACCTGGAAGACCAATATGCAGAGGTAGAAAACCCAGACAACCCCTCATACTGTGCTGGTGGTCATTAAAACAAATATGATTTTACTTTAATGCTATTATTTATCTTATTTTGTTAATTCCCGAATGATAACATTTTGAAACTTTCACTACATATATCTCAGAAACCGTTTAATATATCTTGTACAAATGTTTACACTGGTTTTATAGTTGTCACATAAAGTTCCTAACACAAATAATTATAAATATGATGTACAGGAACCAAATTAAAAAATATGTTCAACAATTTAATAAAAAATTCTCATGAACTTGTAAAACAATAATCTTGTGTTGTGAATTAGGCAAAATACTAATTTTCAAAACAAAATTAAAACAATATCTTAAGTAGAAAAAAAGTATAAAGTGCAATATAGCTAACATTAAGTTTAAATTTAGTTTGAAGTGCCCGAACAAGAATCTTACTTGGTATATATGCGAGTCGACTTTCGAGAACGTTTATTACGTGTCCTCATTTTCGAGCATCTTCTGCGGCTAACGGCCTCTTTGTAGTTGCGAGGTTTTGGGATTTCCTTTGTCTTGTGGTATACCGATACTTGTGTTTTACTGCACTGTGGGAATGTTTTATTTTGTCTTGGGGTTAATTTTGTCTATTAAGTGAGATAATTTATATTTTTTAAAATTTTATTTGTTCGTTTGTTATTTTATTTTTGTTTTTATAAATTTGTAGTTGTTGCCAGATTGTCATTTTGAGGCCTTTTGTATTTCATTTTATTAGATGTATATTTTCTAATGAGGGGGAATGTATGGTTGTTTTTGATGGCGTGTGGGGCTAAATTTGAATTGTGTTTAGTTTGATGTATGCTTTGAGGTGCTCTTTATATCCGTCTTTTAATTTCTTTCTTGTTTGGCTAATGTACAATTTGTTACACCCTGGGCATTCAATTTTATATATTCCGTTGTGTGGGACATATTTTTTCAGGTTGGTTTATTTTGGTGATTAACCTTCTTGTTATGTTAATATTGTTATTTTTTAGCATTTAGCATTTTAGTTATTCTTTTTTATGTTGTATAAACCCCTGGCGAAAAACCAATAAGGTTATCATCGCCATTACATATTCTTATTTTAACCTAAAACTAGGTTAAGCCTAATAACCTATACCTAAAACCAAAATACCGCTCTAAACAAACATTAAGATAATTAACATTTATACCTATATAACCATCTATAATCATACTATATATATAATTATACAAGTATTGTTTAATTATAACTTTATACAATATTTATATGTTAATTATGGTAATGTTTTCTTCTAATATAGTTATCAATTTTAAAATATTTCAAAAACAAGAATAGTTTTAATACATATATTTTCCAAAGCTGTTCGCCGATAAAACATTACCAGCATCTTCAGGAAAAATAATTATGTAAAATATTTTTACAAAAATTAAATCATATGTACTACAAACAACCATATGTTTATAAGTATTGCACTTTATGTAATTTTTCCGTAAGATCAATGACCTTATAAATAGTTTGGTGCTTTGATCTCACTTGAATCTGTTCATCAATTAATCTGTCTTCAACTTTATGTTTATAAATTTCTTAAATGTTTATAAATTATTTATTTTTTTGAAAAAATATTGTATTGGATAATTTTTTTCCTAATGATGCTGGTACTGTTTTATCGGCGAAAAACTTTTAATAATATATGTATTAAAACTATTCTTGTTTTTGAAATATTTTCAATTTAATATTTATATAATACATACAATATATTGTACATACCCTATAAACCTTCCTGCTAAGAAAAAGTTTCAAAAAGAGGGATATCTCGCTTCCATTTACTAGCAGATCGCCTAATTTTAATAACCATAAAAAATAGTTTAGAATTTGCGGTAACCTTCCCCCCGGACCAGCAGCTTGAGCAACGCGATGGACGGATTCCCGCCACGTATTCTTGCATCGAGGGCACCGAACCTCTATACCGTTACTTCCTCAACGCATGAGGGCGAAACATCCCACTTATCCAACACTTCCTGCTAACAATGACCTTCATACAAGGGTCTTTGACTTACAAATCTGCAGGTTATCCAGTCTGTGACGCCTAAACCTTCTTTCTTCCGGCGTGTAAATTTGCCACGATACAATTTTACATTTTGGATTAGAAATGGCTTCATCGGAATCACAGAAATTAAAACGGTGAGGAGATGTCTCTGAAAATACATTTTAGACAAATTTGTTCACCTAAGAAAGTAGCACTCTCGTACCGCTATGCAACAGAACCATAATATTCCGTATCACATCTTACAGCCTTTATTATTACATACATCTCACTCTCTCTTTCTTTGGCACGCCTGGAGAGGCCCAAAGGCCCATCATGTCATCCATTACTCTCCTCTCTCAGATCGGAGAACAAGGTGCCTAAATTATGGCAATCAGTAGTGTTTCCTCGACGCGTGCGCGCGCGTGTGTTTGTCCATTTAATTGATGGTCGTTAACAGAAGCACGATTTCAAGTGTTTTATCTTGGTGCATTTTAGAAATCTACTTCAATAAAGATATAAAAACTACTGTATTTACTACTAGATCAATTTATTTTTCGTTACATGTGTGACATAACCTCGAAAGTTCTATTAGATGAGATAAACACATTCTGTGTGTACACAAAGCCACATATCTAAATAGGAAGCTCTCCCGCTTACAAAATTAGTGCTGGCGGTAACCGTACTGGCGTTTATCCCTAACACGAAAAACCACTTTATCTCTACACAAAAATAATCCATCCCCACTGATTGGTAACGCTCAGCAAAAGAGATTAACTTTAAAGGGGACTCAAGAAAGGTGTACTTTTAAGTTCACTGAAAAAGTAAATTTATGACATGTAACGAGATAATTAAGATACAATGGTCTACAAATATTTTTTACTATAATATAAGTACACCCCATAGTCATTCTGTGTTTGTCCGAATTAGAATTTTCAATCAGGCCGATAATCAAGGTCACCAATGACTGGATGAAGAGGTTTGTGTAGGGATGATGTGGATGAATCTAAGAGGTCCTAGAGATAGGGAATTTTTGTTTTGATATTATGACATCACGAGTATCAAAAGTAGAACTTATCTCTACCGTTGCCCCATAACGGAAAGGGAAGGTAGGTGGAAGTAGTAGGGGCATAATGATCCATTAGTAATGGGAATAAAACGAAATGATGGTAATGCGTGGACAGTCCTTTACTGGAAAAAGACCTGCTCCCCATAGGAGTGAAAAGATATGAACGTTAGTTGTCAAAGAGACGAGAGATTAGAAGAATGAAGGAGAAAACTTGTTGAAATAAGACAGGAACTGTAGAATATCTGATTATATTTATAAACTGGAAGTGAAAAATCTAAGTTACCTAATGAAGATAGTTAAAATGTGTGAGGAATAAGGTAGATGACCATACAAGAATGAATTATAGGGGACAGAAAGAGAAGATGATAAGGAGTAGTAAAGATAAGAAAGTTATAGAGCAAGGTTTGGAAAATAAATTACGAAAGAGACATGTAAAATAATGGGTCCTTTTGTAAATTACAAATTATACTGTCTGCCATCGCTTGAAACACACATAGCACATAATTTTCTAAAAAGCCTACCCCTTTAATAGTGTAATAATATTATGGTAGATAACAGGCTTGTGTATGCTTACCGCTCGCACGTCTCCTCAGTATAGAGGTTTACTCGATAACCATTTAGGATGAGGGAGGAGATACGACAGTGGTACTAGGAGCGGGAGGAGGAATCATGGGGAAAGCTTACAACGATTCAGGTATTTGATTTGGACGATCAGTATTGGGCGGCTTCGAAGAAGCGGATGTACGGACGCGAGTAAGTAAAATACATTTGTAGGAGTTGCGTTTGTTTGGCAACCCCTCCTGAGTGATGGCAAGGACTTTACGCATAATCTGAGGGGCGGGTGTTACTAGCAACTTACATGTTACCAAACCAAAATCAGCAATTGCAATTGTTACATTACGAACACATGTTAATATCATACGATACTGCAGTTGTCGGTGGGAAGGCTGCGTTACTCGCTGTGTACTTGTGTATGGAGAACCTACTACTGCGTAACTAGATCTATATTTGTACGAAAAGCTCCTACTACTGCGTCTCTAGCTGAATATTTGTACGAAGAGATCCTACTATTGAGTCTCTAGCTATATACTTTTACGAGGAGCTCCTACTAATGTGTCTCTAGCTGTGTATTTGTAGGAGAGATTCTACTATTGCATCTCTAACTGTGTATTTGTAGGAGAAATCCCTACTACTGTGCCACTAGCTGTGAACTTGTGTAAAGAGATCTCACAAATACGTCTCACTAGATGTGTACTTCTATAAGGAGATCCTAATACTGCATTACTAGATGTATACTTGTAAGAAGAGATACCACTATTGAGTCTCTAGTTCTATACTTGTACTAGGAGATCCTACTACTGTGTCTTTATCTGTGTACTTGTAGGAGAGACCTTAATACTGCACCACTAACTGTGAACTTGTGTAAGGAGGTCCTACAACTGTGTCTCGCTAGCTGTGTACTTGTATAAGGAGATCCTACTTCTACGCACTAGCTGAATACTTGTATAAGGAGATCTTACTACTGCGTCGCTAGCGTGTATTTGTATAAGGAGGTCCTACCTACAACAATTTCTCGCTACCTGTGTACTTGTATAAGGCGATCCTATCCACAACTATGTCTCGCTAGCTGTGTACTTGTAAAAGGAGGTTTTACTTCTGGGCTACTAGCTGTGTATACTTGTATAAGGAGATCCTACAACTGCGTCGCTAGCATGTATTTGTAAAAGGAAGTCCTACTCACAACTATGTCTCGCTAGCGGTGTACTTGTATAAGGAGATCCTAATTCTGCGCCACTAGCTGTGTACTTATATAAGGAGATCCTACTACTGCGTCGCTAGCGTGTATTTGCATAAGGAAGTCCTACCCACAACTGCGTCGCTGTGTACTTGTATAAGGAGATCCTACTACTGCGTCGCTACCGTGTGTTTGCATAAGGAGATCATACCCACAACTTCCTCGCTAGCCGTGTACTTGAATAAGGAGATCCTAATTCTGCACCAATAACTGTGTACTTGTATATGGAGATCCTACAACTGCGTCGCTAGCGTGTATTTGCATAAGGAGGTCCTACCCACAATTGCCTCGCTAGCCGTGTACTTGTATAAGGAGATCCTAATTCTGCACCAATAACTTTGTACTTGTGTATGGAGATCCTACAACTGCGTCGCTAGCGTGTATTTGCATAAGGAGGTCCTACCCACAACTGCCTCGCTAGCCGTGTACTTGTATAAGGAGATCCTAATTCTGCACCAATAACTTTGTACTTGTGTATGGAGATCCTACAACTGCGTCGCTAGCGTGTATTTGCATAAGGAAATCCTACCCACAACTGTCTCGCTAGCTGTGTACTTGTGCGTATAAAGAGATCCTACTACTGTGCGGCAAGAGTGAATTTGTATTCATTCTTCTCACTTGAAAAAAAACAGAATTTTTAGTTCAGTTTCAAAAGAAAGACATTGCACTCCAATACGCAAATATTGCGCGAAAGCCTTTTATAGAAAGACCCTAAAGGCCCTTCGAGGCGGATAAGAACACAACCTGAATAGACGAAACCAGGTTTGGCGGAAATGGTATTAAAATTGTTGCTCTAGAACGCCAACTAAATGCGCCAAGCCTGTTGTTTTAAATGCATACTGAATCTTCTACCCATACTTTTAAGGATTTATTATTGATGAAATGTATCGAACAAAAATAAAATTCCCCGAATGCGTTCACAAAACTGAGTCATTCCAACTATTTTATAGTTAATAAAAATCTACTCTATTATAAAATTGTTGTGAAAAGAGTTCTTATGAATACGATGAACACTCACCCCCATGAAATGGGTTTTATCTTCCCCTCTTACTAACCATACTCAAGGGACTTCTCAATGATAATAAAACCTTCATAGAATAATCAATATAAGGAAATGTCTCTCCAAAACATGAGCTACAAATTTCTAAATAAAAAATTATATTACATAAAATTTAATTAATTTTGAAATATATTCTATTAATTAACACGATGTGGTAAATTTCAATACTTTTTTTTAATTTCACTGTGTTAAATAAATTCTTTTCTATCTGCCCCTTCCATACTCGTTGGATGACCTTGAGAAACAAACTAAAAACATGCCGAAGTTATATTGCATATGGTTTAACATAAAACTCAAAGTATTTACAACATATATTTTCAAATGGAATAGAAGAGTAATTTAAACGTTCACAGCTGCTTGTTTCGACATTATCAGGCGTTATCAGTTACTAATTTAACAAAAATGTGTTTTAAGAGCGAAACAAAAGGTGATCAGCCAATTTGATTCTAGGCTATGAAGGATAGGAAATAGGATTATTAATTTGGATAATATAATACACAAAACTTTTAGAAATTTAGAATTTCTCTTCTGACCAGGTTTTTGTGGCATGGGCGGTATGTTATCTTTCTATTCGTTAAAAAAAATGTGTAGCCATGTGATGAAAATTGTAGACATGATGAAGTAGAAAATAATTAAAATCTACGAAAATAGAAAAATTTAACAAAAGTAACCTTTTTTGAAAAATATCACGAAACAGCGACGTCCGTCATGAATTTAACAAACAATATTATTTCTGTGTGTTTTAACGCATCTCAGATTTAAAAAAAAAGTTATTTATATTTATTATATTATTGCATAATTAATTTTATACGCACACAAATATGTCCATATTCTTTCTAAACAAAACATGTTTAAATTCAACTCCTGTATACTCTTACAATGAAATGAATGCTGCACTACCAACATTGGAACAATATTTAACAAAATACTGATAAGAAAAACACAAAAATTGTGACAAAAGAAATATTTCATTAATTCACTACCTGTCTTCGAATTGCGGGGAATAAAGAAATATTGTATCATCATCATCGCAAGCGTCATCCATGACAGAGAATTTAAGGAGATACAGGATGCACACAACACAACACCAAATCACGACTACAGAACTGTGCGATGTAGTGGGGGCAAGGCGCTTCTTGGCTTCGTCCAAGACAAAGATAGGATTTTTAAACCGAGCTGGCCGTTTACAGGTTTGAATCTTTCTCGGCGCCCTCAACAAGGTTCAAACTGTAACGGCTTTTTGCCTTGAACGAAAGTAGCGATTCGATACGCTTAATAAGGAATTGTAAGGCTCTAGTTATAAACAATACGCGACTACACATTAATACAACATTCTACTATTATATTACTTCAAAACATTTAAAAAAAGTAATTTTTACTGACTGTAGTTTCCAATTATTAAAGCTAAAATGTTTTTGAGTATATCTAACGCTTTTTATAGTAGAGAAATAGCCTTCTGTTCGCGACATCGGAGATCTGATCGCTCAGATTAGCTGAAATTATGTGAGAACATATGATTTCATATGGGAGCTGATTTTATGTTATAGGTTATGTTGTAGAACAGCTGTTTTAACACGTAGGTTTGCTACTATTTATTGTACATGATTAAGTTGAAATGTTATTATTCAATATTTTTAACAATTAATAAACATTAATTTATATTAATTAAATCTTACAAACAGTTTTACATAATAATAATGTTTACCATTATATATATAAATATATTATACAAATAATATATATTATATACATTATATTATACAAATATATTTGTATTCCAATTTTTAAAATGACAACTTCCTTCGGAAATTCTGATACTTTTTAAGAACAGATTTTAATTAAATTAGTTGAATAAAAAAAGTTTTCAGTAAGTTTTTCAACATCTAGGCTTTCTATTAAGTACATTTCTAGTTCAAGTTTTCACTTCTGTCGCAAAGTACGAATTTCATATTTTTTAAAAAATATCTTGGTTAGTAGCCTACTTGTACGAAAACCATAGATACGACGAAAAACCATTTCCGCAACGCTTGGGGTGGGCGACCGACAACCATAAGGTTGCAGATGAGTTATTATTTGATTAATATCTTTCAATGTGGCAATGGGTTTATGGTTGATTATAAGGAGCCTATCTAAAACAAAATCTGGAAATTACTAATGTTCCCATTTAAAGCAATGTTTTTCATGGTGCACCTCCTGAGCAGGGAAAAATATGTCCAAACCCTTACCCTCTGCTGATCAGCGCGCTCCGTGGGAAATGAGTTCACGAAAAAATAAACCTGTGGCCATTGTCTATTAAAGAAAACAACTCGATTCAATTCCTCCTCTTGACTATTCTCTCTGTTTAGCGCTTTTATGGATACAAGTCATTGCGGGTCCATTTATTAAGCTATTCGTAATTTTATTCTTAAAATTGCGGTCACAGCCAAACGATATTACACGCAGTTGAACATTCTTAAGGACAATATACACACATATTACAAACATTCCTGGATTAAATGTTATCTATTTACTTTAGGAAAACTCTTTGTACTATATTGTTTTAATTTAAACGTAATGAGAGTTTGAAATGAGTATAATTTGTTACAAAACAGGTAATTTGAGTATTTTTTAATCGCTATAAGATTTTCAACATCTCTAATCCATGACCCCTAAACGTCTAGCTGAGCCTGTCGTGAGAGGACAACGCAATGACAAAAGTAAAATTGAGGACATTAGGATGATGAGAAAAATAAAATTTTCTTTATATAGATAAAAAAAACCGTCAGCTTTCGCGCCAACAGTAACAAAACGCAGCCTCACACACTGACAGACATAAACCAATCAAGCGTCTAACAAACGTTCAGATTCATGGTAACAGCGAGTATTGTATTGAGCAAGGGACAAAAGTTGTGGAATGTTGGCCACCTTGCCAAAGCTTTAAGGTGCACTATTATTTACCACCTACACCCCCTCTACCTGAACGCCCTGAATGGTAGACGGCTTGCCTTACATACTGTACCACCTGTTCTCTACAACTAACCTCTCCGATCGGCGTTGCAAACAGCTATTCATTTGGTTAGTATTTATTCCCTTAAAATGTAATATAGTTTAGTATTAATATTGAACCGTTAGACTATAAATGGTCGAAACGTCGACAGCAATATTAAAGTAACAAATTACTCAATTACTGTCTTAAGCTATTGCCCAGAATCCTTATTTATAATATGTAAACATCGCGTGTTGAATCGTAGAGAAAACATCGATATTTACTAGTGATATTGACATCGCCTATAGATATGCCAAAAACTTCGAACTCCAAATAGATGTTTTACGGTGTAAGGATCCACATTGTTTTATTCCACAGTATTTGGTACTTAATCATTTTTGCAATTTATAATTTTGTATTTTACTTTAATTTTGCTGAAAACTTATAATTTACTTTAATAAAATATCGATTATTCTAACAATGCAAATACAATTTCAAGAGAGATTCAATTCCGACTATTAAAGCAAGTCGAAATTAATTAAATAAGACAATGTATTTGGTTAAACGTCTTCGCTGGGATTCTTCGTCTTTTTAACTTTTAGGCAGCCTTTTCCATTATGGGAAGAAGTTCCCTTGCGTCTAAAGATAACGCAAATGAACAAATAGGGCAAAGTGGACTGCTCACCAAAATAGGATCGGAAGTGAACCGCTCACCATAATAGGGTCGGAAATGGACTGCTCAGAAAAATAGGGCTAAGTAGACTGCTCGCCAAAATAGGTTCGGAAGTGAACCGCTCACCATAATAGTGTCGGAAATGGTCTGCTCAGAAAAATAGGGCCTTAAGTAGACTGCTCACCAAAATAGGATCGGAAGTGTACCGCTCACCATAATAGGGTCGGAAATGGACTGTTCAACAAAATAGGGCAGTAAGTGGACTGCTCACCATTATTTGGATCTGAAGTAAACTGCTCACCATAATAGGGTCGGGAATGGACTTCACAACAAAATAAGGACGCAAATAGGCTGTTCCAAACAAAGAGGAAGCAAACTAAGTGCCCTATAAGTAAAGGACGAAAGTGAAATGTTTACCTAAAGGACGCAATTGGACTGTTTACCTAATAGGGTAGCAAGTAGACTGCTTACCAAAATACGGTCGTAAGTGGGCGGTTCGCTCAAGTCATCTGTTCCCAAAACAGGGACGAAACTAGACTGTTTATCGAAATAGGGTAACAAGCAAACTGTTCCTAAAATATGGACGAAACTAGACTGTTTATCGTAATAGGATACCAAGCAAACTTTTCCTAAAATAGGGATGAAACTGGACTGTTTATCGAAATTTACAGAAATAAGGATGCAAGGAGATTTCCCGCATAAATTGAACAAAGGAATCTTATTAAAAATGGAGATTCAAGAGAACTGTTTTCTTAAAAGTGATTCGAAACACTTGGAGATTTTATAAGGTTATCAATCAGGTCGACTATAATTGTTTCGGAAGGACATGTAAAACTTTGTGAATTCAAACTGGATGGAGGTAAGGCGTGTCCTGTATAACAGTTGCATTTGTTGCTACCACACAAGAATCTGTTTGAAAGGGACTTAAATACGCATGTAAATACTTTATACTCATGCGTACTCAATGTTTTTCAATAAAATCCCACTGGTTAATTAGACTTGCACATTTTGGTTTTGTTCATTGGAACAGCAGAAGGATACTGACACTGACCGATGGCCATGACTTTGAACTTAGTCGAGGTCTGACCTTGAACACAAACCAGCCACTGCACATCATTCTCTCATGGAATACCAAAATACTTTCACGTAGGCTTCCACGCCATTCCTTGTACTGAAACGTACTTGTTCACTGAGCTCTTCTTTTTATAATCCTCAATACGAGCCTTATATAAACTACGTCCCTGAATGCGAGGGATAGAATCCTTAGGCTAATACTACGCTGCAAGATATCTTACTACTTCTCTAAGTAAGATACTTTCAATTGCATCTGATTATACAAACTTCATAAAAGGGGAAGTACACAGGGAATATGTATCTACAAGTATTTCTACTTCAGATAAGCCGTACACACGGTACCACTTTCCTTTCTGTATCCTCAAAGAGGGGTTTTATATCCCTGTTTCGGGTCACAATACTTTGTAGCCCTTGGGTAAGAGATAATAATCTGCCTAGCTGTTCACCTTCAAACTAAAAATAATTGAAGTTTCTTGATGTAATCGTCTTGAATTCACTGATTAAACTAAATTTAAACTACTTAACTAAGCGAATACGTAATTGCTTACTTGTTGACGCTTTTCAAAACGATCGTTCCTTTTACGAATGTAGAGGGTTAGCTTCGTAAAAGGAACGATCGTTTTGAAACGCGTCATCAAGTAAGCAATTACGTATTCACTTAGTTAAGTAGTTAAAATTTAGTAAAAATAATTTTAATACTTTTACGCTAGTGTAAATTATCTATTAAACATAAAGGTCTGCAGAAAACCAGTAATAAATAATGTTACTATGTTTTATAATATATTATAAATATATCACTAATAATAATAGTAATAATATTAATATGATATTACTAATAACCAGTACTATAGAAGTTTTTTTTAAACTCAATTCCTACTTAAATCAACAAAGAAAAATTGTATGTTTCTTTTTATTTTATAATTACATTTAATATAAATATGTATATACATATGACAGAATAACAAATTAACTGCCAAAATAGAAAGAGAATTTGTTAGCAACTTTCCATTTTCCTTTCTATGTATGGTGTTGGACTATTATTTTTGTTCGTTTCTATTTATATGCTTTCTGTTTTTCGTCGCCTACAATGAGTTTTAGTTTCTTTTCTCTTTCCTTTGGCATTATCCGTTTGTGAGGCAACGTTCGAAACCGTTAATCCACTTTATTTGTTTAATCTTTCATTCATTTTTATTCCTAGAGCATTATTTATGATATTGTGTGTTAACCATGGCAACAATTAAAGTTTATGCACTGTGCAATAGAGGTTTCAACGACAACGAGATGGGAACAAAAAAAAATTCATATACATCTTTGAAATTTTTAGCAATGGGAAGGTTGGGTCTGAGCCAAAGCGTTAGACTTCGAACATGAAAATACTCAGTTCGAATCCGACCTAGACTCCCCAATTTTTTATAATTTAATTACTAAATAAATATTTGAAAATTCTGTATTAACATCAATTGCCATCCACTATAGGTTAAAAGAAATGTATTTCAACTTGATTGGATGAATAAAAACGTATTTTATTACCGATTGAAAATTTGTACAAGATATATATCAGGAGAGTATAAGCTAATAGAAGGAATTGAAAAAAAGGGTTTCAAATTAGATATCTTACAACTACGTAGTCTCAATAATAACGTCCAACACAAACCATAATTCTATTCCATTTCTCTACACAAACAGAAAACCATAAACCTTACTTAACTTTTTCCTCTCTAAATGTCTCTTTACCCTTTCGATATCGTTATCTCTAATATAGAAGTAAATAATAAAAGTAATGGGGAACACAGAAGTGAATAGTACAATTGCTGGAGATCAAAGAAGTGAATAGAACATTTGATGGAGAGCAGAGAAGTAAATATTAAAATTGATGAAAAGTAAAGAAGTACAATTGATGGAAAGCAGAGACGTAAATACTAAAATTGATGAAAAACAGAGAAGCGAATAGTACAATTGATGGAGACCAGAGAAGTGAATATAACAATTGAGGGAGAGCAGAGAAGTAAATAACTAAAATTGATTAAAAACAGAGAAGAGAATAGTGGAATTTATGGAGAACATATAAGTGAATAGTACAAATGATGAGCAGCAGAGAAGTGAATTATACGATTCATGGAAATCAGAAAAGTGAATAAATACAATTGATGAAGTTCTACTGTCAGAAAGATTCATAATTCTTCCCTTTCCCAACAATAGTAAAAGCTTTAGATTCTTTTTATTTCTACGTTCTATTGGCATACAGCAAGTGACATATATTTAGCTTCAGGTAGATCTAACCCATCAGTAAATTAGAAACAGGTTTCCATTGATGTTTTATTATTGCTGTAACTAACATAAACATATGTAACTTATAAAGTTAACATTAATTCAATTGATGATCAATTGAGTAATTTCTTTTCCAATTAAATGGCTCACAAATCCCCGCAATCAGAAAACGTAACTGTTTTATCTAAAAAGTAGGAAAACGTTCAAATGAATTCGTCAAAAATTTATCAAAAAAAATTGTTTTTAAATAACTTCTTAACATAAGTTTATTCTTTTCACTATTGGAAGAAGTACATGCACGAACAATGTAATTAATTGTGGCCCGCGTTACACGTTTTTCAGCTTTAGGCTCAGACTTACCAATTTCCGTTTCTGAAGCAGAAAACCCGTGCTCGTTCCGTCCCGTCTATGAATGGCCTTGTCACGTGAAACGGAAGCTGTACGGACCGACAAAATCGGTCAGCGTCTCTTACCCCGCCCAGTCGCCCCCGATCGGGCGACAGCTGCTGCACCACCTGTCTTAGGTTCAGATTTTCAAATCTCGCGCACATGTGCATTCCTGGAGTTTGAGTTTTTGCAATAACCGTCGTTCTCGGATGCACGCTTTGCAAGCATTGACAGATGTATTAAGCAATCTTCTAATAACAGCATTTTCCGATCAAAGGTACACTTTTTTGAATGATTTACACTTTTTTTATTACTTAATGATTCGAAAAAGAAATATCATAATTTCTTAAGCGTGGGACACACTAATCATGCATCCTTCCGATCCGACTCCGATCAAACTGCCAGACGACTGCATGACAGGGGAAATGACAGTGATTTGTCAATGCCACAGGTCACACCCTTGGGTCACGTGACCAGTCCTACTCCCGTCCGACTCTGCTGTTGTCCGATCATGCTCCGACAGTGCTGACTATTCGTATCCTAGTTGCGGGACATTTGTTGGCCAAACAAATGTCAACTAATAATCTAGGCTATAAATAGTCTAGGACGTGACGTAAGTATCATCTCGGCCTGCGTTTACATTACCAATCAGTATTGCTTTGTAAAACACATCATACAAGAAGAAAAAACATTCCGAGTTAACTCGGGTTAGTAATTTAAACAACAAACGCACTTTCCGAGTTAACTTGGACTCGGCCTGCGTTTACATTACCAATCAGTATTGCTTTGTGAAACACATCATACCAGAAGAAAAAACATTCCGAGTTAACTCGGGTTAGTAATTTAATCAACAAACGCACTTTCCGAGTTAACTTGGACTAGTAAGTTGAGTGGTTGATTATTATTTTTTTTTTAAATTTTCTTTCAGCTTTCTTATTTTAATTTATAGTTACATACATCATATACAAATCAATTCACATTTAGCTAACTAACCACTACCTATTCTTACAATTCTTTACCTGACATAAATTTATTCAATTAACAATTACTGTATTTAGAGTACATTATTAGAAGATTGTTCCTTTATGTTTTAATTTCGTTCCACACAATGTTCACTGCCAAATTTCAGTCACATTCACTTTAGCCCAAGCTTATATTTTATATATTGGTAACTTTTGATTATAAGAAATAGATCAACTAACGATAGACATGATTAATAGTTTTTTAAAATATTTTATATATCACTTTATTACCTTAAAAATACACCCGAACGGTGTCTAGGAGCAATAGATCTTCTAAATTAAGTGTCTTGCCAGGACATTTTTCCTTTTAGTTTAAGTTCAATCTGATTGAACGTGTGTATCGGTATTCTATAATACTCGAAACATTTTGTACCGTCGACTAACAGATGAGGTAAAAGTGTAGCAAACTCTCCTTCGTGTCTCGTTTTCCAAGCATTTAAGCACTGACCAAAAAGTCACGTTTTTCACTGCTCTCTATCACCGATTTCTGATAATTTCGATCTTCTTTATAAAAATAGATAGCCATAATAGCTAAATCACGGTTGCGAAAATGTTTCAACATTAGCGCATAGGGCCTTCCGAGACTAGCGATGGCGAGATGTGACCTGTAAATTTGGAAAGGAGCAGGAACAGTGGGCTCATTCCTTTCCGATCCCGCAACGATCAGATTTTTGGAGCAAAATCGGACCGGAGTCTGATCGGAAAGCAGCATGGCAAATGTGTCCCCCCGGGTTTAATCTGGAGTTGTGCTCAATAACGCCCCATCACATTTGACGTATTATCTCACATTCAATAAGGTTGGGCAACAAGTAAAATATTCACTTCCAGTTGATAAAATGAGCTATTTTAAAAACCCTGGGGGATCGGTTCCTGGAAGGCATTTGGTTAAGGTGAACCACAGGAAGGAATATACACTTCTAATTGTTTACGTGAGCCAATTTATACGAACCTGAGGGATCGACTTTGTATCCATCGTCCCTGGAAAGTATTTAGAGAGATTTGGTGAATAACGAGTTGGAAATTGCAGATGTTTAGATCAACCCATTTACACGAGTCTCAGGGATAGTATCATTGTCCATTGTCTTTGAAAAGTTTTTGTAGAGATAGGGAGAATAAGGTGTAGGTAAATGCACCTTCAGTTGTTTAGATGAACTAGTTTAGACAATTTTCGGGGATCAAATCACTGTCCATTGTCTCTGGAAAATGTTTAGGAGGATGATGTGATTAACGAGTTGGAAAGTGCGGCTTCAGTTGTTTAGATTAATCAGTTTAGACAATTTTTAGCGTAAATAACGGGTAAGAAGGTGCGCTTTAGTAATCGATATGAACCAGTTTTATCAAACCTTGAGAAACCACTTACCATCTATTCTCCCTGCTCCTAAGAAGTATGGGGGAGGTAAGTGACTGCTGAGGTGGCACGAATAATGTGTACAGCGAAAGATACGTATAGCGAAATATGCGTACAAGAGGAAACAATACCAATTGGCGAGGGTAAGTCGTAAGTTTGACAAGCGAAAAATCGTACGAACCACACTCCAGTTGTCAACCCAGGTCATTTACCTTTAAACTATTTGCTAATAACTTTCAAGGTTTTAAATTCTCCCAGTCAAAATGGGTCAAAAAAGGGGCTCCATTTTGTCAGTGGTCACTTTGCTTTTAACTGTCGAGATGATAAGCTCGATTTAATTGAAAGATACGGAAAAAGTGTGATGTAAATCAAGTATAATAGATAAAGTGTTAAAGGATCTCCAGTCCCGAGAAACTAAGCGACACCTATGTTTAACTCAGAGGTAAACTCATTTATGTAGCTCAATGATTTTAAAAGATCCGTGTTCGCCTAAAAGTTGTACGCAAATTTCGCCTGTCACAATGTTCTGACGTCATAGGTTATTCTCGTAATCTGTCAAAACTTGATCATGTACGCATCTTTCGCAATATTTCTGGTGTACGCATCTTTCGTTTACTCCTCCAGCTGTAAACCATCACCTAAAGATAAATCGATCTAAATATTTATAAATCTATATAAAATAAACCTATATATTTACTATTATTGATTAATGTGACAGTGAAACAATTATAATTTTTTAACTTAAACTATTTACGTTAATTTAAAAATATAAGTCGGTGTATTTCAGTTTTCCCTTCACAACAAATCACTGCCGTAGAAGTTACTCTGCATTACACTACCTTCAGTAACTTAAAACTCACCTATTATGCCCAGAATGCGAGGAACTGGAACTGTGTTGCGATGGAGACTCTCCTGTAACAAACCAGACAGTTCTTAAACTATCTTGTGATTTTCCAACAAAAAACACTGTAAAAATAAAGACATGCATATTTTACTAAGGCTCACTAGGGCGCCTGGATCGGCAATCTTCGGGCCATTTCGCCCACCTCCGCTAAAATAAAAATTAGCAAGGATTGAAAACGCACAAAGCTAATACGATAACTGAGTTTATTGCAAGTTTTAAGGCGACCAGCCAGTATGACTACCATCGCCTATAGGATTGTGAATATAAGAATGGTTTGGGAAAGCTGACCTAAGGGCTAGAATACTTAAAACGGCTACGAGAAAAAACAAAAATAAAATTTTAAAGAAACGCCAGTAAGAGTCTACTTTTTACAGTTACTTGCACGTCGTCTGGTAAAGTGAATCCAAAAATCTGTTTTGGTGGACGGAACTGGTCGGTGACGAAGTGCGTTCACCCGATCCACAAGGCAAGACGTAGGCACATGTTACTTCCGCCGGAACTCCGCTCTTGGCCTCCCTATTCAGGCACGCGCGTTTCGCCTTACACTTTCATTACACATCTGATTTGATTGGTGACGGTTAAGGCATACTAATGTGTTTTAAATTTTAATAAGTTTTCTTTTGTAATGACGAGAACAAAGGTTACGAACAACAACCTACAGCAATGTCCTGGATACATTTGTTTTTAGGTCTTATGGTAAACACAGTTTCGACCTTTTTTATGCCCATAGATGCCAAAGATAATCATTATAAAGAGACCAGGTTGGTCTATATAAGTAGATATATACACTTTATACACTTAAAGCGCGTGAAAATATACATGAGGTAAATTTATGCTGAAAGTCACAACTCCCACTGCGTTTACCATAAGCAAAAATCGAAAGTGTGTGATCTGCGTACACATTCGCGATAAACCAACTCCCACACAATTCCAGCGTAACACTGCACCCGATAACAGCAGGTATTCTTCAGTTAAACGATCCTTTCCTCGTGATGCCATATTGTTATCCAATTTCCAGTACCAAATGATTATTATATCCGTTCCTTAGGCCTAACTTAATTCCACCCACCCTCTGTTATCTTTCTTCCTTAGAGGGTGTGGAAATGGTAGACACCTCTTTGAAGTACAAGGAGTCGTTTAAGGAACCTAATATTTTTCCTTACTTCAATAGTGAAAAGTCGGTCTGTTTTTTCTTCATCTTTTTTGGACTTACCTTTTCTTATTCTACTTCATACAAGGAAAGGTAAAACAGAAACCTCTTCATCACTCAGATAGAATCTTTAGAGAGTCATTATTTCCCCTTTTTTCAATAATAAGTTATTTTCCCATTCTTGTCTTGCCTTTTCCCGCCTATTTTCCTTAACCTTATTCTTCTCACAAGGGAGGTGTAAGAAGCTCTAGGGATCATACTTTTTTTCCTAATACCAGCGGTAACTTTGTTCGTTTCTTAGTCTTCCATTTATCCCCCCTACCCTTCCACATCTTTCTTCTACAAGGGGATGAAAGAATACAGACACCTCCTTGTTACCAAGATAGGATATTTAGGGAGTCATTTAGATATAATTTTCCCTTACTTCCAATACTAAGAAATAATTTTGATGCTCCTTTTATTCTCTCGCACCTATTTCTTACTCTTTTTCTGAACAACTCACTTTGAAACCGCTTCAGGGTTGTCACCGATAAGGGTTGTATTTTTCAAAAATGTAACAAAAGAAAGGCGAGTTTGATTGCAACACGTTGATAGATAAGGGCTGCACAATTATTATTCACGCTTTCAGAGAGGGAGAGGGGGAGGGGAGAGGAAACAGGGTAAAGTACCATCTGTGCATAACGTACGCAGCGCGTGCTACCAAGTCTCTATGGTTGAACGACTCGCACGACATGTGCGCCCAGCTTAGCACGACAATTCTACAACTCTAGTTAAAGAACAACCGCAAAACGTTGCGTTCGGTGCATTTAAAGATTCGTTCGAAAATGTTTAAAGGAAGCTTCTGTTCTGCCACATTTTTAATTTACTGCTACAAAATTTAAATATCAGTAAAATATTAAATTCCAACTTATAAATTCTGTAAAACACTACGATCCAGTAAATTACTAAATCTCAATTTAAAATGCCATAAAAATTCTAAACCCTTCACGCTATTTAAAACTTAAATTCTGAAGTTCCCACTTAGAATGAATACTGGTAGGGTTAAGGTAGTATGTGTAACTTTTACTGCTTGGCTATTATCGCTTAGGAAAAGGATTATGAATACTGGTAGGATTAAGGTAGTATGTGTAACTTTTACTGCTTGGCTATTATACCCTAGGAACGTTATTATGAATACTGGTAGGATTAAGGTAGTATGTGTAACTTTTACTGCTTGGCTATTATCGCTTAGGAAAAGGATTATGAATACTGGTAGGATTAAGGTAGTATGTGTAACTTTTACTGCTTGGCTATTATACCCTAGGAACGTTATTATGAATACTGGTAGGATTAAGGTAGTATGTGTAACTTTTACTGCTTGGCTATTATCGCTTAGGAAAAGGATTATGAATACTGGTAGGATTAAGGTAGTATGTGTAACTTTTACTGCTTGGCTATTATACCCTAGGAACGTTATTATGAATACTGGTAGGATTAAGGTAGTATGTGTAACTTTTACTGCTTGGCTATTATACCCTAGGAACGTTATTATGAATACTGGTAGGATTAAGGTAGTATGTGTAACTTTTACTGCTTGGCTATTATACCCTAGGAACGTTATTATGAATACTGGTAGGATTAAGGTAGTATGTGTAACTTTTACTGCTTGGCTATTATCGCTTAGGAAAAGGATTATGAATACTGGTAGGATTAAGGTAGTATGTGTAACTTTTACTGCTTGGCTATTATATCCTAGGAACGTTATTATGAATACTGGTAGGATTAAGGTAGTATGTGTAACTTTTACTGCTTGGCTATTATACCCTAAGAACGTTATTATGAATACTGGTAGGATTAAGGTAGTATGTGTAACTTTTACTGCTTGGCTATTATACCCTAGGAACGTTATTATGAATACTGGTAGGATTAAGGTAGTATGTGTAACTTTTACTGCTTGGCTATTATCGCTTAGGAAAAGGATTATGAATACTGGTAGGATTAAGGTAGTATGTGTAACTTTTACTGCTTGGCTATTATACCCTAGGAACGTTATTATGAATACTGGTAGGATTAAGGTAGTATGTGTAACTTTTACTGCTTGGCTATTATCGCTTAGAAAAAGGATTATGAATACTGGTAGGATTAAGGTAGTATGTGTAACTTTTACTGCTTGGCTATTATACCCTAGGAACGTTATTATGAATACTGGTAGGATTAAGGTAGTATGTGTAACTTTTACTGCTTGGCTATTATCGCTTAGGAAAAGGATTATGAATACTGGTAGGATTAAGGTAGTATGTGTAACTTTTACTGCTTGGCTATTATACCCTAGGAACGTTATTATGAATACTGGTAGGATTAAGGTAGTATGTGTAACTTTTACTGCTTGGCTATTATACCCTAGGAACGTTATTATGAATACTGGTAGGATTAAGGTAGTATGTGTAACTTTTACTGCTTGGCTATTATACCCTAGGAACGTTATTATGAATACTGGTAGGATTAAGGTAGTATGTGTAACTTTTACTGCTTGGCTATTATACCCTAGGAACGTTATTATGAATACTGGTAGGATTAAGGTAGTATGTGTAACTTTTACTGCTTGGCTATTATCGCTTAGGAAAAGGATTATGAATACTGGTAGGATTAAGGTAGTATGTGTAACTTTTACTGCTTGGCTATTATATCCTAGGAACGTTATTATGAATACTGGTAGGATTAAGGTAGTATGTGTAACTTTTACTGCTTGGCTATTATACCCTAAGAACGTTATTATGAATACTGGTAGGATTAAGGTAGTATGTGTAACTTTTACTGCTTGGCTATTATACCCTAGGAACGTTATTATGAATACTGGTAGGATTAAGGTAGTATGTGTAACTTTTACTGCTTGGCTATTATCGCTTAGGAAAAGGATTATGAATACTGGTAGGATTAAGGTAGTATGTGTAACTTTTACTGCTTGGCTATTATACCCTAGGAACGTTATTATGAATACTGGTAGGATTAAGGTAGTATGTGTAACTTTTACTGCTTGGCTATTATCGCTTAGGAAAAGGATTATGAATACTGGTAGGATTAAGGTAGTATGTGTAACTTTTACTGCTTGGCTATTATACCCTAGGAACGTTATTATGAATACTGGTAGGATTAAGGTAGTATGTGTAACTTTTACTGCTTGGCTATTATCGCTTAGGAAAAGGATTATGAATACTGGTAGGATTAAGGTAGTATGTGTAACTTTTACTGCTTGGCTATTATACCCTAGGAACGTTATTATGAATACTGGTAGGATTAAGGTAGTATGTGTAACTTTTACTGCTTGGCTATTATACCCTAGGAACGTTATTATGAATACTGGTAGGATTAAGGTAGTATGTGTAACTTTTACTGCTTGGCTATTATACCCTAGGAACGTTATTATGAATACTGGTAGGATTAAGGTAGTATGTGTAACTTTTACTGCTTGGCTATTATACCCTAGGAACGTTATTATGAATACTGGTAGGATTAAGGTAGTATGTGTAACTTTTACTGCTTGGCTATTATCGCTTAGGAAAAGGATTATGAATACTGGTAGGATTAAGGTAGTATGTGTAACTTTTACTGCTTGGCTATTATATCCTAGGAACGTTATTATGAATACTGGTAGGATTAAGGTAGTATGTGTAACTTTTACTGCTTGGCTATTATACCCTAAGAACGTTATTATGAATACTGGTAGGATTAAGGTAGTATGTGTAACTTTTACTGCTTGGCTATTATACCCTAGGAACGTTATTATGAATACTGGTAGGATTAAGGTAGTATGTGTAACTTTTACTGCTTGGCTATTATCGCTTAGGAAAAGGATTATGAATACTGGTAGGATTAAGGTAGTATGTGTAACTTTTACTGCTTGGCTATTATACCCTAGGAACGTTATTATGAATACTGGTAGGATTAAGGTAGTATGTGTAACTTTTACTGCTTGGCTATTATCGCTTAGGAAAAGGATTATGAATACTGGTAGGATTAAGGTAGTATGTGTAACTTTTACTGCTTGGCTATTATACCCTAGGAACGTTATTATGAATACTGGTAGGATTAAGGTAGTATGTGTAACTTTTACTGCTTGGCTATTATCGCTTAGGAAAAGGATTATGAATACTGGTAGGATTAAGGTAGTATGTGTAACTTTTACTGCTTGGCTATTATACCCTAGGAACGTTATTATGAATACTGGTAGGATTAAGGTAGTATGTGTAACTTTTACTGCTTGGCTATTATACCCTAGGAACGTTATTATGAATACTGGTAGGATTAAGGTAGTATGTGTAACTTTTACTGCTTGGCTATTATACCCTAGGAACGTTATTATGAATACTGGTAGGATTAAGGTAGTATGTGTAACTTTTACTGCTTGGCTATTATACCCTAGGAACGTTATTATGAATACTGGTAGGATTAAGGTAGTATGTGTAACTTTTACTGCTTGGCTATTATCGCTTAGGAAAAGGATTATGAATACTGGTAGGATTAAGGTAGTATGTGTAACTTTTACTGCTTGGCTATTATATCCTAGGAACGTTATTATGAATACTGGTAGGATTAAGGTAGTATGTGTAACTTTTACTGCTTGGCTATTATACCCTAAGAACGTTATTATGAATACTGGTAGGATTAAGGTAGTATGTGTAACTTTTACTGCTTGGCTATTATACCCTAGGAACGTTATTATGAATACTGGTAGGATTAAGGTAGTATGTGTAACTTTTACTGCTTGGCTATTATACCCTAGGAACGTTATTATGAATACTGGTAGGATTAAGGTAGTATGTGTAACTTTTACTGCTTGGCTATTATCGCTTAGGAAAAGGATTATGAATACTGGTAGGATTAAGGTAGTATGTGTAACTTTTACTGCTTGGCTATTATACCCTAGGAACGTTATTATGAATACTGGTAGGATTAAGGTAGTATGTGTAACTTTTACTGCTTGGCTATTATCGCTTAGGAAAAGGATTATGAATACTGGTAGGATTAAGGTAGTATGTGTAACTTTTACTGCTTGGCTATTATACCCTAGGAACGTTATTATGAATACTGGTAGGATTAAGGTAGTATGTGTAACTTTTACTGCTTGGCTATTATACCCTAGGAACGTTATTATGAATACTGGTAGGATTAAGGTAGTATGTGTAACTTTTACTGCTTGGCTATTATACCCTAGGAACGTTATTATGAATACTGGTAGGATTAAGGTAGTATGTGTAACTTTTACTGCTTGGCTATTATACCCTAGGAACGTTATTATGAATACTGGTAGGATTAAGGTAGTATGTGTAACTTTTACTGCTTGGCTACTATCGCTTAGGAAAAGGATTATGAATACTGGTAGGATTAAGGTAGTATGTGTAACTTTTACTGCTTGGCTATTATACCCTAGGAACGTAATTATGAATACTGGTAGGATTAAGGTAGTATGTGTAACTTTTACTGCTTGGCTATTATCGCTTAGGAAAAGGATTATGAATACTGGTAGGATTAAGGTAGTATGTGTAACTTTTACTGCTTGGCTATTATACCCTAGGAACGTTATTATGAATACTGGTAGGATTAAGGTAGTATGTGTAACTTTTACTGCTTGGCTATTATCGCTTAGGAAAAGGATTATGAATACTGGTAGGATTAAGGTAGTATGTGTAACTTTTACTGCTTGGCTATTATACCCTAGGAAAGTTATTATGAATACAGGAAGGATTAAGGTATTATGGGTTAATTTTATTGCTTAACTATTATTCCTAGGAAAAGGATTATGAACACTGGTAGGATTAAGGTACTGTATTACTTTTACTGCTTAGCCATTATCGCCTAGGAAAAGGATTATGAATAACAGTAGGATTAAGGTACCTGCCTACAGTATCTTAACATGTGTTGTACGCAGTCGCTTACCTGAACTAGACCTACTCTCTATAGGAGTCATGAACAGGTGTGTACACCCCTTGAAAGAATAGCGATAACCTGGTGTATGGATAAGAGAAAGGGCTTACAAGGATAAGGTAGATGCCATTAGTTAGAGCTGAAGAAAGGTAAAGCTGAATGATTGCCTTGTACTGGGAGTGGGAGTGAATTATGGAGTTCTAAACCACTTACTTTGTTGTTCCACAGAAACAACGGTTTTAGTCCGACCAATTAATGCGACATATTTTATGAAGCGGCTTCATCATACAACAATAAATCGCATGCTATATTACGAAGGTATATTTCTTGCCTTTACATATATTTCTTAAAAATTCAGTCTATTAAGTAAAAGGTCACTCTAAATATTGCAAACCATAATTACTGGTTTAAACTTACAATAAATATGATCATACAACTGACTACTTTATCAATGAATTCTTTTGCGAATTGCTACACTTTCATACTTTACTACTATAAGGCTTCAAAAATTTCCGTTAGGTCCGTCATAAAAAAAAGAATTCAATATCCTACGTTCTAACAGATTGCCTCTGTTTTCTTCGGTGATACGAGCGCAATATCATACGTTGGTATAACTGTTTTAAAATTCTGTTTCTGAAGTGAAAACTTTTATGGCAAAACCTTATTGGGCGGACATAAACATACAATTTCGTCCGCCCAATAAATTTCGTCTATATAAATTCCATCAGGTTAGGCTATGAGTCACCCCAAAGTGAATTAAATGATAATATATCATTTCCTATATCAGCTGATTTTGTTATACACTAAGTTGTAAAGTAACTGTTAACACGCAGGTATGATACATTATTTATTGAAAACTGTTAAAGAAAAAGGTTATTCTTAAATAGTTTTGATAGGTTAGTAAATATATTAATTTACTTAAATTTTGATAAATCTCAAAACCAATAATTCAGTATAACGATAATAAAAAGATATGTATTTTTAATTCAATTTTTGAAATGAAAAATTCATAGGGGCGTCTGATAAAAAATGTTTACGTAATTTCTCACTACGCAAAATTATAAGCAAATTATACGCTTTCCTCAATTCAAAATTTTTTATATACTGTAGCTGTATTTTAATATAGCTACATAGTATTGGAACACAATATAGTGCTCTATTTTATTAAGAAACAGTAAGTTTACGTGGTTGTAAGTTACCAGTTGTAAGTTAGAGTTTGTAGTAGTAACACTCACTGATGATGATGACTTGGTCATTAAAACGCGTATGAGTAAATAAATGAATAATTTGTGAGTTTTGTGTATGTTTTTATTTGTTTTTAGTAAGTTTACGTGTTTCCGTAAATGGGGTTATGTTGGTATTTTAAAACCACGATTTTCTTGACTAGAATGTATTATAAAGTAACATATTTTAGAATAAAAATAAATCGAATTGAGGTGTATTTATCAAGTATTGCCAATACTACATCACACACGACTGATTATTGCATTATTTGTAAACTTTTGTATTGGGTAACTTACAATGCTAGCGTTTAGAGAGGAGTAAATTATAAATTAGTGAAATATCAAAATGAAAATTGCCTGTAAAACTAACAAGCCAGTTTGAATGCTGGATATTCCGTGTCTTACAGAATGGTGGTGAGTGAAGAAAATTACATGCATTGTTGTGCAACATATGGGAACATATGTTGTTAGCCCGTATACACGTAAAGTGCTAATAAAAAGTCATTTTCTTCATACCTTTCTACACACACGCGTGCATTAAGAAACATAATTTAACTACCGTAGCAAAAGTATAATTTTCCCTGTACGTTTGAGGGAGAGCCTGTTGGGAACTTTTGCAGCCTTCGCGTATAAAAGCACACACATATAAGAGAATATAATAATCGCTTAGTACTGTGACTAAGGGGAAATGAAGTCATCGCTTGGGCAGGTTTACTTACCTAGATCTCTTCTCAACCGATCTGAAGAAATGTGTCTGCCAGCTACCCGGGTGGAGGGGAAGGAATAAATCCACGGAAATCGAATCTAAGTATATTGCTACGAAACTAAACAGCGAACACATCCATAACCTACTAATAATTTGATCTGTTAATAAATTTTAAAAATTAACTATAGCTAACGGAGAGACATTTGCATAAAGAACCAGCAAACCCCGTGAAAGCGAGCCTTTTTATGATGGTTCTTTATGGCAAAGCTCTGAGTAGCGAAACTGTTTGAAGCATTAGGTAGACGCCCCCATGTTCGGAGTCGTTAACCTCTAGCACAATCTACCCCTATTTAATTGTTCCCTATTCAAGTTGATAAGCAGCTGCCACAAGTACATTCCGCCCCGTGCACATTGCACATTCAGTGCCAAAACCTGAACACGAGCCAGGGTACACCAATCAATACACAAGCCTCCATCTGTACCGTGTGTTATCTGGTGATAAAACCAGTACTTCTCTATCTGAGGGGGCTTTACTACTAAGCGTTCATTAGGAACTGTTTTGTTAATGTCAAAGTCTTCCCATTCAAGTTAAGCCGCAAACTAATTCGAAGCCACGCAGCTACAGCCCATGCACGAAATTTAAATACGAAGACAATTGAATTATTTTTTATTATAATAGAATGCTCATACTAAGAAGGAAATGGGCAATGATTAGCCAAGCGAAGGTTTCGATACAGCAGTAATCTTCAGGTGCCGATAACAAATACAGCCCCAGGAGACTTAGACGAAGATGACAGCAGCTGGAATAATGAGGAGGAAGATAACTTTGGAGTATCTCCACTTAAATAAGTAATTTCAATTTTTTTAAAACATATTTTCATCTCTTGTTCATTAACATGCAGAGCCATTAGAAATGCAATTAATTAAGTACACATTTCTTAATTCACAGATATTATAAGTTAACTTTAAAACGTAATATGGTTACGTTTGATATCATTTTCCATAACTTTTTGTAGGTTCCAAATAACTTGGAAGATAATCATAATATGTTTTAGTTTAAAAATTATATATTCGAAGTAAGATATCCAGTAGGTAACTCACTGACTAAACAGTTGTGGTTTTCCGAGTTGAGGAGCCACAGATAGTCCTACCTTCAGGGCTCAACTAAACCTGTTCAGAGTATAGTCTTTCTTTGCCATTTTTATCGCAATTTCAACCCGCGATAGCATTTCGTGTTATTAAAACTACAACTCACTTTCTAATTCTATCTTGTTTTAACCTTACCTTCTGGCAACCATTTTCTTTTTCTTTTTACTTCCTTCAGCCTATTTCAAGAATACCAATACCCCTCCAAAGAGCCAGTCGAACCTTATGGACTCCCAATAACGCCCTCGTAACAAAAGGTCGTATAAATTAAAAGAATGTCTTACGTCAGGTTAGGTTAGGTTGTATTTAGATTTTTCCCCTGATCAATTTGAAACAAAATATTCAACTAAATAAAAACATTCAACATTAAAAAAAACCAAAAAATTGTAAATATAGAGAAAGATAGAGAATCAACTTTTACTATAGTTATCGGGATCAAAAACGTAATAAAATGTTTTCCCACCCGCGAAAAGAATGATAATAACGTAATGACTCGCTTTGGCATCCCAGGCTCATCTGGTTCCGAGTTGACCGACCAAAGGCCACGCTACTTTAACTATTTGCACCAATAACTCTTTGCTCAGTCTATTCTTATTCTTCCATTTATACTCCCAAAGGCCACACTACTGTAACTGTTTGCACCAATAACTCTTTGCTCTGCCTATTCTTATTCTTCCATTTATACTCCCAAAGACAACACTGCTTTAATTGTTTGCACCAATAACCCTTTGCTCTGCCTATTCTTAGTCTTCCATTTATACTTCCAAAAGCCACTGTACTTTAACTGTTTGCACCAATAACCCTTTGCTCTGCCTATTCTTATTCTTCCATTTATACTCCCAAACCAATACTGCTTTAACTGTTTGCACCAATAACCCTTTGCTCTGTCTATTCTTATTCTTCCATTTATACTCCCAAAGGCAATACTGCTTTAACTGTTTGCGCCAATAACCCTTTGCTCTGCCTATTCTTAGTCTTCCATTTATACTTCCAAAAGCCACTGTACTTTAACTGTTTGCACCAATAACCCTTTGCTCTGCCTATTCTTAGTCTTCCATTTATACTTCCAAAAGCCACTCTACTTCAACGGTTTGCGAAAATAACCCTTTGCTCTGCCTATTCTTTATTCTTCCATTTATACTCCCAAAGGCAACACTGCTTTAGCTGTTTGCACCAATAACCCTTTGCTCTGCCTATTCTTAGTCTTCCATTTATACTTCCAAAAGCCACTGTACTTTAACTGTTTGCACCAATAACCCTTTGCTCTGTCTATTCTTATTCTTCCATTTATACTCCAAAAGGCAATACTGCTATAATTGTTTGCGCCAATAACCCTTTATTCTGCCTATTCTCAGTCTTCCATTTATACTCCCAAAAGCCACGCTACTTTAACTGTTTGCGTCAATAACCCTTTGCTCTGCCTATTCTCAGTCTTCCATTTATACTCCCAAAAGCCACGCTACTTTAACTGTTTGCGCCAATAACCCTTTGCTCAGCCTATTCTTAGTCTTCCATTTATACTCCCAAAAGCCACGCTACTTTAACTGTTTGCGCAAATAACACTTTGCTCTGCCTATTCTCAGTCTTCCATTTATACTCCTAAAAGCCACGCTACTTTAACTGTTTGCGCCAATAACCTTTTGCTCTGCCTATTCTCAGTCTTCCATTTATACTCGCAAAAGCCACGCTATTTTAACTGTTTGCGCCAATAACCCTTTGCTCTGCTTATTCTTATTCCTTCATATATAGTCCCAAAAGCCACGCTACTTTAACTGTTTGCGCCAATAACCCTTTGCTCTGCCTATTCTTATTCCTCCATATATAGTCCCAAAAGCCACGCTACTTTAACTGTTTGCGCCAATAACCCTTTGTTCTGTCTATTCTTAGTCTTCCATTTATACTCCCAAAAGCCACGCTACTTCAACGGTTTGCGCCAATAACCCTTTGCTCTGCCTATTCTTAGTCTTCCATTTATACTCCCAAAGGCCATGCTACTTTAACTGTTTGCACCAATAACCCTTTGCTCAGCCTATTCTTATTCTTCCATTTATACTCCCAAAAGCCACGCTACTTCAACGGTTTGCGCCAATAACCCTTTGCTCTGCCTATTCTTAGTCTTCCATTTATACTCCCAAAGGCAACACTGCTTTAACTGTTTGCACCAATAACCCTTTGCTCTGCCTATTCTTATTCTTCCATTTATACTCCAAGTTCTATTTTTGCACGGTTACTTTCTATTGGGTCTTCACTAGAAGCTCTGGTTGTTCCGACCGAGAGTCATGCTTCAGCTTCAATCAAGAACTTGTTGGCCGTTATATAACTTTCCGGCATAGTTTTTTTCTAATTTTATGTGTATACGTTTTATACATTCTATTTGTCTGTAATTTAACAGTAATTTAACTGTAATTTAAGTCCTTTAACAGTAAGACTAATATCCCTTACGATGGACGAGAAAGGATGGTGAGTAAGGGTAGGATTAAAGTAGAGACCAAATTCTTCGTTGATAAAGACATCACGTATGCAGGCCAACACACCCAAAGTAGAGTTACTATCTATAAGGGGTGATCAAGAGGTCTCTATCCGGTACCCGAAGATTTTTTTAATATTTGTAATTAATATGTATATGGCCATAAGTATGTCACGTAAACACAAATATATCCCACGTTTCCATAAACATGAGCTTCATGACTTAAGGTATGCTATTCGTGACAAATATAACCGTTGAAATAGTATGCGCTACGTAATTAAGTATATGTTGAGTTCACAAATATTCGCTACGTGTCTACAAGTTTGTCAAATGTGTCACGTGACCTCAAATTCTGCCTAAGCTCTACGCGGCCAGAAACAGTGTGACGTGATTAGTACTATGTTCTACTGAACCAGAAATATGTTCTCATATGTATGTGTCATGTGATCACATAAATTCTCTACGTGACAAAAATCATGTGGTCCGTGGCTACAAGCGTTACACGACCCTAAACGTATGTCACGTGGCCACACATATATTTTCTACGTATCCATTTTCTCGTATGTGTCGTGTGACTAAACATGTTCTGTGTTCTACGTGTATATACGCATGAGCTGCTTAATTAGAAGTAGGCACTACTTGACAAACATGTGCTTCGTGCCTATTAATATGTTCCGTAACCACAAATATGCTCTACGTGACCATAACCATGTGTTGTGCGACTACAAGTGTGTACTAAATGACATATATGAGCTTCGTGGTCATTAGTATGTCCCCTAACCACAGATATCCTCTACGTGACCATAACCATGTGTTGTGCGACTACAAGTGTGTACTACATGACAAGTATGTACTTCGTGCCTATTAGTATGTCCCGTAACCACAAATATGCTCTACGTGACCATAACCATGAGTTGTGCGACTACAAGTGTGTACTACATGACAAATATGAGCTTCGTGGTCACAGATATCCTCTACGTGACCATAGCTATGTGTTGTGCGACTACAAGCGTGTACTACATGACAAATATGAGCTTCGTGGTCACAGATATCCTCTACGTGACCATAACCATGTGTTGTGCGACTACAAGTGTGTACTACATGACAAATATGAGCTTCGTGGTCACAGATATCCTCTACGTGACCATAACCATGTGTTGTGCGACTACAAATGTGTACTACATGACAAATATGAGCTTCGTGGTCACAGATATCCTCTACGTGACCATAGCTATGTGTTGTGCGACTACAAGCGTGTACTACATGACAAATATGAGCTTCGTGGTCACAGATATCCTCTACGTGACCATAACCATGTGTTGTGCGACTACAAGTGTGTACTACATGACAAATATGAGCTTCGTGGTCACAGATATCCTCTACGTGACCATAACCATGTGTTGTGCGACTACAAATGTGTACTACATGACAAATATGAGCTTCGTGGTCACAGATATCCTCTACGTGACCATAACCATGTGTTGTGAGACTACAAGTGTGTACTACATGACATATATGAGCTTCGTGCTAATAAGTATGAACTGTATAGGGAGTATGAGTTATGTGACTCGAGATCATAGCTATGTTGAGCAAATAAGTACGCGTTTCAAGACATTAACATTAGTTACAATCGTGGGTATTAAGTTCGTCCTGAAGTCGTATAGCTCACGGTTAAGGAGAATTAGGCACTATTCTTAGTTTATTACCTTCAACCTTCCTCGTTTCACTTGGGTAAAGAGACGTTGCTGGTATTGACAGATCTTACAAGCATTCCTTAAGCACTGTATAAGTAGATAGCTAGGTGTAACCAAAGACAAAGCGCCTGCATATTGGGGCGAGGGGTTGCGATCCGTTACTGAGGGTCGCGTTGTATTGGGCATGTGCGCAATAATGTATTCCGACCATTGTACCGTTTACGACAGGTAGGCCTTGCTTCGACAACGATGCCGAGCAAGAAAACCACTGAAAAGGGCAGAGAGCTTTCTCGAACCCGCAACCCGTTGCCCATGAGCGCGTTTTTTTAAACGATATGATAGGCCTAAAGCCAAACACTTATTTTGCGCGGCAGTTCCAAGAGATACGACTATTTTCAACTGTTACAAATCCGAGATTTAAACTGCCGTTCTTAAACCGTGGTTAAGATAAATAATACACAAAAACCTCTAAACAGATATATGGTTCTATTATACCTGATGTAGGCCTACATTTCGATTACCAAGTAATCATCCTAAGAGGCATAACACACAATACTGACAACATATTAGTTTAGAATAAAAAAGTATTTGTGGTTAGAGGTTTATAAGTATTATTTATTATTTTTTAGCCACAATAAATTATTTCATATAATTAGTAATGAGTTTAGGTTCTACTTAAGAAAGTGTCAATTTACTTTTAACAGTTTATTTTGTAGTTCAAGATACCATCAAATATTTTCAGATACTGAAATATGGACATCCCCGTTAAATGATCTTACACATAACCTCCAAACGTCTACAAAGAAATATAGCACAAGTTTAAAGGGAGTTAAAACACCCTTTCAGAACTTTTGTCCAATAAACTACAAAAGCATGTCTACTACTTGTGTTGTATGACCGGGCCTCGTTTACTTAGTCTCGGTTATCCCAGGATCCGTGGGCCAGAGGTGAAGCGTTTGGTAAACTGGTGAAATGATAATAAACGTTGGTGAACGATGTGAAAAAGGCACATACAATATTATAAAATGAAAAAATTATGTACAAGTGAAAAAGATATACAAATATTGAAACGTAATTTTTCGGCATTGCACTAAGAGGAAGCCGATATATATATATATATATATATATATATATATATATATATATATACGTTTTCTTGTTTAATAATTTAAAACAACCAATTGTAATTTTCATTCCTGATGATGTTGGTACTGTTTACCAACGAAAAGCTTTGAATATAAATTAATAAATATTCTTGTATTTGAATATTTATTATATTATAAATATAATATATTTATATTATATATATTATTATTGAATATTATATTTGAACACACACACATATGTTTTTTTCAGAAATCGAGGTTCTACTGTATTTTGAATAGACGTTTTGTCTACGAATAGACGTATTAATAAACCCTTATTTTAAGGTTTGAAAATAAAATTCTTTGGGAAGTGTTTGATCCTACGAGACTTCGCCACAACGATATGAACCACGCAACGTCGTAACCGTTCGCACGATATTTCGTTGTTCCAACTATAGTAGAAGCACTAAATGCAGGAGGTGATACAGAATGAAAAACGATATGAAGGCATTTAAAAACTTTTATTAATAGATTTACACCAAGAATGCGTGTCACACGGGAAGAATAGAAGTCACTGATTCCTACCGGATCCAGTTAAGCATAGAAGAGGCATAGATGTATCTTGTTCTACCCAAAAAAACCATGCCTTAAAAGCCTCTCAGGGACTAGTCCTTTAAAGGTACAAATCATACAACACAAAACTGATAACATTTAGATTACGCCTATATTACCACATCCAGAAAAGTAATTGCTTGAAATATTCTTTGGTCGATATACAAATTTACAGTGATATAAATCGAAGTTATGCAATGAAAAAACAACAAAAAATACTGTTAAACTTTAAAAAAGTATTTAATACCTCAGGAAGTATTCGTGATTTTTTTGTATCTTTCGCTAAAACCTTCACAAAAATGAAGTTTATGATTAAACTTCTATAATATTCATACATAACGTTAAGATATTATTTTTAAGTTTACTAAAGAAAACTTCTTCTAAAAAGGCAATAAAAATTACTAAAATGTAACATATATTTTCTGTAAACCATCTGCGATGTGTTGTTTTGAATATACGTATCTCTGATCCGAGAAGTATGAAGGATAAAAAAAATGTCAATGGGTCTGGCCGACAGAAGTAAATAAATTCAGCTCCGCAATTAGATTACCGCGATCGAGTTATCCGCATATCTACTTTCCGTGGCAACTATTGTGAAAAATCCGGATTTAAATTGAATGATTCTTGATTTGAAAATTCCACAGACGAGGAAATTTCACGACCTACTGGAGCCGTGACGAAACAAGGATAATGAAGAGTAACTTCTTTCACAACCAAGGATCGGCCACGAGTCAGTGCTGCAGCACGTTTAGAGGCTTATGGAATATCTAGGACCGGATGGCAGTACTATAGCAGATAAGTTAAGTTTACGTAATTTGCTATCGAAAATTTAAAAAAAAAACAAATGCAAGAAAAAGACTATTAAAAAATAAAGTTTAAATACGTATGCAGGAGCCAAATGTACATACATACTTACACGTAAAATAATAGGACTATGCAGTAAAATGTATTCCATTTGTGTAATATTATTTGTTTTTATTAAGCTTATATGTCTGTAATATACTGTATACAACTATAAATAAAGAACAATCTGTCAATTACAATTACGTCGTTTATTATTACATTGCATTACACAGTATTTGAATGCGTTTGACGTCTATGGATTATCCGCTGCGTTCATGCCCGGCAATCCCGCGGATAATCGGGAGTTGGCTGTACTTCATTTGTACAATTAACTTAATAGAGGTTTTAAAAGAATCAAGTTAATGTAGTATATAATAAAAAATGCAGTTAATAGAAAACCGTTATTAGATATTGAACAATTTTCCGAGCACAAATTTAATTCAACGAATTTAATTGAAATCGGTTCTTGAAAAGTGTCAGACGGGACTAATGAAGTTCTCATTTCAAAATTTGGAATAAAAACGTATCATTAGGCTATATGGAATTAATTGTAGTAAGATTTTTCGAAATGTAAATAAATATGTTTGTTAACTGATAAAAATATTTAATAGGACTTTACCTTAATAAATAAAGTAGCAACCTACTTGTTACAGCTTTTCCACAACTTATAACATAAAGCCAGCTGTTGCATTAAATAATATAGTCTAATTAATATCGCTCGATTTAAGCTAAATGCGAAGAGCGTCTCCTGATGATAAGTATTCACTTCAAAAATGGTGACTAAATCTGTGAAACTGAGTACATTATAAATGAGTTAAAATAAAATACGATGCTGTAAAGGGCAGCCACAACAATAATAGTTTCCGATTATTTTATTTCAAAATACATTTTTATTATTTTCGAAACTCATTTAAAAACTATTTGTATAAAATTTTCAGTTGTAAAGTTAACTGTGATATTAATCAATGTAACTCGAAACGAGAAAACTTGAGAAAAATTACTTGACAAAAATCAATTAAAAACGAAAAATATCATTGTTAGTTTAGGCCTAATATTCTGACCAGGAAAATATTCATTTTTAAAATGTGTTTCTACTTTACATGCAATGTCCCCATCAATGCAGTTTTCTGTGGCACAATAAAAAAAAAATCGGCAACTGTTAAAAGAATTGTTCTTGGAAAAGCGGCAACGGTTTCCAAAGAAGTAGGAAATTTAATTTGAATGGAAAGGTTAGCTTTAATATAGATCTTTTCAAAGTCCCAGAAAAATATATTACCTTCCTGAAGATATTATAACTTACAACCTAAATTTGTCATAACCAGCTATTAGAAATATCGTTAATTTTAGATTAATTTAAGAAACACGAAAATGTCAAATCAGACGTTTGATATCATTAATTTAACATCAATTTACGATACACGAAAACGTCAAGTCTGCTGTTTGAAAAATATTACATTACGATTTACGATAAAAGGCATTTACAAATCATTAGTTTAAAATTAATTAAAAATACGAAAATGTCGGATCAGCTGTTTCAATATCGTAAATTGAAAATTTACGACACATGTTAACTTCGAATCATTCAATTGAAATATATAGGATGAAAACTGTCAACCAGTTAGTTTTGAGAAATATAATAAATTCAAAATTCGCGACATTTCGACTCAGCGTGTTAGCTTCAGAAAAACTGTTTTAACGAAGAAAAACGCTTGTTCACAATATTAAAAAACAAGTCTCATTTTGCAAGTTCCTCTTCAATAGCGCTTAATGAACGCTAATTATGTTTCTATAAACCGGTGGAAGTTATAAGCAGAACTCGAGCACGTGTACAACTGCCACCCTATCCAGTTTCACCCCTTACCAACCCCCTAAAGCGCATTCATTGAGAAACGGTCATCATCGGGCCTGGGGGACGTGTTCAAGACGTTACAGCTACCACCTTTCCTTTGCCTGGATTCCTGAGGGAACGGGAAACTCGACATATATAAGTAGTAGTTGGGGGGGGGCAAAAGAACGTTTTAATCGTGCGTTACGAAATTCTTGAATGAAATGTAGCAAAACGGCTGAATGTAAAGTCAGTTATTACTTCCAGATTCGATATCCTGTCTAATTAGGTCTAAACAACGGAATTTAAAATTGAGCATTCTGTTAGGATAGGTTTGGTTGTAAAAAAATAACACTTTTAATGCTACAGTTACACGGACCACAATCAGTTATCTTGGGTATTATTCTTGTATAAACAAACCTTTCATAGCCTGATAATTTGTTGCTTTATGCAACATGGTTAGATAGAGAAATTTCACTGTATCAACTGACAAGGAACAAACATATAATTACAATAACTTGAACCTAACTGTCTACAAGCCACTGTCAGTTAAATAGCGAATAGAAGCCAGCAGTCTTTTCAACAATTGCTTACATTAAATTAGGAAACTTAGTGTTTTCTTTTTGTAACCCAACCTATTCCAACCAGGTAATTTTTAGCTGTATTTTATTACAACTGTTTAGTAATGTGGGATAACATAGTGAAGTAATTCCTAAAGAAACTACTTGATAAAGATGCTCAGGATAAAATATTACCAACATTACAAAACGTAATGACCCTGATCACAGTAAATAATAAATTTTATTGTACCAGTAGTTTTCATAAATTTGTATCATTGTGTCAAGAAACCTACCATCTAGTTCATTTGCTACAACAAATAAAATACTGTTTACCAAACATAATTTCAGCATTTACATGGAAAAAAAGTCTCAAATAAAAATATGAGAACTGAAAACCACTTTTTGTACTCCAAATGTGAAAAACTTAATTTTAAATAAGTTTATCATTACTAATTAAAATCCATTACTTCAAACACAACAAACACACGAGTTTAAGACAAATACTACACACTGGTTAAATTGTCACATGTGACAATTTATTTACTTTTTCTACAATGGGATTCAATACTGACAAGAGATAAAAAATTTCATTTAATTTTACCATAAGGTGTTTAACATGTGTTACTGTTTTACATGACCTTGACATACTATGCCACATTTTAAATAATAAATAGAAAATGTATGTTTAAAATGTTGTTGAGTAATTAGTACACATTCATGATATTAATTAAAAAAAGTTACCAGATATATCGATAACAAGATAACAAATAGAGAGGAACAAGAAACAGCAATACTTAATAAATATTGCATCAACTCAGATTTTCTTTCGTTTTTACAATACTTAAGAATTCCTCTTACATTAATTGATTCGATCTTCATGTAAGCTACTAGTTTTTAATTAAAAATTACGTTACACTTGCCTATAGTAGCACTAACTTTTATGATTGTTTAAGACGGCCGTTTCGAGATATGTGTCCCATTGTCAACTCAGACTGTAACTCAACTATTATAAAAGTAAGTACTACAGGCAAGTGTAACATATTTAGAAGTGTTTTTAGTCAACTGCTCTTAAACAAAAAAAACAAAAAATCTTCAAGAAAAAGGTATTATTAAATTTCAAATCAAAAATAAAGGTTAAAATTTGGATAAACCAAACATAACCTCAATTTACAAATATACCACTATTTACACTATTTTATACCAACCATACAAAATTACTATATATTATCTATTTTAAATGTAGGAACTAAGTAGTCTGATATGATAAGTTTAGTTACAAATAATATTGGAGTTGACAAAATATGTTGTAATTTTGTTTTTTATTCTTACCTAGGTTATTCAAAATTGGATGTTCTAAAGAAGAAAACGGTTAAAAATCGCACGCACACACACGCACACACACGCACGCACACACACACACAGTATTGAAATTCGCTTAATACGTTTTCCATGGGACCATCCAAAAAAAGCATCTGAAAAGAAAATACTGTAATACCTGAATCTAATCACCATTATTTGTGCCGTATTATTCCCACATATTTACCAAAATAATTCACCAAAACAAAAGTCATGAAATAATGAAAGACGAATGTACATAACACAGATATACACATTTAATGTGAAACCATAGCCTACATACTGTACATTATTATATTACTACTGTATAGAGTGGATATTTTTCTAGTGTTTATATTATCTTTAAATAATTTTCAATCTGATTCTGTTTTAATTTTCTCAAACAATCGTTTAAAATCAATGTTTCCAATGAATTAATCTTTTGATAGCATTATCTGAAATTCTGGGCACACTGATAATGTAACGTCTCACATCAGGCAGTGCACTAACTGCTACAGCAGACGTTGCTAACAGCAGAGGCTCGTCTTGTTCTTCTTTATCACCATCCTCACTCTCCTCATTTGTAGTGAGTGGAAGCTATTAAAGCAACGTCTTTCACAATTTCCTGTCCTGTTCTTACTTCACAAGTCACGATATTGTTGACACGTATTCACAAAAGTTATAGGATCGGACTTTCTCAACATTGTTGTTGGTACATTCCAAAGCTAATTCACGCTGAGACTATTTGACACCCACTTCTATGAAACAGTTTTTAATGACCTTAGGACAAACTTCATTCCATGCTGAAGCAACATAACTAATAGCATCTAAAATGTTTACAGGATGTTGCTGATTATCTTGTTCCATGGCACATACGTATATTTGCACTAGTCGTTTATGGTGATGCTGCTTTACAACTTTTATTATCCCCTGGTCCATGGGTTGAAGTTTGCTTTGCCATTCGGGGGTAGAAAAACAATTTTAATGTTGGTTAATTCAATATTTTTGGCTCTACAGTGTACACTCGAAGCTCTATATCATTGATGAAAACATCCTGCAGAATCTTTTTAAACAGTTTGTATCTTACTTCTTCCAGCACCCATCCAGCTTAAATTGTAGCCGATGGCCTGATGTCCATGATAAATTGTCATTGCAGAGTTCCAATAATTTTTGTTTGTGAGTAGGTATTGATGTCCAAACCCTCTGCCCTTTAAAAGTCCCTGACCAGATTTGGATAGCACCATTTAATGAAGATGTGGTTCAGGTCTTCTTCTCCACTTTTACATAGGCCTCATTCTCGTGATTCCACTAAATTGAATCGGTAAAGGTAGGCCTGGATTGAAATGTGCCCAGTCTAAGCTGTGGCCATGAAAGTACATAGATTTCTCTTGATTCCTCTACACATGTCTTCTTTACGAAGGTTAAATAGGGATCAATTAACAGGACATCGTGACCACTCCTCAGTCCACTTTCTCCAGAAAAATCGCTCAGCAGACTTTTGACAATATAAGAGGGAGTATATTTCTCCGTCAGCAGGTTGCATTGCTGAGGCCAATTTCGCTACTTTATCAGCTTCTTCGTTCCCTCTCAACCCGCAATGAGCAGGGACCCACTGAAAGATTATCCTTTTGCCTTAATCGTGCAACATTAACCTCCTCAATTAAGCAAGTCTAAAGGAGTGTGACTTAGTGTATGGTAATGCCAGAACTTGAAGGGTTAATTTCGAGTCAGTGAGAACACAAATATCAGATTCGCAGACAGATTGACGGCTTACCAATGCAGCATTAATTGTCAGCAATTCAGCATCCATGCTAGACCTATCATTGGCTGGTGCGAAAAAACGTTTTCCAGTTTCCAGAATTCATATAAACTAAATACAGTAAAAACTGGATTAACTGTCATCTTCGGGACCGTGGTCATGACGGTTGAGCGAATAGACGGACAACAGAAACACTACCACAACCAGATGGCCTACCCATGGGAAGTCCTATCAGTAGTGTCCTAAGCGAAATTTTCCTACAACACGTAGAAAACACAAAGATATTCACAAACAATACACCCGCACACAAAATCATTTACTGGCATAGATACGTCGATGATATCATAACACTGTACAGAAGCAACTCCCGACAATGCAAAAACTCCTCACCTACACTAATAAAATACGTCCAAAACTCCACTTTACTTCAGAAATTGAAACCAACCGATCCTGTAAAAATTAAACTATTTATTACATGATAAAAAGATCTTGTCTGCACAGTAGCTACAAATGTGGCAACATAATGTACAGTTATATAAACTTACAGTTGAATTAGTTCATGTAGCTTATCAAACAAAGCGAACGTGTCACTGTGCACCTTAATACTTTAGCTGTCTCGCACAATATAGGCGTTTTCCCAGAATATTGCCAAAATATTTTAAGCTTATTTTTAAATAATGTGTAGGCCTACCTTATTCTTTGTTCCCCTATCATATCTAAGTACGAAAATGCGTTTCTTATCATAATATTTATAAAAGTATGTGTCAGGCCAATTGGCCTTACATAGTTTTTTATTATTGTAAATGATACCTAAATAAACTCCGTCGGACCACGACATTGTTTTTGATTTAATTATATTTTTTTATCTCTGCAACGCTGTTTTAATATTGTTTGTGTTTTGTGTAAGCAATAAAAAACTAAACCACAATTTCATGTTTCGGTTACTCAAATAACAAGGTGACTGGCGATATAAGTGTTTTGGCGCTCATTACTACTAAAATGTGTAAACGTGTCACATGTGATTGATTTGTGAGTTTAGAAATATTTTGTATGTAGAATGAAAGTGTAAACATATGCTCTCTCTGATAAGTAATGCTTCAGATCCGATAAATACTATCCAAGATTCATAACAAGTAAAAGTTTTAAAACCAAATAATTGACTTCTTAAGGAATGTACATTATGATTTACTTCCTAGTAAGGATGAATTTATCTAAGTGTATCAATGTTTATACTCATATTCAACCAAGTCCATTTTTAAGGATTATTTAACAACTAAATATTTAGTCAATATTTCCGATTTTATTTTTTAGCTTTTGTAAAATTTTTAAAACAATAGTGAAAATCAATATAATATGTCATTAAAAATTATTTATATTTGTTGATTTCACCTTCACGTGAGCTACTAGTCATCACTAAACACTTTTAAATGTTTTAAACTTTTAAAAGTGTTTAGTAAAAATTATTTATTTTATTATTAAGTATGTAAAGGTAAACTTGTTTTAAATGAGTGTGTGAGCCGGTAACTACTGACAAAAAGGTCCTAGAATAACACCAAGTTTTTAATGCTGTCAGCATTTATCTATTAAACAAAAACCATCATAATTACATCTGTAAGTAGAAGTAGAAAATGGTGGCCCGATGGCATTGGGTTCAGAGTACTGGCCGTCAGGCCAATTGGATGACGGTTAACAGAAACTGTCGGTTAAAAGAGTGACGGTTAATCGAAGTTTTACTGTATAAAAATTCATATGGTAGAATAGTATGAATGAAAATTATGTTTCTCAACTATATCAACAATATTTATTTTAAATTAGCAATGTTTCGGCAACTAGTTTGTTGCCTTTATGAAGCCAGATTACAATGTTTTTAATTGTGTATCAATTTCAATGATTGAACTCTTTATTTTAATTAGAAACAGGTTGTATACAAACATGAAAACAATAGTAAAGGGGATAAACACTCTTCTTCCCATGTTCTCTTTAAGCATACTAACAAATTGAGCCATAAATTTGATATTAAAAAAAATTATAATACTGGATACTGAGCCTAATTGGAAGAAGAGAAATTATTCTTAAATGGTACAAATCAGTTTACAACAAAATGGTATTAAAATCAATTTTGATAAATTGTATAACACATATAAACCACTGACATATAGGTTTTAATCATTCACAAAATAGGATTGGTGTTTATTTATTATTATTTTCTTCAAAATATAATTTACTTTAAATATAATTATTTTCTCATGTATATTTTTAATTTTGTTGGTTTAGTTTGTTTTTTTTATTTATTTAGTTATTTTATGTTAGTTTTATTCTTCTTTTAATGTTGTTATTGTATTGATTGGTTTTTGATTACTTCTAAGGATGCATAAAAATTATATTATTGTGATTATCGAATTTATGTCCCAATTTTTTTACTATGCTCAAAGAAAACCTAAGAGGAAAAGTGTTTATCCTTATTACTCTTTTTTCATATTCAAATAAAGGAACCGAGGCCAGTCTATAATTAAAATAAAGATTTTAATTAATGTAATTGAATATATTCGTTGGCTGTATACACAATTTAAAAACATTAATGTTATCTGGTTTCAGGCATGATAAGAGCGCCGAAACGTTAATGATTTATAATAAATATTATTAGACTATTTTTACACTACTTAACTAAGAATTCAAGATGATTACATCAAGAAACTTCATTATTAGACTATATTTAAAAAGTACTTAACTAAGTGAATATGTAATTGCTTACTTGCTGACCCGTTTCAAAACATTCGTCCCTTTTACGAAGCTAACCTTCTCTTTAAAAGGAACGAATATTTTGAAACGCGTCAGCAAGTAAGCAATTACGTATTCACTTAGTTAAGTACTTTCTAAATAAAGTTTAATCAGTGAATTCAAGATGATTAGGTCAAGCAATTTATAAATATTATTATCAACTCAGTTATCAACTGAGTTTTCATTCTTACTAAATATCCCCTTACAAAACAGAACACTATTTTATAGTATACATTAATATGTAATATTATACGTATTTGACAATGTCAAAACATATCTAGTTATCAATTTGTTAAAGGTAATAATGAAAGTAAGAGACTTTACCTTATAACCATTTCATTAACCAAACCTATCCTAACTGTATACATTCTTAGTAGTTTCAATATAATTATGAAGAATGATAGATCATGAGTTGAAAATAAAAAAAGGGTTGATCTTCATGTACTACATCTACAGTATAACTCAATCTTTGTTAAAAATGCAAACACCTGATACTTTGTAGGTGTTAACAAGATGTGGTAATAGTCAATGTAGATTTCAACGACTATTTATGCTCTAACATTTAAAATAGCTTTAGTTTTGTTCTCAATCTATATTTTATTAACGGTTGCGATTGAAGGTGGTAAACTTTTACCAATAATACTACTACAGTGGTTGGACCTCCTCATTAGCTTTAGTTAAAATTTTTTTTATGTAGCCAAATCTAGCATAAAACTATCTTACTTCTTGCAATATTTAGTTACATTTTTTTAAAAATATCATTCTAACAATAAAAAGGGCAATAAAAAAGAAACAAAACTTACAAAGGGCACCTAAAGCTATAGCTTATATCCATGAGAAAATTGCCATAGCATAGGATGAATTATTTAACCATCTTTTACAGAAGTAGGCCTATCATAGATTCGATATTGCTTTGTAGTTGTAGTTGGTAAAAATGAAAATTATCTCATTTTATCAAAAGTTTAGGGTTAAAAATTTAATGAAAGTATTTAAGTTTTAAAAATTTCCCTTGGGTGTATAAAATTAGCCCACCATCCCCAGAAGTAATTTCTGGCTGTTTTATTCTAAGGCACAGTAACACTGTAAAATAGTGTAGTAGTTCCTAAAGAACTATCTAATAACATAACACATTATTTAAGTGAGGTTATAGCAATAATAGGATATTTACATAGTAAAGATATTTATGTTAGTAAATATCAACAAACACCTATGGAGGTAAAGTCATAAAATGTTTTTCTAAGAAATAAAAGTAAAAATTAGTACATTCCGTATTTATTTCCCGTGCCCACGTGTATGATTTTTGTGAAAAAAATTATAACGGGCAACGCAGAAAGTCGTTCACGTCCCAAAAATGAACAACTTTTTGAAAAATTGGAATTCCCCCAAACGTACAGCTAATAGTGCTTGTAAAAATCCACATTGCCCACCTCAAACATAATGCATATAAAATTAATCAAAAACATGTCCTGAAGCTATATTCATAATTATTGTTTGTTATTGCCACGGAAGGTTAATTTTATATACCTATGAAATATCCAGTCAGGATACATTTGGTTGTAATTTTATACATTTAACCAAATGTACACATGTAAGGCCAGAATCATGTGACATCACCTGGCAAAAAGTATTACTCCGAGGAATTAGACGTCTAATTAGGTAATGTATAAAACTAAAACCAAATCTATCATGACTGGACACTCTACAGGTATATAGTAATAAGTAAATTTACAACCAAATCTATCATAGCTGGAGACTTTAAAGATATATTTAAATATATGTATACGTAGTACGACATGGTGTTGATAAGTAGTATTTCTTACTACTCCGGACTGAATTTTTTACCCAACTTCAACTTGATAAATTTATTTCCCTGAGCTAGAGTTTTCGTTATTTTTTTCATATCCCTGATGACTTTCTGCATTGATTGGTATAATTTTTTTGCTAAAATCGTACATGTGGGCACGGGAAATAAATACCGTAGATTCTAAGTGGGACCAATCCTTGTCATTTAATTTTAGTTTATAAACTTTATGTCTAATGTACCTTGAGGTTAAATATTTTTTTCAAATTATATCTATAATGGTTTCCTATTTTTGGTTTACTTAAAAACTCTTTTTCTTGTTTTACAAAATATTTTGTATTCCTGAAGACTTCCTGCATCGGCCGGTATAATTTTTTTTGCTAAAAGAAATTATGTGGGAACAGGAAATAAATATTAATTACAATAAGGCTATTACAACTTTTCTTAGTTATTATTAAAATAGTTATTCGTTATTAACATGTTATTTCTGGTTGTGTTGGACTACAATAAAAATAAAAGTTTTTAACAGAAGCTTACTGGTTGATCTATGAAGTGGAGAATGGCCTCAGTGTAGCAATGCAATGTGCATCAAAATAAAGACAACTTTACTTATTAACTGAAAAACTTGCATTAGGAAATTATATTTTATTTGTTTTAACCGTAACTTACCCTTTATTGGTACAATAATTTTCCAGTTTGCAATATAGGCAACACAAAAGTGAATGAGGTAAAGTTCATATTTTAAAATTTGTAATAAAACTTCCAAGGAAATTATCACAAAAAAGAGATTACAAAATTGACTTCATAGCATAAGTAAATAGAGCATATAAAGTTTGTTACGAATAATGCAATAGTTTCTAACTCACCCATAGCTGCAGCAGGACTTTCATCAATATTAGACAAAGAGAGTTTTCTTCGAACATTAACAGCAGAGTTAAGAGTTGCACCACCAAGAGTATTAGCTAGCTCTGACAAGGGAGAAAGTATATTTTCACCCGACAAATGTGAGAACATTGGTGAATCAATTAGAAATTTTGGACTCGACATATTGCTTAAAATCACTGTAGAAAAGCTTGGACCCGGATACTATGAAAATCTGGAAGAAAAAAATTTTACTCAATAATAAAAAAAAAATTATGAACAAATAAACTAATTAGGACTACAATGACAATAAATAACTATTGATAGTTCCTAATTATGGTCAACTTCCTAATAAGTGCATTAAATACCTTGAAATATTTAGTTACTCAAAATATTATACATCTCCTTGGTCATGAATTTGTATAACTTTTTTGATGGTTGGTACATATAATAGGTTTTTTCCAATTGGAATCTTGAAATTTGAAAAGTGATACCTGATCCAATAGGAGTCTTCTGATTTTTGTTTAAAATTTACATGTATGTTACTCAAAAATACATTCTTAATACAAAATAAGTTAGTCAAAGTGTTAATACTTCTTCATACAAAGTTTTATTCAACTTGAATGGACCGAAAATATCAATAAAACTGGAACATAACCTAAGCGTACTACCACATGCAGGGAAATTATATAAACTGGTGTTTTATAATAAAAAGAACACTTTATTTTACTACATCACTATGTAGCTATATTACAATTTAGCTATAAAATATCCAGTTAAAAATAGATTTAATAAAGAAAAATTGAAAATCACTGTAACATTTCAGTCGGTGTTAATATAACAATATTTGTGAACAAATAAAAGTTTTCTTTGCTGTAATACACCACAATTATACAAAAAGTTTCCAAATTTATCATAATTTTTTACTAAAAAAACTACAATTACTCAACCCAGTTAATATTATGGCCGAAGAGGGAAATATTAGCAGCACAGTGTGAAGCAGTTCACAAATTTTCTGTACTCAATGTTCACTCGGTCCAGTACTATTGCCACTAGTATTGCATGAGATAACATTTTGTGACCTTAATTACTTAAACCTGTGTAATACTTCTGGTGAATACCGGTAAATACTTTCAAAATATGTACCTTTCGGGGTGTGAGCAGAATGTTATTCTTGCCAGCTCTAGATGACTAAAATTTCTGCACTGCCAAAATTGGTACAATTTTTTTTTATCGATTATATGTAAGAAGGAAATTAATACCAATAAAGTACAGGAAACTTCAAAGGTATGTAAAAATATCCTTCTGTGGCAATAAAAAAAACAGTTTTTACTGTACATTAGTGGCTTACTGTTCAAAACATGTAAAAAGGCTATTTTCATGGATTTTTTTTGGGCCTAGAAACATTATTTTTTCTTTAATTAAAGTTGTGAGGTAATTATTAACATCAGCGAATACCGCTCCGATCGGCAAAAATTTTTTTCCTGATCAATTTGACCTTGCTGAACACCAATCTGAAGTTATTTTTAACGGCAAACTCATATTAACCTAAGAAAACCAGGTCCGGTCAGGTTATTATTATTTTTTTAATGTGTTTACAGTAACACAAAAAAAGAAAAAGACATTTCGCCAATAGGAGCAGTAATCGCTGATCTTAATAATTACCTATTATCCTAACTGGATATTTAAAGGCTATAGTGACACAGTCCTTGCATTTATAGACACCTTTAGTTTTTTAACATTTGTATGTGTTGTGAGGGTTTTTAAACATTTTTATTTAATGAAATGCCAAGAAGTTTTCTTTTTTTGTGTTCCTGAAATCTCACTAGGTATAATTTTTGGTTAATATTGAAAACTGATAATTACCTAATCAGCAATGTATTTAAAATAACAGAAAAAATTAAACACTATCAAGTACATTAAAGACACTAGTAACCATTGAAAAAATGTTTGGGGTGATAATTTATAACAGTTTCCATTATAAATACTCCAGAAGCTTGTGACTTAGTAAAAACTTAAGTATTTTAAATTGGACGAATTAAAAAATAAAGGTTATTAATCAACGTAACATTATTGCACACTACTCTTATAAGTTCAAATTGTACCAGACAGATATGACTGAAACAAAACATCTTCACCTTATAAATCTAACAAATTTCAATTGTAATAAAAATTAATGTTGGATTCGTGTCTAGGATATAAAAATACATAAGAAAAGTAAAAAATTTTCACGAAAATAGCGGTAGTCGCACGACGAAACAATTACGCAAATTTACACTTTAATTTAAAAAGTTATTTCATTTTTTTAAACACAATACTAGTTATTTTGAAAATTCATTTACAGAAATAACAAACTTAGAGTTATAAATTATAATTAAGAAGTAATTACTCAATAGATCTTTAGGCAGTTTTAAAATGAATAATTTTAATAATAATCACCAACCTTGCTGACTGTGTTAAAAAAAGAGAATGATTAATCCAAGCTTTCCAGAAACAAATGTTAAACAAATTACATTAATTTCCGAAGTACACGGTAAAGCAGATTTGTAAATTAAAATTATCTCACAACCAACTCATTACGTCTAGCAAACACCTTCTTAAATCCTTGAACTGGACTATACAGACAAGTGCTAACAGACGAAATGTTTTTTTTTGTCTCGTCAGCCACTGGTAGACATAGATAATAGCACACAGGTCTAAGACACGCACAGATTGTAATCTGAAGGGATAATAATCTTGCTCAGCATAATTAATAACTGAATTAATTTATTCAAAATATTTACTGTATAGAGGAGATTTAATCAGCTTCATTACAGGTACTAATTCTTTCCTTTTGAAAAGTAATGGGCGATTCATTCATGACTACTGTCGCCCATTAAGATAAGAATTTGAAAGAGTTTATGAATATCAGATAAAACTAATAGATCTCTTCCTATCCAAAATATAAAAAAGAATTATAAAGACCACCTCGGCCGGTAAAAATGCTCCAAAATCTGATTTGACAGTACAATAGAGAGTCGATTATCTGAACTAATTGAAACCGGAGAGTGTTTTGATAATCATAAGTTTGATAATCAATCGATATTTACGAAATACAGTACTGTAAGAAAGGACGAGAACAATAATGAGCCCAAATTTAAATCAACTACAGCATCTTTACTAATGAATTTGTAAACAAAATACTGTAACTTCAGAGTTAAACATCTTTACATGCTAACATCTTCGCGTGAGCTACTAGTAATCACTTACACTTTTAAAATGTTTTAAACTTGCCTATAGTAGCACTTACTTTGCTTGTTGAGGACGGCCGTTTCGGGAGATGTGTTGACAAAGGGACACATCTCCCAAAACGGCCATCCTCAACAAGCAAAGTAAGTGCTACTATAGGCAAGTTTAAAACAGTTTTAAAAGTGTAAGTGATCTTTACATGTACTATTCAGTGGTTTTAAAGTGTCACTGTTCTGCCTTGTTTTTAAATTAATAGTCATTAATGGTTTTTCATTTTAAATTTCATCTTCTTTTCTTGGCAGACAAATCACGCATTCGTTTCAATAGCATGAATTGCACGTAATCACTCTCCTCTTTTTGTTTTTTCAAATCAAGACATTGCTGTGTCCAAAGCTTTCATTGATGCATCTTCATCTAACTTGTTTTTCACTCTATTTTTCTTCAATTGTAGCAGTTTCTTCTTCTTGCCATTAAAATGTCATGATTTTATCATTTTAAATTCTAATCTGGGGCATTGTCAATTCCTAACTACTGAATCAAACCCTCTATGCCATAATAAAAGAAAGTCTGGAGTATCCAGGCATACCTCTACAATTGTTTGCATGTCTTCCAAGTTGTTTTCCTGTGTTGAGGTTTCAGCTGTTTTATCACTCAATTTATTTCAGGCCTTGCTCAGGTAATCCCTAGTTAAAGACGGCCAACTGCATATATCACAGTTACCATATAGCAAGAGGTCTTTGATTGTCCACAATACTTTCTTCCACTTCTTCAGTTAAACAGATGCAAAACTTTTTCGTATATCTTTTTCAGTTTCTCAACCACACTTTTATCCATCAGTTGGAGTAATGCTGATACTTTGTGAGGTAAATAAACAACTTCAAAATTGTCATCATCTACTGAATTCAGTGAGGCAGCTTCTAGGTGGGTAGGTCCATTGTCAACCAAAAGTAAAACCTTTCCAGTTTTCTTCCCTTTTTGAAAATTATTCACACTTGGAATAAATAACTGTAAGTACTACCCACAAAAAATATCTCGTATCTTCAGTACACCTTTTGTTTGTTTGTTTTGTTCTGTTAACTGAAGGTTTGGATAATTGACTCTATTGCTTTTGACAAATTTATTGTAAAAACAAATTTTTTGCTTGTTTATAAAAATGTTATAAAAAATTTTTAGTGTATTCCAAACTCTCTGAGAAGTATTAGCAGTATAGATAGTGTTGTTATATATTTTACTGTTTTCCAAAATTACGTATCCAATAAAATTTGTTAAAAAATTTAAAAAATTTTGTCATTAAAAAATTATAATTTTTTAAAGAGGTTCTCATTTGACCTTAGCTTGCCATTGAGTTTAATTTCTGCCATTCTAGAATTTATCAAGCAAATTGGTTTTTTCTCTAACGTTTTCATCAAGAAAGCATTACATTAAAGAGAAATATTAATTTTTTCAGTGTTCTGAAAAATGATCTAATGTAAAACCTCATCAATTAATTGTACAAATTACATACCTGATATGCCCAAAATTTTCTTAAGCCTAGTTTTTTCAAATTACCTCAAAAAATGCTATTTGTTAAGCTTTATAAAATTGTTCTACATAAAAAAAGTGTAAAAGGTTATTTTTGAGAAAATATTGGTGATTGATTTACTAACTTTAAGTGCTCTAGATTTTATTCTAACATCTACACTTATGATGCCATAACAAAATAAGAGAGTATCACTTGTTCTTTTATCCTTGAACAAGTTTTTTATTTTAGAAAAACAGTAACCCAAACATTACACTGAGGGTTGTTCATAGATGTTGTAAGCCATCCCTTTACAGTGTAAGTGTAACAAATAAAAAAGTTTAGTAAAATTAGAAATATGAAACAGTATTATAGCGTTCAAAGGAGAGAGGGTTTCTAGTAATCATTGACCCATTCTAATAACAGTAATGATTGACCCTTAGCACTCGGATTTTTTCAACATACTTTGGTTCCCTACTTGTAATTAAATTGAGATAAATTCCTCACCTGCAAGTTGCATTATTATTTATAGGAAACTTTGTTTTCTCTTATATTATTTTAGTAAACTAAACAATTTTTATTTACTAATGTAGTATGTATGTAGTTTTATTACCTTATTTGTAGTTTTGTAGAGTATGATATCTTTAAAAACATTCTCTTGGATGAAGTCCTGGTTTTCTGTTGCATGTTTTGCAGTAAAACACAGTTCCCCTTCTGTCTCCTTATATCTTCCTGTTACTGCAAACTCAACAATCCTTACAGTTACTTTTATTATTGGAAATAATTAAATGTAATTCCCATTTAGTCTTTCTTCCTTGTCAGTAGTTGATGGCGACCCCTCTTCCTACACTGGTTATTCCTGGTATCAGCAAAGAGTTCCCTCACCAAGTTTTAGTGAAACCATTTTTGTTCAACAGGATTTTCTTTACTTTCCTTTTTTTGTTATAGATAATACAACTGTTTACTACAGCTACATCTAATTGCCAGAAAAACATTTTCCTCTGCCATTAATTTTTTCTCATTGAAAAACTACAGTTCATTATATTGATCAGCTAAATCTGCACCACTCTTAGTTTAATTTAAAACAGAATAGGATTCTACGTAGGTGAATTGGCCAGAGGGAGTGGGGGGATACCACCATCTTGAGCGAATAGGAAGTTCATATCTTGCTGCGTGGGTGAGCCTTGTTGTCAATTCGACTTTAAATTTCAGTTCGTTGCTCAGTTTCATAGTAGCTGTGGTCGAGTAAGTGTTGTAGCTTGCTTCATTCTGCTGCTGGCGATGGCGGGTTGAGAGTCACTGCGTTCGAACTGACAACACTGCATCTCTACCCTGCCACAAACCCATTCCTATTCTACTTTAAATCAAAGTATAAACTGGTTATATTTACAAGCAACTGTTGGTTTAGTTATTTTGTTTATGATACATGTTTTCCTTTTTCTTTCAATTGTCTGCACACTTTTGTGATAAAGTATACTAGCCATGGCTACAGACTTATTGTCTCTCTAAGTTAAAACCATTGTATTTGAACCATTGTTCACACAAGCTCTGGAGTCCCCTCTCTTAAATTTAAGTTCAGCTGGTAGAACTTTTTTGATGGTGTTGATTGTTCCAATTGTATGAGCCCCTAAATTCAGTAGTTCTAGAACTAGTTTATAGTTGGAATAGAACCTGTCTGTATAAATATGAAAACCTCTTCAGTAACGGCCTTCTATCCGACCTGAGTAACGAATAGGTAGTTTGTGACCCATAGTGTGGTTCAGAAACACATAACCAGTAAGGGCTTCAGCACGGACATATACACGAATACCCCATTTTGTGGGTTTCATGAAGTAGTACATTTTTGAGATAAATCTCCCTTTGAATCCAACTCTTGACTCAACACTGACAGCTTCACCTGGAGTATAGTATTTTTTAAATTTGTCATTTAGGAAAGTAACATTTTTTATTTAATGTCTGTTAATAACTATTAATTTTTTTATATAGGCTAATGACAGGTCACAGACAATTTTGCTGTTAAAAAAAAAATTGTCTGTGATCTGTCATTAGCCTATATATATAAAAAAAAACATTTTCTATTTTGTGTCCTCTAGTTGTACACTGAATATCAACAGGTGGTGGACAGCAGTGGAAATTCCAATATATCTGCAAAAATCTTTCCCTTGTAAACACATCTTTGGAAAAAGGGTGATAGTCTAACTAATCCTCACAAAAAAGTCCTGCAATTCAGATTTAGGATGGATAGCCATATTCAAAATTACACCAAGAAAAGATTTTAATTCAATCAACTAAGCTAATATCAGTCCAAGTTTTCCAAATAGATCTTTCTTTTCGTGAGGTTAGTTTAGCTATTTTGCCATTTGCATATCCACTAATTTCAGACACAATTCCTGAATCAAAATGTCTAAAAAAAAGTGGAAGTCTATCAGACTTTTAAAAATATGACTTACATTTCTAGGAGCTTGTATTGATATAAATGGTATCTTATTGAACCTGACAAATGAATCTGAACACATGTTCTACTCATGAAATTGAGGTATTTCACAATTACCTACCTCTTCTGACACATTCATATCACCATTATCACTCCAAGAATGAAACTGAACTACATTCTGATAAATCAGGATAAAGATCAGGAATTTCAGAATCACTACTTGCACCATGGCAAACTGAAAGTAAACAAATAACCTGCAAACTGTAACCTACTTGCAGCTTACAACGTAGTGGCAAACTGGATTTTGTGACGACTCACAGATTCAAAGGCATTTTAAATTGAGTTCAAATTATTGTCAATAGACTCCAGCACAAAATGGTAAAATATTGATTGATTCACTGCAGACGAGTTATAGGCATTTGAAAAACGTAGTGGGTGACACTTGACATAGAGTAAACTACAATATACGCTAAGCGACAGTCGAGTGCTAAGGGTTAAGGTGGTGTTTCAACTAAATGGAACTGGCCTCTCTAGCCCAAGATAGTCTCTACTAGTTCTACACTACTCAATAGACTGTATGGTACCAAATCAAAAGATCCCAATCTCAAACTCTTGGTTGCTTAGCCCAGATGACTTGAGTCACCAGGATTAAAGAGTTTGATGCCTAGACCTATGTTATCAAAAGACCTCAGGGATTTTTACTGTAATGCCTAAACTAATTGGTTTAGTCCAGGTAATCTCAGTTTTATGACAAGGTGTATTCTTCCAAATATCATATCTTATGGCAATAAAATTGTGCTGCAAGGTAGCCATATTCTAAACCTATTTAAAACAATGCCATACACTGGGGTTACCCCTTTCTCTAACCATTTCATATCTAAAACCCACAGACCTTACATTTTAGTTTTTCTTAACTATTTGGATCTGTTCCCAAAGTCAATTTTGTTAATAATAATTTAAGCAGTTTTTACACCAAATACTTTATTAGTCTGAGTAAGAAAAACATCCTTATATAACCCCCGCCTTTCACTTCACAGGCAAAGCTATCTTGTCAGACACATTAATAATAGAGGTCATACAGATAAGCTCATTTATTTGCTCTTGTTTTAAGGAACCTTAATTTTTTTGGGGAATGTTTAGTTTGCTTGACCTTAACTAATGTCTTATCCTATCCATACCTCAAACAAATATGTTCAACACTTTTAACATGACTAAGCAATTGTTTCTGCCTTTTTAAACTCTCACCATAATGAAAAATATCTATGACTGTTTTAATGCCTTTTCTGAATGACAGGACAAATAAAGTAGTTATACTTTTTTGTATTAACTTGGCAAAAAACCATTATTTGCTGATTTATTCAGCAAAGAGTGTAATTATAGAAAAACCTCAAGTTGTATAACACAAAAACTGCAAGTTTCAAATAAAGTAGTTTGAACTAAAACAGATTTGCTAAATAAAACTAAAAGTGCCTTTAAGTACTATAACTTTGTCAACGAGTTCATTATGAATGCTTAATATATGCAAGAATTATTTTACTGATAATATTATACTTTAAAGAAAATATTTGGGAGCGTCCGAAAATTAGGACGTTGGGATCAAAAGAATTAATGGTAATTAGAAAAATGTGTAAATATTTTTTTGAAATTATTTTAGTAATATTGTTTTTTTTTACAACTGTAAAGAATTAGTTGAATGCATATTAAGATGGGTCTACAATCAACAGCTAAGTATCAAACCATAAATAGCATTTTATTAATTTAAAAAAAATATTTAACTTACTTTATTACATACATTTTTGTGTGTACTAATACGGATTACAAATATCAATCAATTTAATACATTAGCGCAACACAATTCGGTTGCCCCATCCATATAATTTCCAAACAATTCCGTCGGTCTGGGTCACTCGGAATGCAAATCATTCAATCCATAATAGGTTAACTGCTTCATTTCCTAAAATTCCAAAATATCAAGGTATCCACACATTCTGTATTGAAATTCTCATATTATGAGTTTATACCGTATTCTGAATATCTTTAGATTCTGACATATACTGTGGCTTTAAAAGTCAGTAAAAATATTACATGCAGTATACTATCTCACACTACATTAACTGGACAATCGGTTAATATAACAGAAGGGTTTTTGGCATGAATTCTATTTCTGTATTTTCTTACTGGGAATTGTTTTAAGAAGTATGAAGCAGATGCCAGCTTTTGTTGGATCAACTGTAGTGTAATATTTGTTATAAATAAATAAAACCTCCTAACTATATAAATGTTTTATATAAATCCTGATGTAAATTTTGATGGCAAAGAAATCATCTTCATAGGAAATTATTACAAAACTACTGTTAGTCTTTTTAATTGCTTTCTAATTTAAATATATTGAAATCAGGATTTACATAAAAGGTTTATATGGTTAAAAGATTTTATTTATTTATAATAAAAACATTTATAATTAATTGTTAGCTTTGTTTTTTCAATACTAGCCGACAGACCTGTACACCTTAAGGCTTGTTTGTCAACCCCAGAGGTAAATAAAAGAATGACTATTGTTAATGGATTGGTTATAAGATTTAAAGCAGGATTATTGATTAGATTTATTTCATATTAAACAGTTTTATAGTTTATTTCTAACATGTAATATATTTATCACAATAAATTTCTATTTACATCAACAATTTAAACATTTGTAAAAATAAGAATTGTACATACAAGGAATAAATTAGATAACAATTACAAATTAGCTATAATAGAGAACCAAGAAATTTTAAAATTAATATCATCCAAAGTAATTCAACAGAACTATGATAATAATTACATTTATATACTAACACAATTGTTTAATTAGTTTAAGATCAATGTTGCACGTTTAAATAAAAATTTATGAGCACAAGTAAACCTACTTATCTTAATAATATCTTGATATTTAATACTCATTTATTGTCTAAATAGAACACACACACACACATACAATTTCTATCTATATAAAAATTTATCAAAGTGAATAATATAATCACTTTTGTCTAGTCTTGAAGTGGCAGCGTTTTATAAAAATGTATTGTTAATTAGTATATGTAATTTGTAAACAAGTTTAAAATTTGTGTATTATATGTATTAACTTACATCTACCCTAATATTACCTCTGTTAATAATATCTTATGTACAATAAAACGTAATAATTTTAAAATAGTAAATCATTAAAAAAATTCAAGTTTTAGGCTCTCAGAATAGGTTTAGAGATTTATGAAACGAATTTTCCTTAACATTGTTTTTTTATACAGACAACAATAAAACAACTAAACTTTTAAATATACATTGAAACAGATACTGCATGCAGTAAAAATGGAAAATATATATCACGATTAATGTTAAATTTACAACTAAAAATTGTTTTTGGAAGCTCATGTGGAAGAATACTAGTGAAAATAAAACGATGTATTTGTCTGTGTCCAACGCACACCCCTTTAAAACCCCACTTTGAATTTACAGGTGTGTTATTCACAGCAAATTTGATATTGATATCAATATTAAAATTATTATAAATAATACAATACTAAATTACAAACTCTTACACTTTAAAGTTATTCCTCATTGTTTTTGATGAATCTGTTACAATTAATTTTACCAAGGAAAATTGCATCAACTTATATAATTGATATTCACACTGGGTAGTCTATTGTAGAGTAATTATTCTGCAATTATTGATTAGGTAATCAATGATTTGAAATGTCTATATTTATTACTTATAGTGTAATTACCAATTCACTACACACTGTATAATTAAGTTAATGGCTCAGCTGTCTCTGAAGTAAGTATACAACATTCATTTTGTTAAAGGTAGATACAGACTAAATATATTTTCTGTTTATACCATACTTTTGAATTTACAATATAAAATATTTGTGCCATTTAAAAGTGAGAATAGAAGCAGTAAAAATGGAAAGACTGATTCCACAATGTTAGAAATGCCAGAGATACGGACGTACTCAGAGATTTTGTGGAAGGGATCCCATTTGTGTTAGGTGTGCAGGACATCATCCATCAGCACAATGTACAAAGTCAAAAGAGGTACTACCTCAATGTGCTAAATGCTCAGAACAACACCCTGCAAACCAGTGGCGGCTCCTGCCCAATTACATTGGTGGGGCTCATGACATGGGGCCTCCCCAGATTTACGAGGTGCAGAGAAAATTTTGAAATTTGATACCCATTTAACTCATTTTACATTCTAAGCACCTACAACTTTTATTAAGTTATACTTATTGATTAATATATTAACATTGCTATAACTAATAGACGTATTACGGTGTGGTTTATGAAATGTTGCTAGGTTGGGTAGTTAAGTGATCGCCTATTGGTTGCTGAAGCGTCGAGTACTCAACGAGTAGTATAAATCATGTTTTACTTTTAAGAGTATATTAGGCCACTTTGTATGTGCATCTAAGGATCTACAAATGGAAACAATACTTATCTAGTACATAAATATTATTCTTTAAAATGAGTTTAAAATAGTAGTTTCATAAACGCATATTATTATTAAATATAAAATGAATTACATTATAAAAAAAACAATTTATAGGGTTTTAAAAGGATTATGGCCTGCTTTCAGTTATACTGCTTATAACAGAAGTCCATCCTCCTGTCCTTTTGTGCTGCAAAGTGGTTTATAGCACGTTCATTAAAATTTGGTGTGTTCAGTAATTGTTTTTCTATTGAACACATGGCAAGTGCACTAAGCCTGTCTTCTTTCATCGTTGATCTGGTAAATGATTTTATTCTTTTTAATGTTGAAAAGCATCTTTCACTCTCTGCAGTGGTCATAGGAATTGTGCATATAATTTGAAGTAGTTTCACACATTCAGTGAGCATATCTTTTAAATTGTTTTGATATTATAAATCTAAGCAGTCTTAATGAGCCAGAAGCGTGAGAGAAGTCATTTCTGCTATATATTACAGTCAACTCTTGTTTCAGTTCTATTTTGTTCAAGTGAAACACATTTACTGCTGTTTGTAATTCATTTTCCGGAAATTTTACATTGAACTCAGGAAATAAACTTGGTTGGAACAATTTTGGTACAGATAAGTGTTCTAAGAAAGCAAAACGATTGTCAATTCCAGTCATGATAACACTTCTTTTGCCACTATATGTTTTCTGTCCTCAAATCTGCCACGTTTAATTCTCGGTCCAGAACTAGATGGATCTTTCTTTTCAGTTTCATTAAGTTCTCTTGAACTGGACTGGTCAAGATCAGGAGAGTTTCTTATCTTTTGGATTGCAGACTTGAATTCCCCTATATAGTAAAATGCCTCTATGCAGACAATAGTTTTATTTTGTAGCTCACTGAACAAAATATCACAATGTGGCATAATTTTATTGAAAAACCCCAACCAGAAGTTGAAATCACCATCTTTTAAAAAGTAGCTTAAGCCTAATGACTTGCTTACAGTGGTGTAATCATTACTGTCATCGTCTACTATTCTGTCTAGGCATTCAGCTATTTCATTTTTGTGTATGGTACCGACAGTTCTGGACTTAAAATTCCAACGAGTGCTACAGCTCTTTGGTACTCTTTTTTCACAACCTCATCAAGTACTGCAGTTCTTTTAGTGGATTGTGAAAAAAAAAAATGCCTCCACATTACTGAAAAATACCTTTACTTTTTTATTTTGTATCGCTGAGCGTTCAATTATCAAATTTAACTGATGTGCGTAACAGTGTACAAAATGTGCATTTTTGTACAAGGTTTTTACTCTTGCCTGAACACCTGTATGCTGACCACTCATGACAGAGGTACCGTCATAGCTTTGAGCAATGACTTTTTCAGGCGTTTTGTCAATTTTTAGACTCTCTAATTCACTAAAAATCGCTTCGCTTACAGCGGCTGCGTCATGACCTTTAGGTATTATAACACTAATTGTCCAACTGACATCTTATATCAACCTTGCCGAGTATAGCATACTCGATTTGTGCATTGATATGTTTTTTCCCTCAAATGTTTAATTTCAGATGTTCCATCTACAATGCTACAATACATCTCAATACAGCCCACAATGCTGCTTCCTAAATTAGCCAGAATTGTAGTAGCAGCACTGATTAGTCATTTCTCAGCGCATGCGCTTGACGACGGGTCTCCATCCCAGGCCACCCGTAACACGCGTGTTGAGTGACGTCACTGCACGGTTTTGGCTGTTTCAGCTTATTCCATGCACATTCAATGTACTAGTCTGGGGCTCTCTGCTGTGAGCCTCTCGCGGAGCTTGCGGCTAATTTCGTGCGCCAACTGTTAAATATTTTATGGTTTTAACATTGCTTAAATAATTCTAAGCTCTTCTTAACCTAATTTAAGACAAATGAATATTAATTAAAAATTAATTTTTGTAATTGGGAGGGCTGCGCCCCAGAGCCCTTTTGGACAAACCGCCACTGCTGCAAACTACAGATGATGTGAAATAGCTAAAGGGCTGCAAAAAAATAGAGAAATTAATTATTTACCAAAACTTCAACAGCAAAGAAATTTTATATCAAATAGAGTAAGAGAAGGCATCAATTATAGCCAAATGGTTAAAAATGGGAAACCTGAAACAGTCCCAAATCTAAGATCAATGAACCGAGATTTATACATAAAAATGATGCTACAAAACATGATGGAAATGATTACTCAAGTTAATACTAGACTTGACACTTTGAAAACCAGAAATACTGGAGCTATTTCAAAACGCTGTAATTAATGTTGAACAAGAGAGACTCAAGATAGCTACTTGGAATGCCAACGGAGTTTTAAACAAAAAGGATGAGATTGAAGTATTTCTAACCGAACAAAAAATTGATATCTGCCTGATATCGGAAATCCATTTCACAAAAGAGTCATATCTTAAGATAAAAGGTTTCAAAGTTTATCAAACCTACCATCCAGATAATCAGGATAAAGGTGGAACCGCAATACTAATAAAAAAATAAATAAAAAATTTTGAAAAAACACAGTTAGCCTTAGTGTGTATAGAGTCTATTACGCAAAATCTGATAGTAGGAGCAGTATACTGTCCGCCTAGACACAATTTAAAAACATCTAATTATAAGGCACTCCTCCAAAGAGCCGGGGAAAGATGTGTACTCGGTTGCGATTACAATGCCAAACATGTGGACTGGGGAGCAAGACTGTCAACAACAAAAGGTAAAGAGTTAAGAACAGCAATTAAAGAGCTACGTTCTGATTTTTATTCGATAGGAAAACCCACATATTACCCAACAGATAAGAATAAAATACCGGATCTGTTGGATTTCTTCATAACCAGAAGGATATCAGCAAATTTCATAGATATTGAGGAAAATTTGGATTTGAACTCAGATCACTCAGCAGTGATACTAACGTTAAGTGAAAAAATCATCAAGAAAGAGATTCGGCCATATTTGGTGAACAAAAACACAGATTGGGATAGCTTCAGACAGGAATTAAAGATAAAATTGAACTAAATACCAAATTGAAGACCAAAGAGCAACTTCACAAAGAATGTGAAAGATTTATAGTGATTATACAAACTGCTGCATATAATAACACAAGGCAGACTAATTATGTCACTAAGGGAAACAATTACCCATTAGAAATAGACTAGTTTTAGAAAAAAGAAAAGCAAGAAGAAGATGGCAGCAGTCCAGAGACCCAGTAGACAAAACTAAACCATTTTAAATAACAAGAGTAAAAAAATAAAGAGGCAAATCCGGAAACTCAAACAGGATTCTGTAAACTTTTATTTGAAGAATATGGACGCAACGAAGGAAATAAATTATTTCCTTTAGAGTACCAACAGAAAAATCAAGAGGCCAATTACTTTAGTACCTCCAATCAGGAAAGACAATGGACGTTGGCAAGAAATGATAAGCAAAAAGCAAACTTATTCGCAAAATACTTAACAGACATATTCCAGCTCAACACAATGATAAACGACTATGATTTGGATGATAATATCAATATAATGTCATAAGAAATACCACTGGAAACTATAAAGGAAGTGGATCAAGAAATTCGGATAAATCTTAATTCCAAAAAAGTCCCTGGATTAAATCTCATCACCGGACAAATATTGAATGAGCTCCCAAGAAAAGGAGTAGTCATGCTTAATTATCTTATTAATGCAGCATTTAGACTTAAATATGTACTAGAAGTTGTAATGTTACCAAAACCAGGAAAATCGCCTAATGATATTAAGTCATATAGACCGATATTGTTACTTCCTACAATATCTAAGCTATTTGTAAAGCTCTTACTGAAAAGGCTTAAAACGGTCATAGAGAAAAATGTTCTGATTCCAGAATACCAGTTTGGATTCAGAGAATAACATTCCACTATAGATTAAGTTCGTAGAATAACGGATATAAAGAAAGAGCCTTGGAAGATAAACAGATTTGGACAAATTTCGGGTAGTATTGGACAAAAAGGAAGTTCAAAATCTAATCAAAGGGTTTGTTTTTCCAGAGAGAAATGGAAAAGATAAGAGGGAAATGCAGCAAAGTATATATGAAGAGGGCAATAGAACTAGTTTTTAGTAAAAAAAAATGAGAATAAGGAAAGCAAATGAAAAATAAAATGTTCCAAGAAGCTCATTAAGGGACAGACTCAGAGCTATATCTAAGGGGAAATACACTGATGTTAAACCTTGTACAGATAATTGTGGAACATTTCAGAAAACTATTTGAAAAAAGTTGAAAAATTAGAACGGAAATTAAGCATTTTGATGAGAAATACATCAGATAAACCTAATAACCAAAATAATAATATTTTGGTCAAAAATAAAACAAATATAAAATTCACCGAAATGGAAATGGAAATATTAAATAAAGGATTGAAATTTTCATTTCGTAATAATAATGAGAAAGGTATTGAGGAGAAATATTAATAATAGGAAATATTGAGAATGGTATAAGATATTTAAACGAAACAGATAGAAATCACGCCAGGAATATTTGCAAGACGAAGATTGCTGAAAACATAAAATTAAAGAAGAATGGAACCAGAAATAGTCAAGACTTAGAAGTGATTAAAAGTTTAAGAAATCGAAATTGTTATTTTTTAAAAGCGGATAAGGGAGGTACTATCGTAATTTTAAATAAAGGAGATTATGTTAATCGAGTTAATAATTTGTTAAAACAAGAAATGTTCATGAAATTAAAAAAGAATTCATTAAACAAATTTGTAAAAGAAATGGCAAATATTATTTAAAGTTGTAATTTAGTTATTCCAAAAAATGAAATTTATAAATTTAATGTTTCAAATGCAGTTCTATCTAGGTTATATTGCCTCCCAAAGATACACAAAGAAGGAAATTTGATGAGACCGATAGTTTCGGGGATTGACTCACCAACTTATCTTTTGTCAAAATGGTAAAATAAAGTTTTTGGAAATTTGTTCACTATTCCTAAGCATACCAGTTGCTGAAACATGAATTTTGTTTAAAGAATTTTTAATTGATAATAATATAGAGATTAATGAAGTTAACCAATATGTAGAATTAACTAAATGTTGTATGACACAATTATTTTTCATTTAACAATGTATTTTACCAATAAAAAGATGGTACAGCTATGGGCAATAGTTTATCACCTTTCATAGCCAAACTTTTTATGAACAATTTTGAAAAGGAATTAAGAAACAAACTCCCGTATTTTCCTAGAGTATGGATTAGATATGTAGATGATGTTTTCGCAATTTTTAATATTAAAGAGTTTAAGGTAGAACATTTTCTATCATTAATTAACAATGAACATAGAAACATAAAATTTACTTTTGAAATAGAGCATAATAAATGTTTACCGTTTCTTGATGTATTATGTTTTAGAAATAATAATAAAATTGAATTTGCTATATAACGGAAACATACATATAATGATAGATATATCCCGGTAGATTCTAACCATTGCAAATCCCATAAATTAGCAGTTTTTAATACTATGGTTAATAGATTAATTACAATTCCATTGCATAAAAATAGATTTAAATATGAGTTGGCCAAAATTAAAGAAATCACTAAAATTAATGGATATGATCCTAAAATAATAGATAACATATTGAGAAAACAAAAATTAAAAAAGTTTAGAAACGATTCTACTACCTTGATAACAAAAAAGAAAATATTAAAAATCAATACATTAGCCTATCATTCGATATGGATTTAACAAAGGGTTTAGAAAAAGTTTTTATACAGGTAAATTTAAAAGTAGCTTACAAAAGCGTAAATAGCATAAAAAATGTATTAGGTAACCCAAAAGATAAAATAAAGATGATAGATAAACCTGGGATTTATAAAATAAATTGTAATTCATGTAGTAAAATTTATATTGGCAAAAAAAAAATATTAACCAGATTTAATGAACATATTAGCCATATAAAATTTCAAAGACCTGAAAAATCTAGTGTCTCAGAACATATTCCAAACACTAAACACACTTTAGAATTAAATGATCTCAAATTATTGAAAAATGTTAATTCAAAAGGTCTAATGAATAGTTTTGAAAGTTTGTACATTCACAAATATGTGGAAAATAATTTATTAACTTGTGATAAAGGGCTTATCCCTAAATCTCAGTTATATTCATTAATTAGGAGATAGTTATAACCTTTTTTTGTTAATAAATAATATTATTGTTTTTTAGTAAAATTGAAATATTTATAACGGTAACTCTTTAGCACGTGAGTTGAAAGACCGGACCAAGTTGCAGAGGGGGGAATTTACAGCAACGTGATTGTTCGGACTAGTTTTTTAAAAAGGGGCGTGGCGAAGTAGTTACCGGTTTTTGCCTATATATTTGATGTAGTAAGTTGTATTTTTTTAAATACCTTTGAAAATGATTGCTGTGCAATTGAAATGTACATAAGGTTTAAATAAAAGTTATTTGTGGTTTAGAGGTTTTATTTATTTATTAAAAAAAAAAATCCAGAAAACGTTTACCTACAAACAAGAACGAATTTTACATGACCACATTGAATTATTAGAGAAACAGTTGATTCCAATTAATAGGTCGGAGTTTTTGAAACCAGCATTTCAATTTGCAAATCAGTTGAAAATTAATCACCGCTTAAACAAATCTAACTAGATGGCTGGAAAAGACTTTTACCATGATTTTATGTACAGACACCCAGATTTAAGTTTAAGGACTGCCAAATCTACCAGTTTGCAGAAATCTGTAGGATTCAACAAAGAGCAAGTAGACAGACTTTTTGTAAAGTCAACCAAACTGATGGACAGATTTTTTTTTCAGCCCTTCAAAAATGTTTAACGTAAATGAGACTATTGTGTCATGTGTAAATGCCAATAAATTAAGTTTTATCTATGAAGGGGAAAAAGCAAGTAGGCGAGTTAACACCTGCGGAAAGAGGAAGAAATGTTACTCTTCTCTTGTCAATCAATGCTGCTGAACCAATTCACTCCACCACTTTTTTTGTTCCCTCGTGAAAGAATTGACAATGATTTAAAAAAAGATGCACATTTAGTCAATTTATTTGATGGTCAACCTAATAGATGGATAACTGAGGATGGTTTCTTGAAAAGGTTAAGACTATTTGTGGAGCGTGTTAATCCGAGTGAAACAAGTCCTGTTCTGTTAATCATTGACGGACATTCCAATCATAAAGATCTGGATCCAATTACTTTCGCAAAACGCTAGACATGCTGAGCCTTTCCCCACATACAAGTTCCAGCCTCTAGACCAAGTGGTTATGAAAACTTTGAAAAATGCATACAATGAATCGTGTTGACAGTATCCAAGCATGAAAATAAGATTGAAGGATGTAGCTGTTCTACTGAATTCTGCCTTTTCCAGGATTTGTAGTAAGGAGTTTGCTCAATCTGGGTTTTCACATACAGAAATTTGTCCACTGAGCTACAACATTTTTAGCAATTTGGATTTTGCAGCTTCACACCCTGATGAGATGGAAATCACTTAACTTGAAGATGTCTATGAGGGCTTCTCCAGATCTCTACAAAACACCCGGTATGTGGCTACAAATGCAAAACTAACAACGACTGAACAAGAACCAGAAGCCTCGATTTTATTTTCATCCACACGTAAGGTAACTGTCCAGAACAGCAAGAGATGCATGGAAACTCTCCTAGGTCATTAACAGCTAAAGATATTCTGGAGGTAATTCCTCAACGTCCCAGGTCATCTGGTTGAGAGTTTAAATTAAGGGAAGAATATTCGGAAGTACGAGAAATTGAGACAACTCTATACAAAATGCATTTGGAAGAAAAGATAGCAGAGAAATATGAAAAAGTCCGAAGAATGGCTGAGAAAAGGAAGACGAAAGAAGAAAAAAGAAAAAGGAGATACCAAAGAGAAAAATACCACGAATAAAGAAGTATAAAATCCTTGAAAATAAAGATGGGCACAGAAAACAAAAGTTATGGACAAAACTGAAAAAAAATTATGAAGCACAAACAAGGTCAAGAAAGCTTTGAATGTTAATACAGAAATTAGCCCAAACAAGGTTAACAAGGTCACTCACTGCATCATTTGTGGTGAGAGTTTTTAAAAAGACTAAATAGAGTGTCAAATGTATAAGGACTGGGCTCATGAAAATTATGCTGACTTGGAAGGAAGTAGAATGTATTACCAACGCAAAATATTAGTATTAAATCAAAATATATTGAAAAAAAATTTTAATGTTCATCCTGATCTAAAATATTTTTTACTTTCTAATTCTCAAAAACATAACTAAAACTTTAAAAATGTAAAAAATGTGGTTTTATACTGGATTTTTCAAAAATATTGATTTTCTATGTATATTTTATGAATATATAAACAGAATTAAAATAAATTAATTCACTTTATTCAATACAACATGACTGTCAGAAACCATCATTCATAATCTGAAATACCAAAAATGCAAATGTTTTCAAATTTGCAAAAAATAAATATTTCCTTTACATTTTGAAACAAAACTATTTAATGGCACTTGGGAAAAGTTATAAAGGCTAGATGCCAAATAATTCAATTATTCTAAGTTCATAAATAAAATATTATATTGAAAAAAGTGAATGTGACCGATACCACCCGACCTACTATATAGTTCATAAAAAACAAATTACCTAATGAGGTTTTTGACACATTAATTTTAAACATAAAACTATACACAAATTATATTCCAGGCACACTGCAATGGTTGTTTCAAGCAATTAAACACTACAATGAAATGAAAACTATGAGACAGTTTATATCTGTTAGCATGGAACATAATGTGATAGCTCTTATTATATAATAGGTCCAAATGTTAAAGTGCTAACAAACCTAATTAATGGATGATCTATGATAATGGAACATACAAGTTTATCTAATATAAAATTGTTCAATCTTTAACAAAATAAAGTAACAATTAGTTAAAATATTATGACATCACTTAACTAATTTGCCTACAATAAATTACTAGGTCAAACCAGTACCTACTAATATAGCAGGCCTCACATACACGTCATTCATTATGTGTGACGTCAGCGCATCTAGACCGATGGTAGGCAATGCTGCTGCTGCTGCATCCTTTGATGAAACTTACAATTTTAAATGTAATGTTGGTTATGGTTTTCTTGTAAACACCTAAAAATAAGTAATACAACATGGGTTATCGGTGTTGTGTTCCTAATTGCCATGGAAATTATGTCAATGGTCCAAAAGTATCAGTCTTTTCATTTCCCAAAAACAAAACTCTACACCGGAGATTGATTCAAGTAATTCACAGCAAAGATTTCAAGCCAACACATTCCTCTACGGTTAGTATATATTTTTCAATTTATTGGATAGTTCTAGTTCAGGAGGAAATCTAAATAGGCCTACAAAAATTTAGAGTTGTTGCAATGTATTAAATTCTTTTAGCTACTAAAGAAATTGAATCATTTATTAAATCAAATATTATAGGCTTGTGGGTACAGTTTACACACAACTATGAAAATATTTGTAGTAATATATATGGCAACCCCTGTGAACACAGAATAATAATGCTTAATTATAGTGAATCAGAAAAACTTATGTTCATTTATATTATTCAAAGTCAATTTAATGTAACAATCCATCTATTCTTATTTTGTTATTCCTGCTCTAAAAAGCATTTAGTATTATTGCAATAAATATAGGCTACCTATGAATATGTTGCATACTTTCTTCGTAGTACTCAGTTTATTTATTTATTCACCAGCAGAAAATACAAGCATGTAGATTTACAAATTTTCTACACACCACTAAAGAAACATTTTAGTCTCTGTTCCTAGTGCAACGGCCAAACTGACCGTTGCAAAAACAGGTAATAGAGTAGAACAAGAATTTAGGCCAAAGTGCTAAATATTACACAAAATTAAACTAACTAGACTAAACTAGAGTAAAAATGGACCAAGTAATCAGAACTAGAACGAACTAAGTTTAAATTTAACCAATTAAAATGGTTAAAATACTGAAAATTGAGAAAATAATCTAAATTTGTAAAGAGAGTTCGAATAGATAGCCTATCTCTATAGGAACTGCAGACAGAATTAATAATAAATAAATGTTATAATTTATTTTTAATAATAAATAATTTTTTATTTATTATTAATAATACAAAAATGTTATTATTTATGAGTAGACTGTTCGAGTTTAACATAACGAATTTATATTGTTTTTCCAGGTTTATGAAAGGCATCTCAATTCCTGTGATATTATACAAAAAGTAGAGGCTTATAATGAAAATGGAGAAAAACTGCAAGCCTCACTTCATAGAATAAAGTTGAAGGAAGGAGCAATTCCAACAGTGCTTCCTAATTGTGTATATTTTTCAGCTGAAAATCTTTCAAGGAAAGTGTTGAAGAAAGAAGAGAATGCTGTGGAAATACAAATTTACAAGACAGTTTGATTTCTCAGCAAGAATTTGATAAACAAAATAAATTTTAGTGAATTTTTAAGATATATATATATTCAGTAAAAGTGTTGTATGAGTGGAGTGTAGTCAGAAAGAATGACTGTGTTCTCTTTCTTAATATTGAAACATACCTGGTCCCAAATGCAATACTTTCTGCCAGGGTGAGTACTGATTTAAACCTGATCCATTAGTTAACCTTCAATAATGTTATATTTGTACAGCTGTTTCTCAGCTGAAATATTTGAAAATCATACTCAGCTGATTTTCATTGCAATGTATTTCTTACAGAAATTTTTGGTAGCTCTAAGTTCCTCAAAACCCTATAAATGTTGTAAATTGAGAAAAACCTATATTTTCCCCGCTCCTTCATGTCAATACCTTTAACTTGAGCCATCTCCCAGCTCTGTACAGCCTTCCATGCTCCCACAATTTTTCTCTCAAAATTAGGCTTATGAAATTATATATATGGATTATGCATAGAACAGATATTAGTTGTCTAATTACGATAGTGAAATTACTATTAAAATTAATATTTAATAAAATAGCCACACAGGAACACTAAACATTAACACATAATGTGTCATGAATAATAACATAATTCGGACACTTTGTGTTTTTTGTCAATCGTAGAGAAAAACTAAAGTAGGACAGATGTGTTTATAAGTAAAGACATCAAAATGTCATAGATGCATAAATTTAAATCTCCTAGCCATATAATTTTATGCCTTTGAGATCCTTGTATTTAGAAAATGGAGATTTGTAAATTTATTCTAAGCTAAAATGAAATAGTAAGCAAAGAAACAAAAGTTAAGACAAGCTTATGCAAAAAACTCTAATGGTTAATACACTTTAGAATCAGTATGCCCCAAGCAATTGCAGTCAATCAAGGTTAAAATAAGTATCTAAGACGCATATTAGCTCTTATCATAAAAATGATCATACATTTTTCATGAAAAGTTACACTATCTGTTTGAATTGAATGTGTCAAATTCAATTTTAGAATATTTAAATTAATTTGATCCTGTATAACTCAACTAATAGAACACTATATAGAAAAATAAATATAATTTAAATCTGGCTAAATTAGTTGTACTAGTAAACAAAGCGAAAAATCTTTAGCTAAACACATCTTTAATTAAACAATTGTAAATGTCAAAATAGGAAATATAATTTATATTCTTATTAGGATAATTTAAGATTCTGCTAAAGTTTAAAGTTTGATGTGAAATGGATAAGTAAAAGCTTTTATTTTTTGTTTATACAGGGTGGCACACTAAAATGTAGCCCCATACAAAAATTTACAAATACAATAAAGAATGTGCAGAACTCTGGCAAAATCTGCCAAGTAACCAGTCTACATCCGGGGTGTTTGCTACACTATTAAGACCTTCACATTTGCAGGTTGAACATGCCAAGGGAAAAATAGGGGGAATTTCCCTTGATTCGGCATAAACATTAACAACCTTGGCTAAGTTACGAGGATACTTTCATGTGCGCCATCCTGTATAAAAGATTCAAATTATGTCCATAGAAGATAATAATAATATAATAACAAATAATAATAATAAATAAATAATAATAATAAAAGAAGATGATGATAACATTAATAATAATTTAATTTTGTATAATTATAAACACATCTGACTATATATTATATACTAAATAAAAATCTAATACAGCTAATTTTCAATTAAACAATTGTAATCAAAAAAGCTCACAAAGTATTTCTTAAAAGTAAAAAATTGTTAAAACATGTTAAAATGAGATTTAAACATTTGAGTTATGAGCGAATTAAAATAAAATTGATAAATAAGGAAAAGAATAATATGCCAGATGGCCTCAGGGTAAGAAAGCTTGAATTCCTTTCAAAGGTCTTTAAGTCTACTTGGGAAGAGATTAGATGGTGGATATTTTTATAGTGATTCAGGACAAAAGTATTTTGTGTGTAACACTTCTGGATCAACTATGAATAAATTTTCTCAAGTGAAATTGAGTGGTTTGATTTGTTAGAAAAAGAGATCTATATGTTATAAAATTCAAAGTAAGATTAGATTAGCTGAAAACCCCCATTCCCCAAGACTATGCTTTCATAGCATGGAAGATAAGAAGCATTTTAAATCAGTTAAAGTTTTACAGTATTTTTGTAAAATCCAGCGGGTGGAGTTTCTGGAAATGAAAATGCATATGGGCCCAGATAGCAAAATGTTTAAAATCTTTTTATGAATGCAGTACTCTCTGGAACAATGAAGAAGATAGATCAAATTATGCTGAGGGGCAGGAAGATACATCAGGAGATACTGATAGACATTTTTTAATAGCAAGACATTATAACCCATTTCAATTTTAAGAACGAATCCCACATACCTTTTCTACTAATTAATACAACTGGTAATATAATTGAAAGAAAGTAGCTCTTTAAGTTACAACTAAGAAACATATTAGTTGTTTGAAGTGTTTTAAAGAGAAATCTTCAGATCACATTTTTATTGGAATGTGAATTTCCCAACACAGAGAAATATATACTGAGAAATATAAAAGTTACTGAGGAAATCATCAAAGATCTTGACTGTGGCACCTGCTGTGTATAATCGAGATCGAATAATTGAAACTCAATTAGACAGTATAAATTCGAACCTAGAGGGAAATAATCTAGTAGAAATTTTAAGAAAAATAAATAACCGAGATTATAGCATAAACCCATGAAATATCAGTAATCGTAACAATAACAATAAATCAACCATGAAAAATTAAAAAATACAAATATTTTCGTTTTTATAAATAAAAGATATTTTAATATTTTATTTAAACACTTTATTAGTATAGATATAGTTTTTATTAACAAATACTAGCTTAACATATTATTAAAAACCCAGCAGTTTATAACAATAGTTTTTCCTTTGGCATTTTAAACAAAAGCAACAATGAGTAGGTAATTTCATAAAATCAGTATAAATGTGAAGTGTGAGGGATATGCATATTAAGTCCTATTAAATGAAAATCAATAAAAATTAAGAGATTATATTGTAATTTTATTTTCAGAGGTTTTTCACTCCAATGAAAAACACCAGAGCCTGAAAATGTCAAAAATTATTACAATATCAATTAGTACAGCAATGAAAATTAAAATTAATTTATAAGTAAAAATTATCATTAAACATTTCAATAATACATAATTCCATTATTATTTTCAGTTTTATTTTATTTCCAGTAGTTTAGTGAAAAAGGACTTTTTTTACTTTATTAGTATTCATAAAAAACCTTTTTGTATTTTCGTTCTCATATCCTATATAACAGAGCTGTCCAACTTACAAAGGTCAGGGGGGGGCAAAACTCAATCTTTGGGCCAAACCGCAGTGTGGTGCAAGGTCCAAGAAATCTATTTCGAGGGGATTTACCAGGAAGTATAGAATTAAAATTACTGACAGGGTGAAAACTTTTTTAAAATTAGATGCAATATGGTGCATTCTAAGGCAGTTAGAAGGCTTCAACTGACTGATACATTGATCCAATTTTGTATAACTTTATTAAATAACTACTTCTTTTCAAGTTTGAAAAATTATTGGCAAGCCGCACAGAATAGCCTGGGGAACATTGTACAACCCTGCTATATAACATATAGGAACAACATATCCTATAGAAAACTCTCATATTTTATTTTAAAAAATAAAATTAAAAAAATAATAATTACCTATACAAAAAAAAGAAAAATTCAGAAGTTTTTAGGTTTACATTTTTGAATGTAGGAAAAAATAACCCTTAATGTACAATTTAAAATTACATCTACGTAACTGAAGATTAAGTTAAATTTCTTTATAACCAATAGTTAAATGTGGAAAACACACTTAACAGTTATTTACAAAAAAATATTACGAAAGATAATCTATGTAAAATTGTTATCTCTGGCGTTTAGGAATATATTTAAATTTATACCCTTTTAGCATTTAAATGCACATGGTGATGGAATTTTTTCTTTCTCCATGACATTGAATAATTTATTACTGTAAACATACTAATAACGGCAGGACAAAGAATGCACACATCACTACACCACAGGAAGTTCTTCCTGGAGTTATGTTAGACGAGTCAGATACATCAGATTATATTCTTTTTATGAGAGCCAGTTGTTTCTAAAGTATTTTTAAAAATACAGATAAGAAACAAAAAAATGACATAATTGATTTTAATTGCACTTAATATAGACCACAAGAAACATTTAAAAGATATGGGTACTTAAAATGGTTAACAAGTTGTGTTTATAGTAAGCTAATATTTTCGGGGAAAATGTTCAAATTGCATAAAATAAATACATAAAAACATGGCCAAATAATTAACTTGGTGCAAATATAAAAAACATCAAAATACAAAACAATTATAATATACCAAAAATGTCTAAACACATGGTTTCTGGGATATTTTTTTTCTTAAATATTGCATAAAATGTTGAAGACCAAACAACAAACACAACTACTACAATATATATATAATACGTTTTCTTGTTTAATAATTTAAAACAACATAGTTTATTCAAATACAAGAATATTAATTAATTTATATTCAAAGCTTTTCGTTGGTAAACAGTACCAACATCATCAGGAATGAAAATTACAATAATAACAATATAGATATTTAGGTTAGTTCTAATAGAGCTTAAAGCTTATTTACGAATTCTTGGACTAGATAGGAGACTAACAAACTTACCTAATGGCAATAGTCCAAAACTGCAATCTCTTGGAAATAAACACATATAAAAACTTAACACACTATTGAAATATTTCAATCAAAAATGATCTTCATCAGTCAAGAAAGAGAAAAACAAAAGACTGAAGTGAACCACAGATGTGTATAAATATCCAAATGTCACAGATTTATAGTTTATGATATAGTGCTATATGTGATTTGTGTAAATATTGTTATATGTGAATTGTATAAATATTGATTACTTGAAGGGCCTTAATTATTTTGCAATCAGGGGAGAGGGCCCCCTGATTATTATACAACATTTTTAACAACTCCATTTACCTTCCTTCTGACAGACTATTAATATCTAGTTTCAAGTAATCAATATTTACACAAATCACATATAACAATATTTACACAAATCACATGTAGCACTATATCATAAACTATAAATCTGTGACATTTGGATATTTATACACATCTGTGGTTAACTTCAGTCTTTTGTTTTTCTCTTTCTTGACTGATGAAGATCATATAAGTATCTGTAAATATATCTATTTACAGAAATAGATATAAATATATTTATTCAAAAAACTGTAATATCTGTGAATATCTATAAATTCAAAAACTATTGATTAATGTTACATATTTCATAATTCTAAACTAATTGTTTTTATCAACTTATTTATCTCTGTTGAAACAATATCTCTTTAAGTAAATTCTTTAAATATTGTAATATTATGAAATTACTTACTAAATTTTGTGTATTACAAAGTAATAATATGTTTGGCTTGTGTTTGTGGTTCAGGTGCAGGCAATGATGGATAAATTTGAATAGGCAAGTCCCAAATCATTGTTTCAACACTTAACATACTTGGCCCATGCCATGTTTGCACTTCTTCTGGACATACAAGAGTGCCTGGTTCAGTTGTTACAAACTCAAAATGCAGCCTCCATTGCAAAGATACTAAAACAAAACCAAATAAATAAATTCTAAATATGTGTTTGAATTTACAACTGATATATTTATTTATAAAATCTCAAGCTGATTTAGCATTATAAATTCTTTTATGTATTAACACTTAAATCTGAGTAAAATAAAAAAAGTAGCATTGTCCACACTTATTAAATTGTAATGCATTCTTATACCACTTAATAATTTCTTGGTTATGAACCAACATCTCTGCTCCTATATTAATCCCCGCAGTTTTCCCTGACCATAATGGATGGATAATCCTAAAAATTTATTCTCACACAGGTTCACTGACCTTCCTGTATAATAAATCATTTCTAATGTCGGTCATTGTTCCTATTATTTACTCTTTGTTTATTATTTTGGATATAAATTAATAAATATTCTTGTATTTGAATAACCTGTTGTTTTAATATATATATATATATATATGAATTTTTTGACTAGATAGGAGACTGACAGACCTACCTAGTGACAAACCAAAACTGCAATCTCTTGGAAATAAATAAATAGACATATAAAAACATGTCACACTATTAAAATATTTCAATCATACAATGATCTTTATCAATCAAAAAGAAAAGACACAATAAATTACATTTAAATAAATATGTGTTCACTTTAATATTGACTCTTTTAATTGCATCACTCAAAACAATCAATTTATGAGCAGGTTCATAAAAAATACCCATCTCATTAGTGGTGAATTAGCAGATTCATCAGTTGCTATGACTTTTGTAAATATCATACTTTTCTTTACTTTACTTCTTGGAGCTTGCATCCAGCATCAGAGTAATGGTAACCTCACATTGTCTCTTATACACACAGATAACTAACTTCCAGTATTCAGGGTTCAACAGAAGCTTGTGATGGAAAGGTGAGATGGACCTGTGTACACTTTTGCAGATATTAATGTCATTTGGTTAATCAGATTAATCATCAGTATATACTATAGATAACGACTACTTGTCTCATTGATTTACTCTTCTATCCATATATTTCTTAGGCTTACACTAAACCGGTCCAAACAGGCACTTAGAGCAAGCCTTCTGGGTAGAACTTGATTAAAGTTAACAGCTGTTCTAGGGCTCAATGGTGGTAACTTGAAGGTTTGTACCACTGTAAGAGTTGTAGTGCATTCTTTATGTCTCTGGAATCATTGAATATGCACAACCTTTTTATTTATAATCTTTGGAATATGAGCAGCCTTTCCATTGATAGCTAGGAGTTCAGCACAGTACCAAAACATGAGTTTGGAGGCACAAATGGATCCTTCAGTATTCTTTACAAAGTAGCTCTCTCTAGACCTAGAATTGGCTTGGTGTACTCATCCATCAGTGAAGATTTTATAGTGGGTTTCATAATTACAATGGATAGATTTAGAAGCAGCTACTCATTGTTTCTGAGTGATCTTTTTTTGAAACAAGTCCAGGTAGATCCAGCCTAAAATTAGGGGTTCAAAAGTTCTAAGGAGAAATACTATTATCAATTGGTACTGTTTCTGGAACTACATCAAGGATGGCTGTCACCAGTAAGGACACTTGGTAGAAAAACGTATGTTATTAGTGAGTGCCCAGGGACTCAGAATTGGGAGCATGACTCGGTGTAAGAAGTGCTAAAAGTTGCAAATACTTAAGTCAAACAATTACTTTTAGATTAAAATCAATGAGCCCGATATTCAGCTCCATTTCCATGGTTTGTATAGGGGTTGTCCTGGGACATCCCAAGCAAATCCTCAGTGATGAGTTCTGAATTATAGCCAGTCTATTCAGATATGATATGGAAGATGAACTCCATATTTCTGCACCATACATTACCGTAGGTCGAATAACAAGCGTGTACAGTTTTCTAATCATTATAGTATCAGCTCCCCCATGTTTTACTAGCTACAATCTTCAGCATGTTTAGCCTGTTGGTACACTCTTTTAATATGACTTTTCCAAAGAAGTTTGACTTCCAGAGTAACTCCCAAGAGTGTTGGACTCCGATCGAAGGGGGTGGCTTTTCCTTAAAAATATAACTCTGGTATAAAGTTCTTAAGGAAGTTTTGTCTTGTAAGAAATGAGCACTCCATTTTTGTTGAGGAAATCGACGGACCCCACTTGTTAGCCCAAGTTTTTATAGCTTCAAACGCATTTTGAACTTGTAGAGTACCCTCGATTAGGACCTTGCTTGAACTTCATATGCTATATCATCCTTATTTTTAAATAAATAAAAACAAATAAAATTAATTCAATTTTCCCCTATTGTGATAGTAGGAATATAATTGATCTGTTAATTGGGTTTTAAATATAGTCTATGTAAGTCTATAAATATTTCTAGAATGATGTTGATTTTGTATATCTAAAAAGATAGATTGTATATCATAATGTCACATATGTCAATTATTCATATCTATTCTGAATCGAAGGCAGTTTTTGTATCATACCATAATTTTGGTTCAAAACTTCTCTTTATGCACAAGTATATCCTTGTCTTGATTTTAGAGCTGGCTGGCAAAATATTAGTCTGTTGTGCAGCTATGTACATTTTTCCTAGTTAGATTATCAATACATTTTAAAATCTAATGTATTTTAAATATTCTAAGAAGAATATTAAAATCAAATGTATTAATATTCCTTCAAAATTAGTAAGCATTTTGTGTATCTAACTGGTCAGAGATGTTGCGGGAGAGGAATTTTGTATGTTAACCTTCATAGAAAGAATCATTTTCTTTGCTAGAAGGATTATAACTATTGATTTAACGGCTAAGTTGGCTAGTTTTAAAACAAATTCCATATTAATTTCAAAGTTCTGAAAGAAAACTATTAACTACTATTATCATCAACTGAATTATTAAATATTAAAACTTCAAGAAAATCTTACAGTGAAAATCTTACTAGATTATATTAACACTTTCAGCGCGGCGGTCGACTGCCTGTCGACTATAGCACCCTCTAACACCCGGCGTCGGTCGACACATTGTCGACACGATCCTTTTCCATTCAAATGGCTCCCCACTTTTACCAGCCTGCTTTAACGGTTCAGTTCTTGTTCTGCCGCCTAGACAAAAGGTCCAAGTTTGTGTTTACGACTCCGCCGCTGTTTTTGTTGTGTCCAATCATTTTTACGTGGTTTTCACCCAATTTGATTCCAATGTAAGTAATACACTTTTTTCTATTATGATAAATATACGTAGGCCTTTTTAAACCTAATAATAAAGTTGTTTGCAGTAGTATTTACGTAAATAAAACAATATATCTACCAATAATAATAAAATTTTTGATTTTTTTCATTTCTTTTGTGCATTTTTATATGCAGCCAAGTAAAATAATTTACCCTAGTTATGAAAATTAATCCTAGGTATTTCAATACTTAGCAAATAAAGTTATTTGAACTATTATTTCCATAAATAAATTACAAAAATATTTTAAAAAATTTTTTCTCAGAGTGTAAGTAATACACTTTTTTTCTATTATGATAATCATACCTAGGCCTTTTTAAACCTAATAATAAACGTTGTTTGCAGTAGTATTTACGTAAATAGAACAATATACTCATATCTACCAATAATAATAAAAGTTTTGATTTTTTTCATTTCTTTTGTGCATTTTTATATGCAGCCAAGTAAAATAATTTACCCTAGTTATGAAAATTAATCCTAGGTATTTCAATACTTAACAAATAAAGTTATTTGAACTATTATTTCCATACATAAATTACACAAATATTTAAAAAATTTGTTTCTCAAAGTGTAAGTAATACATTTTTTTTTTCTATTATGATAATCATACCTAGGCCTTTTTAAACCTAATAATAAAAGTTGTTTGCAGTAGTATTTACGTAAATAGAACAATATACTTGTATCTACCAATAATAATAAAAGTTTTGATTTTTTTTCATTTCTTTTGTGCATTTTTATATGCAGTCAAGTAAAATAATTTACCCTAGTTATGAAAATTAATCCTAGGTATTTCAATACTTAGCAAATAAAGTTATTTGAACTATTATTTCCATAAATAAATTACACAAATATTAAAAAAAAATGTTTCTCAATTTTGTATATAATATAGCCAGGTATAGATAGATAATTCGGAAAAAAATTCATTATAGATGAGTGGAAGAGTCCCTAAAAGGATGTTGAGTCTTGAAAACCAGCCTGCTGGACCATGTTCTGGGGAAACAACACCTCATGCCTCCAGGACAGAAACGTCTAAGAAGAGGGCTGCTCCGGTGAAAAGAAGAATCTTCTCTGAGGATGAATTAAGGGAAATGCTCCAAAACTCCGACATTGAGGAGGACATGGATGAAGCAGATACATCTTCAGAGGAGGAAGAGGAGGACGAAACCGCAAGTGGAGGAATTGTTGTTGTACCAGAGGCACCATCTTCACGTAGATCGCCTAGTCCAGGTCCTCCATCTCCAATGCCAAGACAATTGTCCAGCCCCTCTGTCAGCCCCATACCGACTCTGCCCCAGACTCAGACCACTTGGAGTTCCTCTCCTCCCAACGTCCCTACAATTAATTTTTCTGGAGATACCGGTTTGCGACAACTACCTGATTTCAATGAACCCATTGATTATTTTTTTCAAACTTTCTGTGACAACATGTTTGATTTAATAATTTCTGAAACGAATCACCAGTTCCAACTTTTGATGAGCCAGACCACAAAGCCCAAGTTACGAATTCAAGAATGGAAGGACATTTCAAGAAGTGACTTAGAAATTTTTTTGGGCCTTACATTTTTGACTGGCCAAATCCAGGCTCCCAGTTTAGCCCATTATTGGCAAATTAATAATTTATATAATTTTCCAATATTTAGAAATGCTATGCCTAGAGATAGATATATGATAATTTTGAGGGCTTTGCACTTTTCCAAAAATCCCCAGATTGGCGACCCTACTCCGTCCGACCCGATGTACAAAGTTTCTCCTCTTTTCGATGTTTTTCATGAAAGAATGAAGGAAATTTATTATCCTACCAAGGAACTAAGCCTGGATGAGTCCATGTTGTTATGGCGTGGCAGATTGTATTTTCGCCAATACATCTACAACAAGAGACATAAATTTGGCATTAAATTTTATACATTGAACCAACCAAATGGGCTTATTTTGAAAATAAAGCTCTATTGTGGAGTAAAAGACCCCTTGGTTGGAGGAACTGGCCATGTTGACAAAGTGGTCAAATATTTGCTGGATGACTTTTACGGAGTAGGTCATTCGGTATACATGGACAATTTTTACTCACCTGTTGTCTTGTCAGAGTTTCTTTTAGAAAAAAACACGGGAACTCTGCGGGCCAACAGAAAAGGAAATCCTTCAGAAGTAGTGAATAAGAAAGTGGCTAAAGGCACCGTGACAGCTGCTTATTCTACGACTGGTATGTGCGTCCTAAAGTGGCATGACGTGGTTGCTTTATCGTCTGAGTTTGGTGCTACTATGATTGAACATAAGTCACGTAGCGGAAAAATGTCCCTAAAGCCAGAGGCAATTTAAAAATATAATGAGTATATGGGGGGTGTAGATCGCTCAGATCAACTCATGAGTTATTACCCCTGTGAAAGAAAAACTATCCGGTGGTATGCGAAGGTAGCTATCCACTTATTCCATGTGACCATAACGAACGCATACCTTCTTCACAAACAGCAACCGGGGAATACAAAGATGACTCTATTAGATTTCAGAGATAATGTCATAAGGTCTCTAATATATAGAAACCGTACCCCATTAGCTACACCGCCACCTCAACCGAGAGCAGCAATTCATGTCCCTGTGCAAGTGGAAAGAAACAAACAAAACCGCCTTATTACAAAAAGGCGTGCGCTTTGTGCGAAAAGTAAGAAGAGGGTGGAGACTACCTATTATTGCAACCAGTGCAAAGACAATCCGGGGTTGTGTTTACAACCATGTTTTCAAAAATATCATGGGTACTAAGGTATTTTGTAGGAAGTTTTAGTTTAGTTACTTATTTTGTTTAGGTTTGAATTTAGCTTTATTAATATTTGTATAATTATTATGTATTAGTTGTATGTATAACGTTATTTATATATTTTTTAAAAATGAATACACATGTTGTTAGGTATGCTTAGTTTTTACATGTAATTCAATTTTTTCCAAAATTCATAGCTTGTAATATCTTATTTTCACTCAAAAATGTATATAAAATAGAAAACATGATTTCATTTTAAATTTGGTGTTTTTAAATTACGTGGGGACTAAGGTATTTTGTAGGCAGTTTTAGTTTAGTTAGTTATTTTGTTTCGGTTGATTTGAATTTTTATTAACATTTGTATAATTATTATGTATTTACGTCGTAATTCACCGTTTGGAAATTTAAACACATGAATCTGATTAGAATAAAAATTGGATATTTATAAAACAATGGCAGACCCCGGATAATCCGCAAACCGATTAATCCACCCACGGATAATCGGGAGTTTACTGTATTAATTTTATGTATAACATTATTTATGTATTTTTTAAAATGAATACACATGTTGTTAGGTATGTTTTAGGTTTTATTTATGTATAGTTAATTAGTTTTTACATGTAATTCAATTTTTTCTAAAATTCTTAGTTTTTAATATCTTTTTTCATACAAAAATGAATATAAAATAGACAAAATAATTTTATTTTAAATTTGGTGTTGTTATTTGTAAAATATCCTCATTTTTATGGAATGTTGTTAGGATTGCGGTAAGTAGGTAAAAGGGAAGAGAGTGAGAGGCGAACAAACTTTACAATAGGCTATTCAATACAATAGAACATTGAAAGGGCGAGACCCTTGCCAGGTTGAATTTTCCCTGGTCTAAAGCACGTAAATGTCAGGTAGAATTTATCCCCGGGAATGAGTTATTCCAATTGAAAAATAATATAAAACGAAATTGGCACCAAATCAAGTCGTTAACACAAAAGATAGTATGTCGACAATGCGTCGACATCCCTCCACATAATGAAATGCTTTTGCCAGGCGGCTGTCGACAACGTGTCGCACACGGGTTTTTTAAAAGAAAAACGGTAAAAAAATCAGCAGAAATGTAAAAATATTTGAAAGACGCTTAAAAAGAATATAAGAGAAAAAAAAAATTCAGCATAGGCGAAAACCAAGGTCGGCCCTGTAGACGCATTGAAAGTGTTAACAATGTTTTGAGTTATGGATGATGATTCACTTATTTCTACAAGTAGTAGGAAATGAGAAGGCAGACAAAATAACTAAATTTTCATCTACTACAAAACCTGTTGGAGTTTCCAAACTCTCACTTGCCAAATGCCGACAAAAAGCTAGAATGTTATTCTGGGAGAAGTGGGTTAAACGCTGGAGATTGGAACCTACTGGAAGATCATTATTTAACATTCAGAAGGAACCCACAAGCCCATATTTTACTATGATGTCTCATAGTAACTCTTTAAAATCAACAATAGCAAAATTTGTCAAAGATGTCATACTGAAGTAGAGGCCGTGCATCATGTATTGCTACTCTGTACAGCGCCAAACTAACACAGAGAAAAGCTGAAATCAAGACTTGGAGAGACATTTGGTATGGATAAGACCTGACAAGCAGGGATTACTGGGCACTGGCAGTAGATGTTTGTTCTGGACATCAGGTTAGCATCTCCTGATGCTCGATGTCCGTACCAAGAAGTGAATAAGACGGATTCCTTCTTTTATTTGAAAGTTAAAAGGTTTTTATTAAATAATTGATACGTAAAAAAATTGTACTATCAAAACATGTCTATCACTCTTAACACAGACATTTTTAACAAATTCAAACGAAATTTTTTTTGAAGGTATATCAATACTCTGATATGCATAACAATGGTCAAAGTGTTTCATTGTGTTGATACCTTGTTTTTAAGAGCAGCATTCACATCTAAACCTGTTTTATAAATTTTCAACATCGAAAGTTTTAAAATGTGTGATTTTAAACAAGTTGAGGTTTTGTAAATATATATTATAAACTAAGTATAAACAATTTTAAAAAACATCCTAACATTTCCTTAACATCAAACAAGCCAAGGACCCCTTATGATTTTGGACTATGGTAGGTCAGATGTTAAATGATGTCCATAAATTACTCAAAAGGTCTGTCAACTTGATAAAAAACTGAATTTGAAAAACTTAATATTTTAAAATTCCTAATGCTGCATATTAAACCATACATCAATAAGGTTTTATTCTTATTTAAAAAACTTACCCAAATCTGTTGTAAATGCAGGAGTTACATGTAGAGGTATAGGCAAGTTAAGAAGACATTGTTTTAAACTAAGACAAACTTCATGGCAATTGCTAAATGATGAAACGGCTCTATCTTGCTTTGTGTGTGTTTTTGATTCCTCGCTCTGTGTAATCTTTTCTTCACACTGCAGTGTTACTGTAAACTGTTCATGTTAGGTTTAATAAAAATGGACCGAACTCTCCTTTTTAATAATCATTGAAACATCCTCTGCAAAAATTACATATTTCTATTTTTCTCTTGTATAGCTAAAAAAGCTGACATTGTAACTCCCCAATTTTTTGTAATGCAATTACAGTAAAAACTTGTTTAACCGTGTTTGTTGGGACGGTGGTCATGATGGTTGAGCGAATAGATGGATAACAGATGTATTATTGCTACAAAACTTAACCTTAATCAATTATATTATAATGTAAAATATTTCGGAGCGAAAATAAAATAAAACAAGATTGTAATAGCAAATAAAACTATTTATTACATGATAAAAAGATCTGCACAGTAGCAACAATACAAATGTGGCAAAATAATGTACAGTAATATAAACTTACAGGTGAAATAGTTCATTTAGCTTAACAAACAAAGCGAACATGTCACTTAGTACTTAACCATTTACCGACTACAATGACATTTTCCCAGAGAATTGCCAAAATATTTTAAGCTTATTTTTAAATAATGAGTACTTATTCTTTGTTCTCCTATCATATTCAGGTACGAAAATATGTTTCTTATCATAAAATGTATAAAATCACGTGTCGGGCCAATTGGACAGTGTAACTAATTTTTTTATAGTGTAAATGATACCTAAATAAACTACATCATCAGACCAATTGGCCCGACATTGTTTTTGATTTAATTATATTTTCTTATCTGTGCAACACTGACTTAATATTTTTTGTGTAAACAATAAAAACAAAATCACAATTTCATGTTCCGGTTACCCACATAATAAGTTGACTGACGATAAAAGTGTTTTGCTTATCACTAAGACATGTAAACGTGTCACATGTTATTCATTTGTAAGTTTATAAATATTTTGTATATAGAATGGAAGTGTAAACACATGCTCTCTCTGATAAGTAATACTTCAGGTTCCATAAATACTGTCCAACATTCATAACAAGAAAAAGCTTTAAATCAAATAATTTATTTCCTAAGGAATGTACGTTATAATTTACTTCCTAGTAAGGATGAGTTTACCTAAGTGTATCATTGTTTGTACTTAACTTCAACCAAGTCAGTTTTTTAAGAATATTTTACAACTAAATATTTAGTTAATATTTCTGAATTATTTTTTTGGTTTTGTGAAATTTTGAAAACAATAGTGAAAATCAATATAATACATCATTAAAAATTATTTATTTTATTATTAAAGTATATAAAGGTAAACTTATTTCAATGAACTATTTTTTCGGTTGGAATAATCAACTCAACTTCACTAAAATTGTTAAGAAATAAGTGTGTCAGCCTGTAACTCCTGACAAAAAGCTTTTAGAATATCATCATTTTTTTAATGCCATCGGCGTTTATCTATCATAAAACCATGGTAATTATATCTGTAAGTAGAGTGAAGCTTGTTGTTTAATACTGAGCATTCATTTTTCCAAAAGTAGCAACACCGATTGAGTAGTATGAATAAACATAAAAGTTATTAGACAACGTGGCCTGACGGTATTCGGTTCAACCCAGTGGCCGTTGGCGTCGGGTCAATTGGACAGACACGGCAGCTAAAGTATTAAAGCTACTGTATTATTGTCTTATTACAGCAATGATGGTTAACAGAAACTGACGCTTTAAAGATTGAAGGTTAAACGAAGTTTTACTGTATTTAATTAATTATAAAATCCTTTGTTCACATATAAATTATGATTTACACTTTAAAAAAAACTCACTGGGTCAATTGTTTATATAAACTGTAACATTATTTGAGTTAATAAAATAAACAAATCGGAACAATTATTAAATTTTTTTTTTAATTATGAATTTGTTTATAAATAATATATGTAAAAAATGGTAAAGATTTTTTCTACAGGCCTGAAATGCGTGGAAGTGTAATAGTTGCCGTGCAACTACAATTATTGCCCCGATTTATCATTAGTTTTTCGAGCGAGAGCTTCATTTCAAAATGCATTAAATTCGAGGGAGAGGGAATCGTAGAAATATGATCCATAGAAGTTTCTTTTAAAACAGAAGCAATGTTTGATTAGAATTTTTTTGTCAATTATTTAAAATGAGTTCTTAAAAAGTTATTCTATATTTTGCTTTAAATTATCTATTTAATTACATCTCACGATGATACATCCTGGCCAATCTAAACAGGATCATGGCGGAAGGAACAAACAGAAACGATCAACTATACATGTTTTCCAGCTAAGTGATAATAATTTTATTACAGTCTTTAACTTCAAAATTGAATTAATATAAATAAAGTTTTATGTTGTTAAAAGTTTTAGCCGATCAAATGTGAAAATTCTAAATTTTGTGTTACTACCTAAGTATTATAATAAAGTGATTAAGCCACAAGGTGTTGTAAATTCTACTTTCCAAATACCAATCTATAATACATTTAATTAATAAAACAACCTTACTAGTAGATATCTAATATCTACACCACAAATTCATTAATTGTACAGTTGTTCAAATTGGTTAACTTCAAAATCAAAGAGATTTAATATTTTAAAATGACTGTAATTAGTATATAATTTTCTTTTGTTCAATTTTTGTTTACATTTCAAACTCATAAATTATAAATTTCGATTTCTATTGTTCTTAAAAATGTCTTTTTTATCAATTCAATTAGAATGCAAATAACTTTGCAGGTTAACTATTAATTATGTAATACAAAACTGTAATATTCAACATCTATTTATTATCATAATAAATATTGTTACAAAAAATTTGTATCTAACGATTTGACTTAGGCAGTCTCGCTGTCTATTCCAATCGTTCTGAAGATAGATAGGTATTACATTAAAGTTGTCATTTGAATTTTCAAAAAAGGTTTAAATTTAAAAATGTCACAAAATTACACTCAAGCTTTACTTATTACAATTTTATCAATATTAATTACAATTTAAAAAGTTCCCCTCTCTTACATATTGATAGCTGTTAGGTGAAATGCTTACGGGTTACTTTTTTGTATATTTACTGATTTTAATCTAACAAAACATATAAAGAAATTAAATTTGAACATATCTTGCCAATTACTTAAACTCACTTGGCTTATTTGCGATGTATAAATATTACTTAGCTTTACGTTTTTAAAATAAATAAATTTTGAAAAATAAAAAAGAAGCAAAACAAAGCTAATTATTAAAATTTACCAAAACATTTTCACTTTGTTATTAAATTTTGAAAAGCAGTTTATTAAAATTTTTAATACACAAATAAATATTTATGATTGCAACCCATAGCTCACCTTCGATCAAAGCAGTATTTAGCATGGCTCCCTCCCCAACACTATCTAATGACATTTTTTAAACAATTTTTGTTTTAATCAGGCCAATTTTAGATTAGCTAAAATAGAACAAATATTTATGCAACATTCTGAATTGTTGAAAAAAATTATTTAGCAGGTTATAACATAAATGAAACATTTTGATTTACTTTGATAACTGTTTAGTAATGGAAGGTAGATTGATATTTATTATTCCTACAAAATTAAGATTTATTGTCAGTCTGAAAATAGCTTAAAGTTACTGAAAACAAGCCATACTAATAGATTATGATATGATTAGGGACCAATACAAGTAATATCTTCATAAATCATAAATAAAACTAAAATATCTTTGATAAGGTCCACAAAAAATAATTTTAGTTTTTTTCATAAGTAGTGTAATTCCATCAACATTGATGCCATCATACGTTGACATCAACATATGATCTAACAATAAACAAGCAGATTAACTTTTGAAAAAGTTTTTCATTTATAAAAAATTGTGCTTCTTTTATAAGCAAAAAATGTCAATGAAATAGTAACAAAGTAAAAATACTAATTACTAAGAGAATAGCATAAAAGATATCCAGGGAAAATACAGATACTGAATGGGAATAGCTTGAAAGAAAAGTTTCTATGTTATACAATCCCAACAAGATATGACCAACTTGCCATAAAATAAGAATCAATTGCCAGAAAGAGTAAAATACATCCACTAATCTGTTGAAAATTTGATCCAAACATAAAAGCTTCTAAAGTTAAAGCAAACATATGGGATCCATGAATGTTGATGGACATAAGTCCAAGCTAGTCCACTAATAACCATGAAAACAATTTTAAAATTCAAGCAGCGTACATACAGATAATTCCAAATAATTAAAATTCTAAGTTAGCTTTTAAGTTAATGAAGACTCCAATTTACAGTCTAAGTTCACAATGGGATACATCTCAAAATGGAGCCATCCTCATTAAACAAAAAAAAATCCTCAAGTACATTTAGGGAGAGGAAAACACCATCTTTACATTGGTTTCTCCTTCGATGTACCGCCGAAACTGATACAAATAATGAAGAACCTCCGACGTTGTAAGGATTGGGAATTCCTTTCGGTTCGAATTTTTTCTAAATCTGACAATTCAGCACTTTTTTTGTTTTTCACTTCTAAAATGTCTTGATCAGTAAGTTCTTCACACACTTTTACTTGTTCGTATATATTAACATACTCTTCAAAAGTGGCGTCCACATTGGCTTTCTATTAGACAGGTGGGGGAGGAACATTTTCGTTTAAAAGATGCACACTACTATAACAACAAACCAGTAACTAATCAGAGCGCCGATAGGTAACTAACGATCACTTAGTCTGCGCAGCTTACAATTCAAACACCGTGACCTCCAACCAAATGTAGAGAATTCTTGGAAGGCAATTACTAGTGTCCTGGAATTTGAGCCCTTATCCAAACAAATAACTTTAAATTAAAGGAATTGAATTTCGAATTATCCATAATTATTTTACTTTGGTAAGATAAAAGTTCAAGGGACAAGCCCAAAACTTTGAATTATCAGCAATTACAAATTAAAGACATTCGAACTGTCCACGTTCTACTGTATTTAAATCAATGAGCAAATAAATAATATCAATTGCATTTAGGTTCAACATATTAAACAGGAACACCTGAAAATCCGTTTTAAGAGCAAAGCGTTTGAACCCTCTTTCTCTAAATTTCTTTAGAATAAAAATGATGTCTTAAAATTTTTAATAAAGGATTCTGGAGAGAATAAATCAATAGCAACTTCTCTAAATTTTATTCTCATAACACATAAATAAAACAAACAAGTAAAGTGAAAATGAAACTGTTGTAAATAAGGAAGTATATAAATGTAATAAAATTTAAAAAAACAAGAAAAATGAATATATATATTATAATATAATTATAAAAAAGACGCAACGGGGTTTATTATTATTATTTTATTTGAATGATTATATTTTTAATTTCTAGTTACAACAAAACAACTACTCATGAACAATTCATAATTCTTTATTATCACAATTTTTTCTTTTTTTCTTTAAACAATACACAGAACAAAAATAAACTTAACAAATTTTAACACAATATACTAAACTCACTTTCTTTGATTTTTAGTTACAAATTTTCATATACCCTAGGCTAATTTTACGATCTCGGGGTTTATAGCATGGGCTATATTTTTTAATTCTTTGGTTAATTAAATAAATTTTGAAAAACAATATTAAATTTTGAAATTAGTTTTAATAAATATTTTCCTGATGGAAAAACTTTAATTTGGAATAAGCAAAAAGGCGAAACTATTTGAACTGGATTATGATCTTATTACTATTAATCACAAGATATTCTAATGTACAAAATTAAACTTCCCTATTATCTTAAAGGTCCACTAAAGTTTATTTTTTATAGCGCTATATATACTTAACTTATCAAATACCGAAATTCTGCAGGTCGCTTACGTAAGATTCTGTTCTCTTCAAATTTCACTTTTTACACACTTAAATTCGTTTTAGTTCCTTCAAATTATATTACCACTGTACTTTATCTTTACATTTTCTTATCCTTATTTAAATTTGCCAAGTTTCTTCACAAAACGGTATAATTTTGAAAAATTCCTTCCAATGTAAAATTTTGACTGGTCATCCCAGGTCCCACTCGTAGCGTCACCCACGCTATCTCTGACTAAACGACGCTTCGTTTTTCTTTTAAAATGTTACAAATATGGCGGCCTCCTTCTTCTAAAACACATGTTGCTATAATTCAGTTTGATTTCTTCTCACTAGAGTCGACTGCAACTGACCTACTTCTTGCTTTCTACAGCTGATGCAATAACGCGATTGTTTTCACCAGTTTTAATTTTGTTAACATACTGTTTCAATTTTCCAATCCTTAACAAACCTTCCAGTGTTTATTTAATTATTATTATTTGTGTGTGAAGTGTCTTTGTGTTTTACTTTTGTAATATTTTGAATTGTGTGTTTTGAGCTGAATTCATAGAACATAACCTTTCATTGTTTACAATCGTTTTTCACTTTTTCCTTCAAGTAATTACTTATGCCCTATGTTACTAATATTTACAATTTTGTTTGAATATAATTATTATTAGATTATCTTGTTTTAAATTTTATTTGATACAACAAATTTCCTTATGCATTTACAGTTCAAATACCTTGTTTACATTTCTAGGCTTTTACCTAAATTTAGTTTCAATTTAATCTAACCAATCTTTTAATGAATTTCTTTTTTAAATTTTGTGTGAGTTATTTCTAATCTATTTTTCCAATTCTTAAAGAACATTATATAGCCCATTCTATAAATGTTACAATATATATATTTAGGTTAGTTTTGGTAGGTAAAGATTATTCAGATTTTTTGGGCTAGGAGACTGACAGACTTACCTTGGTAAGAGTCCACTCTGTAGTCTTGAAATAGAAACACATAAAAGCACTTAACCAATGATATATTTCAACCACACAGTGGTCTTTGTCAATCAAAGAGAAAACACAAAAAGAAATATAAGAGAATGAAATAATTGTAATGCAATTTATATTTATTTTATTTCATTCTCTCATATTTCTTTTTATGTTTTCTCTTTGATTGACAAAGACCACTGTGTTGTTGAAATATATCATTGGTTAAGTGCTTTTATGTGTTTCTATTTCAAGACTACAGAGCGGACTCTTACCAAGGTAAGTCTGTCAGTCTCCTAGTCCAAAAAATCTATCTATCTATCTATCTATCTATATATATATATATATATATATATATATATATATATATATATATATATATATATATATATATATATATATATATATATGTTTAAGTGCTTTTATGTGTTTCTATTTCAAGACTACAGAGTGGACTCTTACCAAGGTAAGTCTGTCAGTCTCCTAGTCCAAAAAATCTAAATAATCTTTACCAACCAAAACTAACATATATATATGAAGTTAATATATTACTATGTAAGTAATTTAATCCACCATTAAGTGCAATAATTTTACCTTGAGTGATGAGGCACCTTTCGGTCAATTGACCATTGTCGAATCACTGATGTTTTTCTGTTGTAGATGTTCGGTCTGTGAAGTTGGTGTTTGTTGACGTTACACGCACTTTTTCTTGATCTGTGTGTATGATATTTCTATATAGTATGTCTTCTGTATATGTTGTTTGTAGATTCATTAAATTGTTGTGTAAGTTTTTATAAATGTGGTATTTTTCTAGTGAGTTTAGTTCTATTGGGTTGTTATTTATTTCAAGTATGGTTAGGTTATTTTCGTAATTTGTTATTTCGTGTTTATGGGATATTAGGTGTGCTGCAACATTTGATACTTTAGAATTTTTGTTTTTGAATGCTCTATAATGTTCTTCAATCTTATTTTAAATTTTCTGGTTGTTTTTCCTATGTAAAAAGCGTTACAGTTGTTGCATGTGATTTTGTAAATTCCTGATAGGTTATGTTTTTTTGAATTTGTTTTATGGTTTGTGTTATTAAGATATTTTATTATTTTGTTGTTTGGTTTGTAAGTTGGAGTGTAGTATTCTTTGTTGTATATATTTGTTATTTTTTCTATTTTGTTATTGGTGTATTTATATTTTAGGTAGATTTTTTTATTTTCATTATTTTCGTGTTCCGGTGTAGTGTTGTGTTGAGGTTAGGTTTTTTTGTGAGTTTATTGTATATATTTTTTATAATGTGTTTGTTGTATCCATTTTCTATTGCTATTTTTGTAATGTTATCTAATTCTTCATTTAATTTTTGTTTGTTATCCTGTGTGTATTTTATTTGCTTTATTTATCATGTTACTGTAAGTGTTAATTTTGTGTGTCCAGGGGTGGTTAGATTTGTAGTGTATTGTGGTGTTGTTGGAAGTAGGTTTCCTGTATACTGTAGTTTCTATTTTATTATCATTTATATTTAAAGTAATGTCGAGGAAGTTGATTGTTCTATTTGTTTCTGTTTCAACGGTGAATTGTATGTTTTCGTTGTATGTATTTAGTTTGTTTAATATTATGACGTGTTCGTTGTGAATGGTAGGTTGGTATATTACAAGTATATCGTCTACATACCTTGTCCATAGTGAGATATTGTGTGTGTTTATTATAGGTTTAATTATTATTTGTTCAAAGTGTTGTAAATATATTTCTGACATGACAGATGATATGGGTGAACCCATGGGGAGGTCTGTTGTTTGTTTATAATATTTATTGTTAAATTGGAAGTAATTTTGGTTACATATGTGTTTGGTTAGTGTAATGATACTATCTATTATGTTTCTTTTTTCGTTATTGTGAATCAGTTTGTTTTTTATTATTTCTATGGTTTCTTCTATTGGGATACTAGGGTACATGTTAGTTATGTCATAACTTATTATTTTTGTGTTGCTGTTTGTTTTTATCGTTTTTATTTTATTAATTAATTCGTATCCATTTTTTATATTGTATGTGTTGTTGATATGTATTTTAGAACTTAGGATTTTGTCTAGAATTTTTGCGATTATGTAAGATGGTGCTGTTGTGAAATTTATTAGTAGTCTAAATGGCGTGTTGGGTTTGTGGATTTTAGGTATCCCTGATAATACTGGTGCGCATGGTTTGAATGGGTATAATCTTGTGTGGTATTTTAATTTATTGTTATAGTTTAGGGTGTTACGGTGAGTGACAATTAAGTTTTTTATTGTAATAAGGTATTTGTTAGTTGGGTCTGGGATTTGTTCGTATTTATTTTCTTTTATGTAGTTAGTCATTGAATCGATATATTTGGTATTTTCTATTATTACTGGAGTATTTGTTTTATCTGATTTTAATATTAAGTAGTCGTTGTTTTCTAGTTTTTCTCTGAGTTTTATAATTTCTTTTTTATTAATATATTGTTCCGTTTTTTTGTTTTTTTCCGTTTTTATTAAGTTAATTTTATTATTAATATTATTTCTTATGTGTTCAGTATTTTGGTGGGTAATTTTGTGGATGTTAGATTCTGTGTCAACTATTAGGTTTTTTATTATTTGTTTTTTGTTGAAGTTAGGTAGGTTATATTTGAAGGAATTTGTTATTATTATTTTTTCTTTTTCAGTAAATTGTGTTTTAGTTAAGTTTATGAATTTATTATTGTTAGAGGTGTGGGTTGGTTCTAGGCTATTTTTTAGGTTATTTTTTAGGTTATGTTGTTGTTTTGATGTGTGGATTGGTTCTAGGCTATTTTTTAGGTTAAGTTGTTTTGATAAATTTTCGATTTTTTTGTTTTGTCTGTTAATAGTGTTTGTTTTATGTTTTATTATAATTTGTTGTGTTTTTTCGTGAATAATAGGTGTGAGAGTGTCAAAAGTTTTCATTATTTCCAAATTGGTTGTGTATAGTTGTAAATTGATTTGGCTTTTTTTATGGTAGGCAGATTTAATGTTTTGTTTAATAATGTGTGATTCAGTTATTTTTGTTGCTTTATTGATAATAGTGTTTTGTTTATTTTTTATGTGTAATTTTGCGTATTTTGGTGTTATATTAAGTGTTAAGCATTTTTTATTAAACTGTATTTTGTTGATGCAATTCTGGAGTTTGATTTTTAGGTTAAGATATTTACGGTACAGTTGTTTACCTTGGTAGGTATTAAATTCTTGATATTTAACGTTATCCATTGTTTTTCCGTTGCACTGACTTTATGAAGTTAATATATTACTATGTAAGTAATTTAATCCACCATTAAGTGCAATAATTTTACCTTGAGTGATGAGGCACCTTTCGGTCAATTGACCATTGTCGAATCACTGATGATTTTCTGTTGTAGATGTTCGGTCTGTGAAGTTGGTGTTTGTTGACGTTACGCGCACTTTTTCTTGATCTGTGTGTCAACAAACACCAACTTCACAGACCGAACATCTACAACAGAAAAACATCAGTGATTCGACAATGGTCAATTGACCGAAAGGTGCCTCATCACTCAAGGTAAAATTATTGCACTTAATGGTGGATAAAATTACTTACATAGTAATATATTAACTTCATAAAGTCAGTGCAACGGAAAAACAATGGATAACGTTAAATATCAAGAATTTAATACCTACCAAGGTAAACAACTGTACCGTAAATATCTTAACCTAAAAATCAAACTCCAGAATTGCATCAACAAAATACAGTTTAATAAAAAATGCTTAACACTTAATATAACACCAAAATACGCAAAATTACACATAAAAAATAAACAAAACACTATTATCAATAAAGCAACAAAAATAGCAGAATCACACATTATTAAGCAAAACATTAAAGCTGCCTACCATAAAAAAAGCCAAATCAATTTACAACTATACACAACCAATTTGGAAATAATGAAAACTTTTGACACTCTCACACCTATTATTCACGAAAAAACACAACAAATTATAATAAAACATAAAACAAACACTATTAACAGACAAAACAAAAAAATCGAAAATTTATCAAAACAACTTAACCTAAAAAATAGCCTAGAACCAATCCACACATCAAAACAACAACATAACCTAAAAAATAACCTAAAAAATAGCCTAGAACCAACCCACACCTCTAACAATAATAAATTCATAAACTTAACTAAAACACAATTTACTGAAAAAGAAAAAATAATAATAACAAATTCCTTCAAATATAACCTACCTAACTTCAACAAAAAACAAATAATAAAAAACCTAATAGTTGACACAGAATCTAACATCCACAACATTACCCACCAAAATACTGAACACATAAGAAATAATATTAATAATAAAATTAACCTAATAAAAACGGAAAAAAACAAAAAAACGGAACAATATATTAATAAAAAAGAAATTATAAAACTCAGAGAAAAACTAGAAAACAACGACTACTTAATATTAAAATCAGATAAAACAAATACTCCAGTAATAATAGAAAATACCAAATATATCGATTCAATGACTAACTACATAAAAGAAAATAAATACGAACAAATCCCAGACCCAACTAACAAATACCTTATTACAATAAAAAACTTAATTGTCACTCACCGTAACACCCTAAACTATAACAATAAATTAAAATACCACACAAGATTATACCCATTCAAACCATGCGCACCAGTATTATCAGGGATACCTAAAATCCACAAACCCAACACGCCATTTAGACCACTAATAAATTTCACAACAGCACCATCTTACATAATCGCAAAAATTCTAGACAAAATTCTAAGATCTAAAATACATATCAACAACACATACAATATAAAAAATGGATACGAATTAATTAATAAAATAAAAACGATAAAAACAAACAGCAACACAAAAATAATAAGTTATGACATAACTAACATGTACCCTAGTATCCCAATAGAAGAAACCATAGAAATAATAAAAAACAAACTGATTCACAATAACGAAAAAAGAAACATAATAGATAGTATCATTACGCTAACCAAACACATATGTAACCAAAATTACTTCCAATTTAACAATAAATATTATAAACAAACAACAGGACTCCCCATGGGTTCACCCATATCATCTGTCATGTCAGAAATATATTTACAACACTTTGAACAAATAATAATTAAACCTATAATAAACACACACAATATCTCACTATAGACAAGGTATGTAGACGATATACTTGTAATATACCAACCTACCATTCACAACGAACACGTCATAATATTAAACAAACTAAATACATACAACGAAAACATACAATTCACCGTTGAAACAGAAACAAATAGAACAATCAACTTCCTCGACATTACTTTAAATATAAATGATAATAAAATAAAAACTACAGTATACAGGAAACCTACTTCCAACAACACCACAATACACTACAAATCTAACCACCCCTGGACACACAAAATTAACACTTACATTAACATGATAAATAAAGCAATAAAATACACACAGGATAACAAACAAAAATTAAATGAAGAATTAGATAAAATTACAAAAATAGCAATAGAAAATGGATACAACAAACACATTATAAAAAATATATACAATAAATTCACAAAAATACCTAACCTCAACACAACACTATAACCGGAACACGAAAATAATGAAAATAAAAAAATCTACCTAAAATATAAATACACCAATAACAAAATAGAAAAAATAACAAATATATACAACAAAGAATACTACACTCCAACTTACAAACCAAACAACAAAATAATAAAATATCTTAATAACACAAACCACATAACAAATTCAGAAAAACATAACCTATCAGGAATTTACAAAATCACATGCAACAACTGTAACGCTTTTTACATAGGAAAAACAACCAGAACATTTAAAATAAGATTTGAAGAACATTATAGAGCATTCAAAAACAAAAATTCTAAAGTATCAAATGTTGCAGCACACCTAATATCCCATAAACACGAAATAACAAATTACGAAAATAACCTAACCATACTGGAAATAAATAACAACCCAATAGAACTAAACTCACTAGAAAAATACCACATTTATAAAAACATACACAACAACTTAATGAATCTACAAACAACATATACAGAAGACATACTATATAGAAATATCATACACACAGATCAAGAAAAAGTGCGCATAACGTCAACAAACACCGGCTTCACGGACCGAGCATCCACAGCAGAGAAAAATCAGTGATTCGACAATGGTCAACGACCGAAAGGTGCCTCATCACTCAAGGTAAAATTATTGCACTTAATGGTGGATAAAATTACTTACATAGTAATATATTAACTTCATAAAGTCAGTGCAACGGAAAAACAATGGATAACGTTAAATATCAAGAATTTAATACCTACCAAGGTAAACAACTGTACCGTAAATATCTTAACCTAAAAATCAAACTCCAGAATTGCATCAACAAAATACAGTTTAATAAAAAATGCTTAACACTTAATATAACACCAAAATACGCAAAATTACACATAAAAAATAAACAAAACACTATTATCAATAAAGCAACAAAAATAGCAGAATCACACATTATTAAGCAAAACATTAAAGCTGCCTACCATAAAAAAAGCCAAATCAATTTACAACTATACACAACCAATTTGGAAATAATGAAAACTTTTGACACTCTCACACCTATTATTCACGAAAAAACACAACAAATTATAATAAAACATAAAACAAACACTATTAACAGACAAAACAAAAAAATCGAAAATTTATCAAAACAACTTAACCTAAAAAATAGCCTAGAACCAATCCACACATCAAAACAACAACATAACCTAAAAAATAACCTAAAAAATAGCCTAGAACCAACCCACACCTCTAACAATAATAAATTCATAAACTTAACTAAAACACAATTTACTGAAAAAGAAAAAATAATAATAACAAATTCCTTCAAATATAACCTACCTAACTTCAACAAAAAACAAATAATAAAAAACCTAATAGTTGACACAGAATCTAACATCCACAAAATTACCCACCAAAATACTGAACACATAAGAAATAATATTAATAATAAAATTAACTTAATAAAAACGGAAAAAAACAAAAAAACGGAACAATATATTAATAAAAAAGAAATTATAAAACTCAGAGAAAAACTAGAAAACAACGACTACTTAATATTAAAATCAGATAAAACAAATACTCCAGTAATAATAGAAAATACCAAATATATCGATTCAATGACTAACTACATAAAAGAAAATAAATACGAACAAATCCCAGACCCAACTAACAAATACCTTATTACAATAAAAAACTTAATTGTCACTCACCGTAACACCCTAAACTATAACAATAAATTAAAATACCACACAAGATTATACCCATTCAAACCATGGGCACCAGTATTATCAGGGATACCTAAAATCCACAAACCCAACACACCATTTAGACCACTAATAAATTTCACAACAGCACCATCTTACATAATCGCAAAAATTCTAGACAAAATCCTAAGTTCTAAAATACATATCAACAACACATACAATATAAAAAATGGATACGAATTAATTAATAAAATAAAAACGATAAAAACAAACAGCAACACAAAAATAATAAGTTATGACATAACTAACATGTACCCTAGTATCCCAATAGAAGAAACCATAGAAATAATAAAAAACAAACTGATACACAATAACGAAAAAAGAAACATAATAGATAGTATCATTACGCTAACCAAACACATATGTAACCAAAATTACTTCCAATTTAACAATAAATATTATAAACAAACAACAGGACTCCCCATGGGTTCACCCATATCATCTGTCATGTCAGAAATATATTTACAACACTTTGAACAAATAATAATTAAACCTATAATAAACACACACAATATCTCACTATGGACAAGATATGTAGACGATATACTTGTAATATACCAACCTACCATTCACAACGAACACCTCATAATATTAAACAAACTAAATACATACAACGAAAACATACAATTCACCGTTGAAACAGAAACAAATAGAACAATCAACTTCCTCGACATTACTTTAAATATAAATGATAATAAAATAGAAACTACAGTATACAGGAAACCTACTTCCAACAACACCACAATACACTACAAATCTAACCATCCCTGGACACACAAAATTAACACTTACATTAACATGATAAATAAAGCAATAAAATACACACAGGATAACAAACAAAAATTAAATGAAGAATTAGATAAAATTACAAAAATAGCAATAGAAAATGGATACAACAAACACATTATAAAAAATATATACAATAAATTCACAAAAATACCTAACCTCAACACAACACTACAACCGGAACACGAAAATAATGAAAATAAAAAAATCTACCTAAAATATAAATACACCAATAGCAAAATAGAAAAAATAACAAATATATACAACAAAGAATACTACACTCCAACTTACAAACCAAACAACAAAATAATAAAATATCTTAATAACACAAACCACATAACAAATTCAGAAAAACATAACCTATCAGGAATTTACAAAATCACATGCAACAACTGTAACGCTTTTTACATAGGAAAAACAACCAGAACATTTAAAATAAGATTTGAAGAACATTATAGAGCATTCAAAAACAAAAATTCTAAAGTATCAAATGTTGCAGCACACCTAATATCCCATAAACACGAAATAACAAATTACGAAAATAACCTAACCATACTGGAAATAAATAACAACCCAATAGAACTAAACTCACTAGAAAAATACCACATTTATAAAAACATACACAACAACTTAATGAATCTACAAACAACATATACAGAAGACATACTATATAGAAATATCATACACACAGATCAAGAAAAAGTGCGCTTAACGTCAACAAACACCGGCTTCACGGACCGAGCATCCACAGCAGAGAAAAATCAGTGATTCGACAATGGTCAACGACCGAAAGGTGCCTCATCACTCAAGGTAAAATTATTGCACTTAATGGTGGATAAAATTACTTACATAGTAATATATTAACTTCATAAAGTCAGTGCAACGGAAAAACAATGGATAACGTTAAATATCAAGAATATATATATATATATATATATATATATATATATATATATATACATATATATATATATATATATATATATATATATATATATATATATATATATATATATATATATACATATATGTATGAAGTAAATATATTACTATTGTAAGTAATTTTATCTTGGATTCGACAATGGTCAAGTGACCGAAAGGCGCCTCATCACACAAGGTAAAATCATTGCACTTAATGGTGGATAAAATTACTTACAATAGTAATATATTAACTTCATAAAGTTAGTGCAACGGAAAAACAATGGATAACGTAAAATAACAAGAATATATATGTATAACAACTGTTGTCCTGAGTGACTGATCAACGTAGAGTCAAAACTATAAAAGGTAGAGACTTGAAATTTTCAGGAAACATTCGGTTCATAACATAGAATAATAAGCAATAATAAGCACAATAAGAAATAATTTTACAAAATATTGATTTTAAAGACTAACAATTGGAATATTATACATGATTGCTTCAATCATTTTTATACAATTGCATATATTTTCGGTTAAATATTATAACTTTGTGTTCCTATTTCATAATCATTATCAATTTTTAGTCGTTTTTTAATTTATTTAATTAACATATAAAGTCTCAATTTTAAAATGAGTGTGGAGCGCTAGTATATATCACTGTTCTTACACTTTGATGTACACTGATCCCTCATTATTTGCGAGGGCTACGTTCTCCAAACTTACCACGAATACTGAAACCAACTGTATATGAAAAGGGGAGTGTTACATTCCACATAAAAGATATTAACATTAATTACATCTATACTGTACCCTTAGAGCCCACGCAGACTGCAGACTTTCTATCGGCCGATATATAACAGCAATTAAGTATCGGCCGATAAAAAAGTTTGATGTGCATCCTGATTGCCTTTAAACTATTTTATCGGGAAACTATTTAATCAGTATTCGCTAACTTCCACTTGCACACACAACGATTGTTTAGTCTGCTGACTTAGTCGATAGTTCAATTTTCTCCGAGCTTAGGTATCTGACAGTCGTATTGTGTGTATATTTTTCTAATATTATATTTTGTATTATAATTGTATTGCTCAATACACAATTGTTGATTGTCCATAGAAAAGTTGATTGAAGAAGTTGAAAGAAGACGCATAATATATCGAAGCAAACGGATTTGGATGAAACATTGTTGAAAGCATTAAATGAAACTCATAGCAATGAAAATGTGAAGTTGCTTTGTCCCTAGTCCCTACAATCCAAATTTTAACAGCTGTAGACAAACTTGATGGGGAAATAGGTATTCTTGAAGTTTTTAAGCAGATAAGACTAGCTAGGTTTGTTAAACAACTTAATTTCTTAAAATACCGAACTTGTAATTTTAATTGTAATAAAAATAGTTGAAAAGTATTTGTGGTTTATCTTACCCTATCATATTACATAATCTCTGCACCACATGTAGAGAAAATTTTAAATTTGTATCCAATTAGATTGACAAGTGTAACGGATTTTTGGAGAATAATCATATTTCTTTGTGATAAATAACTACAATACTGTACAAAATAAATAAGATGAGAACATATTATCCTACAACCTGCACAGTAACTTTACTGTCTTAATTGTTTTTTTTTTTTTTTTTTTAATACGATATATATATTAGCGGATATCCTGTAATTTTGCCAACCAGGAATACCAAACCCGCTAATAGCGAGGATCTGCTGTACTTAAACAAGAATTTTACTCGATAATTATGCAAGTCAACTTTCGAGAACTATTAATTGCAAGTTCTCATTTCTGAGCTTATCGTGACATTGCTTGTGTAGCAGAATGTATCAGAATAAGCTTGAAAATTATTATATTAGCACTCAATATTATTATTCTAAAAAATACTGCCAATAAAACCAAGACATTACATTACGTTTATTTTCCATCTACAATAAAGCAATAATTCAAACAACTTTTTTATTGTATTCACAAATAAAAAGGTAAATAAATTTTCAATGAGATTGAATATTAAGTACTTCATTTATATTGTGAAGAACAAAATATAATACACAGACATATAAAACAACTTACTTGTACACATGGTACTGTTGCCATTGAGAAGTCGAAGGTGCCTACTATATCCTCTCCCAGTTTATATGCTTGTTTAAATAAACAAAATCTTCCTACTTTCCCCTTGGTATTTGTTATATTATAAAAATTTGGACTCCTTCTAGCTGTTATGTTCTGGAAACACACAATGTTTCAGCAAATAAAATATTAGTGATGTATAAACTTCAAATAACTGAAACTAAAAAAAATTTTTTTTCAACAATAATATTAATTATAAATAAAACAAATAAAGATAAATATATTTTAAAATATACAAATATAAACCAAATGATAAGTTATATCAGGTGTTAGCACTAGGAGACTCATACTAAAATGAGATGTAGCATACTCATTGTGATACTCAAGGCAATTTTAATCAGTAATAATAGTACAAATACTGTTCTCATAAAAAACAAAAATATGCATCAGTTTCCATTATAATGGATGTAAAAGTCAAAATTAAGAGATAAGGAATAATTTAAAAGACATATGTCCTTCAAACTGTCAATCCAACAAAAATAAATGTTATCCCTATTATTTAGCTTGCAGTTTCTACATCCCTTTGGTACTTCACCCTTTCGGTCACTTGACCATTGTCGAATCACTGAATAATTTTCTCTATTTTTCTGGTATGGATGTTCGGTCCGTGATGTTGGTATTTGTTGACGTCACACATGTTTCTTCTTGAGCAGCGTGTATAATGTTTTTGAATAGTACGTCATCTGCATATGTTGTCTGTAGATTCATTAAATTGTTGTGTATGTTTTTACTGCCTTTATTCATTTCCCTGACGAACATTCATCTTCATTTTTAATCACTGATACAAAGTTTAAAAATATGTAGGTTTGCTCCTTTTATTGTCTGAAATTGTTGATTGCCCAACACCGTACATCTCAGCCAATTGTTTACCCCTTAATCTTATTGATCTAAAATTAGTTTATCTGCTAACGACAAGACACCTCGTTTCGTCTCAAATTAAACAACAGACCGATGTAAAAGAGTAAGACACTTCGACTGACTAATCAAAAGGAATAGTGACACTGCCCAACTCAACCAACTGTTTACCTGTAACCATTTTATTTGATTGATCCATAATTAGTTTATTTGCTAACGATAAGACAACTTGTTTTTTTGTGTAGAAGTAATGGTAAATGAGGAAATGCCCTCACAACCAAAATAACAGACTGATGCAAATCAGACATACTGACTGATTAATTAAAACGAATAGTGAGAGTCGGGATGGCCACCTACCTGGCGGTGAACGACAGTCAACTACACACAACGGTACTAAGACAATGAGTCAGCATACAAATAAAGTTTGGGCTGCGTCTAAACTAGCTTCGCAGAGTAAACGCAAATAATAGCAAATGAAGACAGAATGATTATTTTGGTAATCACGGTACGTTTCTGCAATTAATGTTTTTTCTTAAAATCTTTTTTCTGAAAATGTAAGCTAAGTTATATACTAACTATATAACTTAAACTTATATTAATTTTAATTATATGTTTTACATTTAAGTAAGGCAAATACTTAAACATAATTATAAGTCTTATATGTAAATGACATAGCAGCTTATTTGAAGTTGAAATAATAATAAGATTTTGAGGAGGTTTCTTTCAAATTACACTGATAAATATCATGTAATAAAAATTGTGTACAAGGCTTCAAACCAAATGTCAAGAGTAAGTCATATCTACTTTGGGTCATTTGTAAGGTCAAGGTAAAAAGTGAATAGATCTGACAAATGTTTGGCTTGAAAGAACTAAAATCAAATCAATATTCCTTCTTAATTGAGAGGAATTTCCATTACTTGAACCTGATAGACGCACAAACAATGTATCTCTTAACAATGAGTTAACATAAAATGCACTTTACCAGCAGAAGGAAATTGAGCATATACAATTCAAATAATTTTGAACCCTCCCTTAATAAATTGCCTTTACAAGTTGAATAAATAAAATGTTAATTATACATTATAATTATAATAAAAAATCACCTGCATAAGTTGAACTAAAACATTTTGATCACGATCCTTTGCATTGGTCTCAAGGAATGGATTGCTAGGAGATAAATCTTCACTTTCTTCACATTGACTAATTTCAGGGATACCTGCCAAAAACAGTTAAATATTTAAATATATAAAGTAGTTTGAAACACTAATAGTATATACAACAAATGGAAGTTGAAAGTAAATACTTATAGTATTAATTTGTTGGAAAAAAAATGTTCAAGAAAAGGCTATATTTTTTTTATCATAGTATGGATACTATTGTATAAAACTAGTTTTAATGGGGGTGCTGTTATTAGCAACCTTCTTGAAAGATTGCATTCTAACATATTACAGTATAATGCAACATGCACAATGTTTACAAATATCATTGCTAGGCAGCATGACCTGGAAAATCTAGTGACATTCAGTAATGTGTACATAATTTCACAGTGAAAAATTTCATTTAACAGAAAACATTTTTATTTTCAAAACAGAAAACAATTACATAACTTGGTGATACAACATTTTTGTTTTGCCGTAACAACTTATTAATTGAAAACAGACTATACATTATAATTTTTATTAAATTAAGAAAAGTTAGTTAACTTTTGTGCTCAATTCTTACTATGAACTACAAAGACAAACAAATAAAAGACTTTAATTATTAAGACTCTAAAGAATAAAATAAGTTTAACCAAAAACTACAAATAATTTTAAATAATTTTTTTACAAGCTTTAATAGGAAACGTTTTAATGATTTAAAGACCAACTGGACAAACGAATTATTTCAATTGTTTTGAAAATTCTGGGGGTTTTAATATTAGAATAAGATTTCATTCAATTATAAAATTTGTAGTCAATTCTATACAATTAGTTTATGTTTTTATAAGACATTCTTGAAATTTTTGGCTCAATCTGATACCCCTTTTATTGTAAACTATTCACTAAGAAAAACAATACCTTTTTGCTTCATGTTGAAAAAAGCAAAGAAAAAGTTAATTTTTCAAAAATCTCAGCTGCATGACTATAAAGACATACTCATTTTTAAAATCTAATTTTCTTCGTAAGTACAGTTCAACTTCTTTATAACGAATTTTCAAATAACAAAAACCTATAAGTAACAATTTTTTATGGCATCCATTAATATTTTAGAAATTAGTATTATAATATGTCTCTACGTTATGTATTTCTAACTTCTCAATAACAAAATATTTTCTCCAACATAAGAAAAGATATTTGTCCTGTATTGGGAGCCCACTAAGGTGTTTCCAGGAAATTGTTTGTTTACAGCAGGAAGGGCAGTGAAACCAAGAGGTTGTCAGGTAGTAAGCAATAAGGTTCATTAAACACCGGATACTATATAGTACTGTACTGTTTACCTCCTGCTCTCAGTAGACTATAAGTTAGTAAATGGCGGATTAAAAGAATACGGCATTTATAGCTACATATTTTTTTCTCTTTCCATCACACTCTCCCAACTTCCTCACAATAACCTTGCTAGTTCAGTTACTCCGTTTCATTCGTACCGTGAGTTTGTCGAGCTTTGAAAAAATGTCAAAAGCAAGGTGTTGCAGAAAAGTGAATGTTATAAAAGAGGTTAAAAAAGTGTAAAAGAGTGAGATGTTTAAAATAAAATTCGGTATACCTCAGAGTTTGCTATAGACTATACTAAAAAATCAGTATCAGATTTTAAAACAAAATTGTGCTTATGATTCACACAGAAAGAAATTTAAACTATGGACTTATGACGATATCGATAATGCAACGATAAAATGGATTCCGGTAATGCATTAAGAAAAATCTACCATTGTTGGGGACACTAATTAAAGAAGAAGCAATGATATTTGCTGTATTATTAGGACACAGTGACTTTCATACAAGTAACGGTTGGATAAACAAATTTAAAAAACAGCATACCATCATTCAAAAAGTCATTTTGGGAGAAAGTGCAGGTGTTAAAATGGGTAAATGTGAATTTTGAAAAGAAAACGTTGAAACATTTTTTTAAATGATTATACACCGAAGGACATATGCAATGCTGAAAAATTGGTCTGTTTTTTAAATGTTTACCTAACAAGATACTGATTTTTTAAGCCGACCTATGTTTTGGAGAAAAAGAAAGCAAAGAAAGAATTACTGTATTAGTGGCAGCTAACACGTTAGGTACCGAAAAACTCGAATTGCTTTGGTAAAAGCAAATCTCCACAATGTTTCCGAGGAATTTAGTCTTTAAAAGTTGAGTATGTATTTAATAAAAAGGCATGACAAACAAAATTTCTATTGAATGGGTGTAAAGCTGGACAAGCAGATTTCCAAAGAGAAAAGAAAAGTTGCACTCTTTATAGAAAACTGCCCTGTCATCCACACAACATTAATTCTAAACTAAAAAATGGAAATATGATTTTTTTTCACCAAACGCAACTTTAATACCGCAACCTTTCGAACAGGGATTTACAAAAAATTTAAAGTTGGACTATAAAAAAATTTTTTAAAAAAAGATTCTAACGTAGAGAACAATGAAGCCGTAACAAAAGTCATTGTGAATCTAAGAGACCCCATTGCTGAATTGCCAAGAGTGTTGACAAATGACATACAAAAACAACAGTTTTTAATTGCTCCTCCAAAGCGGAATTCAATACTGTCACATAAGAAGAGAATGATGAGGATAATATGGCATTAAAAGATTCAAAAAATGCAATGGGATTTTCTGAAAAGTTCAGGAAATGTAGGTGATGATGTTCCTCTTCAACATTTTATTTGCGTAGACGAAGACGTAGTTGTTTCCGATTTTCCAAACAATAAAGACATACTCCAAAGCGTCCAGATGACAAACCCATTAGAACTTTTAAAAGAAAATTATGATGACTGTGATAATGAACCTGAAGAGAAGAACCCTACAGACAATGAAATTTTACAAGCCTTCAAAATCATAGGGTGAGGATTTCAAATAAAAGATGGTGTACCACATACATTTTTTATTGTTTGAATAGTTGTGAAACATTCATTGAACGTAATATTTTTTTTTAATGCAAAGCGCAACAAAAAATTACCCATTTTTTCAAGTAAAACTTTGAAGACTAGAAACAAATGAAAATGTTTTTTTTTTAATCATTTGTGTTTCACTTAATGTTTTTGCTCTGATTACGACTCAGGTAGTGTATGGTACAGTTTGTGCTGAGTATATACTGTATTTAAATTAATAAAGGCAGTTATTAAATTAATGCCCTTCGATTAAAATTTACAGCAGGTTTGAGTTAAAGGGTCTTAATGTACTTCTTGGAAATGAACTACATTAGTAAGTACTCATTTATTACCATATTTATAATATTTATTTCCATTACCATTAGGCTACTCATTATAATACACAGAGAACGGAACATACTGTAGGTCTATTTCATACAGAAATCTAACACTGTGAAAAAGAAACATTCTGCATTGATGAAACATTTTTAGATTGTCAACTACATAAATCTTGAAACACTGCGAATTGAAACATTATAAAACGTTATCTCATCTTGTTGATCTATTACTTTACACATGCCTGTGATATTATACTGTGTTGGGTTTGTGACTGCCATGCGATCTTATACTGTAGTAAGATAGGGTGGGATTATTCTTAGCCACACTAATTCTCATTATTGAGTACTTAATTTTAAATTTTATCGATGTTTTTCTTGAAGATTATTCAATTTCAACCATCATCATTAAATTTCATTTTATGAGATGATGGATGAATTTTATAAATCAATACCATTTTGTCAATGTTTTTTTAAAATTTTATGTAAATAGCACAAACTATCATTAATGCTATGTACATCAATTTAAATTACACCCTACTCACATTTGTTAATATTAGTAATACATTTAGTTCTTCTAAGGGAAATTTGTAGGTTTGTGTTCAAACCTAGTATATTATTCTTTTGTCAAAGCTAAGGAATTATAAAAAAATAAGATATTTAAGATACTCACTTTCATAGACAAGTGAATTTTATTTCATAAAAATACTAAAAGAAGAAAAACTAAAGTTATTTCAGTATTTTTAATACAATTCAGCTATAAGATTAATGTTTAATTTATGAACTACAATTTTTAAGAAAATGTTATTTACAAAATTAATAATACTTAATTAATCTAAGAAATATATTTTGAAACCTAGTGATGACATTTCTATAATTAAGGGTTAAAACATAAAGAGCCATTTTTTTATATTAATTTAAAACTTACCACTTACAACAATTACCCTAATAGGAACTCTTAACAGCTTTATTGGACAGCCAACCCGTTGAGCACCTATAGTTATTTTGTATGAGTATTTCACTAACTGTCCTCTATATGACGGAGGAGATTCAATTGGCAATGTTTCTGAGTAAAAGTCTGAAACATAGATTTTAACATAATGATTAATGCCACAATATTATTTTAATACTATTTCATGTTATAGTTTATATTTCGTATGCTTTTCACAAAATTTGGACTTTTAAAAGTTTTAAAACAAACAATACAAAAAGTCTTAGCTACACAAAATTAAAATAAAACTAACAGGTTTGCAATGATTTTTAATAGGGATAATAGGGATTTTAATCTGATTCTCGATTCCAAGAATTGTCAATTCTAATGGTAATCACACAATACTTACTTCTCTATTAAAGTGCTGATTTTATTCCTATTTTTCGAACTATTGTGAGATGTAATTTATTTAAAAAATAATTATTAATTAATTATATCTTACTTATGTATTAATTGCTTTGTATGAATTAAATGATTAAGGTAAAAGCTGATGAGATTTTATTATTATGAAACAAAAATATTATTATTATTTATGATGGAGCAACAAAGAAGATTGGAAGCATTCCCGGTCTGTTTGTTTGTCACAACCCGACTCTCTCTGCTGTTTCGCTCTCACTCGGGCAGGCTACTCTCCCCATCTCTGGCCTCCACTGCTTGATATATGTCAAAACAAAACACAGAGAAAAAGTAGTTGCAATTTCTCCAGTTACACAAACTGAAATGGCTATTATTGAAGTTATATTGTAATTGTAAACTGAAGTTCAAATTTGTAACTTTAAATAAATCATTACTGTTATCTGACATGTTTGTCAACCATGCTTTCAGAAATTCCTTTCATAAATCAACGTTGAGAGTTTTGTGTAGCCTATTACATTGAAACGGAACTTTTAAAAGGCTTCAGCATATGACCAAGATGTTAACTAACTTCTTTAAAAGAGAATATCATGTAGGCCCAAATAACTTAGAAGAATCGAGAATTGAAAGACAAATTTAGAATAGGAATCGAAAATTTTAGGTATTGGCCCATCTCTAGTGTTTAATATTTTGTAAGCTAAAAAAATTCTAATTCTTTATATTATACTTCATGTTCCTGTACTCTATACTATTGTATTTAAAACAAACTTTTCTTAAAATACTCTAAAAAACTTGCTGTTTTCAAGAGATTTAACAGGGATTTTTAAAATATAGGTTTCATGAAACATGATAATCCATATGATTTTTGGTAAAGAATGAAATAATAGTATTTAGATTAAGAATGAAAATTACTATATTTAAAGAATTACAAAAGAAATAGTTAATCATATAATAATGTGACATATAAATATGTAAAGCAGGAATAAATAAAAATTAAATGTCTATACAGGTTGTTTATACAAGGCATCAAGAAAAATGATAATATTATAACCTCTTGAAAAAATTACTTTTTTTACAAGAAAAACTAAGGGAATGGGAAGTATCTCTTTCAGATTTATGAAGAGTGAAACTTAAACAGAACAATTGATATTTACTGACACCTTAATATAATAAAGAAAACCAGCTCTTTATCAGCGTCAATGAGATTCATTACAATACTTAAGACAGTACAAGACTTGAGTGTATAAATATCGTAGTATTTGTGTTGTCTGTCTATATTTTTGTTGCAAGCTTTAATAAATGGAGAATAAATATGTACAAAAATTTTAACCTTCTAATATTTATAGCTTCCAAATACGAGTATGACTATACAACTCAACAACATTTTAGCTGAATAATTTAGGTAGGATCTGTTCAGTATTGGCTTAAAACAATGTAACACACTTTAGACGGTGTTACATATTAAATTAGCAAATTTCAGAAAACAAACGAGAATGGATTCAAAATTGTAATAATATATGACTATGTAAAAAAAATTGTTATGTATGAGAAATATTTTAATGAGATCTCTGGCTGATAGTGACATCTAACGGAAAATGATTAAAACAAGTAATTAAGGTAGGGATGCGCCCTCCGGATGCGCGGTAGGTAGGAAGGTTGCACGCAACTAATATATCTCTCTCATTTGGGCAAGATGTAAAAAGGGGAACGGACGTCTCCGAGAGCAAGGAAATTTTATTTGGTTTTTTTAAATTTAAATTAATGTAAAGTTTTAATTTCATATAATCATGGCTTAGAACACGGCGTACTTTACCAGGTACCAGATGGGACGCTGAATTACTGATGACATTTCCCGAGTCTTTTCCACGAGATGATACAAGGCTTTTACCGAGACTTTTCCACGAGGAGGAAGCGAGGCTTTAAAGATTTATTTCAAAATTTAAAATGTTTCACAGAATAATTCTAATTAATGAACATTGAACTTTTCAACTAATTAGTATAACTGTAATTACGCATCTTTTGGTGCCATTATGTTCACCTCGAATTATAAAATTTGATTATATAAAAAGGCAAGTAAACTCGAGTACAGATTCATTTTCAGCCATTGATTGATTAATTAATTGATAGATTGCTATCCTTAAAAATTCATAAGTAGAATATAAAATGTTCCATAATCTGTAACTGAATGTCAAGAAATATGTATCATGATTATAATTTATTTTATTTGTCTTTCTTAAAATAAAAGAGTGTAATTTGCTTTAATTGAATTTAAAAGAGTCATTATTTTACCAGCGCACAATTCCTTGCATTTCAGGTTAACAAGCCTTAAGAATTAATGTAATAATATTCTGCTAATTTAAATGATTTAACTTGGTAATTTAAAATATTTTAATGTAACGGAGTTATACCTTCAAATGCGTTACAGACAGACGTCTTCGTTACGCCTGAACTGTAAGCTAGAAGTAAAAATTAAATTTTAAGAATTAAAACTAAATAATATTAAATATGTTAAACCAGAGGTTACATAAAAATGCGCCACTCTGCTTAATTTAATTATCAACCGTTACAACAATCAAGTCTAATTTTCTTGTCTCAAAATCTATTTGAGGATTTCTGGAATAGAAGATGTTTTTCTGTTATTTACTTACTTTTATATATTATCATCAAGGATGCACCTTTTGCATTAAAGCACAAACTAAAGTTTACTGAAAATAAATTTGATATAATACATACATGATTTGCTTTCCCCTGGTGAGAGTCTTAGATCACAAAACAAGATCTTGGGTTTTGTTGACAAAACTATATGTCCTTTGTCCCCTCGGCATGGAGCAAATGAAGTATCTGTAAGAAAACCTAAAATGGCATGAGATACGAGGGCTATTCAGAAAGTAAGGAACGTTTTTGAATAAAAAAAATAATAAGTACAATAAAAATTTTTTATTATATACATCTGAAAGAGCAACTAAAATACTACTTTTCTACATAGTCGCCAAACAAATTGAGACATTTATCGTAGCGGTGGACAAGCTTTGAAATTCCTTCATCATAGAAATCTGCCACCTGCGATGTCAGCCACTCAGTGACGTGCGCCTTGAGCTCTGCGTCGACGTCAAAGCGCTGTGTTGCTAGCCAGGTCTTCATTCTTAGAAACAAGTGAAAATCGCTTGGTGCAAGGTCAGGACTATAGGGTAGATGAGGAAAAACCTCCCATTTGAATGACTCAAGGAGTTCTTTGGTGAGGTTTGCTGTATGAGGTCAGGCATTGTCATGCACAAACAAAATTTTGGACATCAATTTCCCTCCGCGTTTGTTTTGAACTGCTCTCCTAAGGTTGCGCAAAGTTTCACAGTACCGCTCAGAGTTTATTGTTGCACCACGTTCAAGAAAGTCAATAAGAAGCACACCTTGCCTGTCCCAAAAAACCGTCGTCATAATCTTCCTTGCTGAAAATGTTTGCAAATATTTTCTTGGTTTTTTGGGGAACCTTGTGTGACCCCCACTCCATGGACTGTAATTTCGTTTCGCAATTAACGTGTTTTACCCATGTCTCATCACCAGTTACGATGCGATCCAGTAGTGAATCACCATGTCTGTAGTAGGCATCCAGGAATGTCAAACTTGCCTCCATTCGTTGACTTTTATGGCGGTCATTGAGCATTTTCGGCACCCATCTTGCACAAAATTTGTGGTAGCCTAACCTTTGTGTGACAATTTCAAACAACAAAGTCCGTGAAACTTGTGGGAAAAAAAGCGAAAGCTCCGTTATCGTAAATCGGCGATTTTCGGAAACCTTTTCATCAACTTTAGAGACTAGTTCATCAGTCACAATGCTTGGGCGTCCGCTCTTCGCTTCGTCATGAACGTCAGTTCGGCCATTTTTAAACTGAATGCACAATTTCCTCACAGAACTTTCATTCATTACATTGTTTCCGTAAACTTCACACACTTGGCGATTAATGTCTATCGGTTTTAAGTTTTTTGCCAACAAAACCGTATCACCTACCGCAACTCACAACTGGCGGGATTTTCAATCGCAGCGCACATCTTTAGTTGAAATTGCGAAAAAACAGGCAACATGGAAATGTTCCCGTTGACACTGCTGGATGGCGACTGAGTTGCCGAGTGCGCACGCACCAAAATGTACGTGATCGGCACGCGCCTAGCGGCGTCAGACAGAAACGTTCCTTACTTTCTGAATAGCCCTCGTAGTTCATTATTAATACAAGTATTAAATTAGGAATATTAAAAAACACAATAAATTACAGCTGCTTGTTGTAATCATCTTGAGTTCACTGATTAAACTATAATTAAATAATACTTAACTAAGTGAATATGTAAGGGGTTACTTGCTGACTCAGATTAGAAGCTTTGCTTTGTAAAAGGAAGAATTGTTTCGAAACGCATAAGAAAGTAAGCCCTTACCTATTCACTTAGTTAAGTATTATTTAATTATACAATAAATTACTCAAAATCTTGCAAGTGGCTGGTTTTCTTAAAATTATTCAAAAACCAGTAAAATTACTCATTAGATAAAACCATATTGCAATTTCTCTTGATTGAATATTTGTCTCTTTTACCTGTAAAAGTGAACATTATATAAAATCTTGATCAAACGAAAAGAATTAATTGTTAATAGACATTGTGAATAAAAAATATATAGTTACAGTAATAGTATCAAAAGATGACATGACATTTTTCAGAAATAATCCTGATTTCAAACATGGTATTACTATACTACTCAGTCCTGTTTGTAAATTTGTATATAATATGAAATAACGGAAAGTAAAAAAAAGTGTTTTTGCTACAAAAAGGTCTATATTTAATAACTGGAGCAATAGTTAAAGCAAACTATTTATTCAAATAAATATAACTATGAATAAAAGATTTACATTCATGAAAATAATATTCACAAACCTACAGTCGGTTTAGTAGGTAATATCCATAGTAGTTATGCTTCAAAAGTGGACAACTGATGATGGTAGAACATCTAAGTAACAGTGTTGATCCAGATTCAGGAAATAAATCGAGGTGCTATGATAGTTAACAAATACTGTGATATGAATGCTTAAAATGGGGCTTGCGTAAAAGCATTGCGTTAACAACAAATGCTCCCAAAAAAGAATCTGGTTAATCCTTGTGCCTTTAGACTTTGTCATGCTAGAGGTTTAAACTTGGTGTTATATGATTCAATCACATGGTACTTTCAACTGAATTTAGTCAACATGTTATGAGTTGTAGTATAGGCAGGGATTAAAAAAAAGAATACAGTAGAACTTTAATTATCTGAATCAATTGGGATCGGACCCCATTCAGATAAAAAAAAAATTAGGATAGTTGTTTTTTTTTTGAATAAGGTAAATTTTAATTAATTACTTTATGTATGTTGCAATTAATAACTTTCTCAAATATTAGATAGAAATACACTAGAATTGAAATTGATATTATATTACTTAGAATAATAGTTAAAAAAATATATTAGCTTTGCGAATTAATATATTTATTGGTATTTTCTAATGCCTCCTCTCACATTTCTATATGGTAGTTAAAAACTTCTATTTTATAAAATTATCATAGTTAATAAAGTAATTTCAATACTTATTAATTTTTTTAAATTTTAAGGCAAAACAGTCACATTATTATTATTGCTGTTACCATAACCAGTAAAGATGGAAATGACTTGTGAACATTAAGATACGAATATTAAACCCCCTGGTAGAGGACAGGGAAAATAATAGCATCGCCATAACTGATACAAAACTAAGATATGCCTAGTCTCTATTAAAGTTGTACTTATTATATCTCACAAGAAGATGGATAAATACGTGCAACTACGGCTTGTGCAAGGATGTAATGATTCCCTAGTACTAGAAATAGGGGAAAATATAATTATTTTAGTATCAAGTGGGTAAGATCGCCTATCTAAAGTAGACCTATTCTCAATTCGGGTGAAAAACCCGTCCTCCCACTACCATATTCAATATTTAATAATACTGTAATACATAATTGTTTTTTTTTTTTTTTTTTAAATAATGTACTACAACAATATTCAAACAAAACTGATATTATAAAAACTGGTAGAATATGCTCTCAGTTGCAGGTGTGCTATGTAGGGGTATGGTTTAGTAGGTTGTGTAATAGGTATTAAAAAAAGGGTGTTAGATTCGAAGTGTTTGTATTTAAAGCATTTTATTTTTATGTTTTGTGAAGTTTTTACATCTTAAATTTTTCTGTAGTGGTTAGTTTTTTACTATGGTTTAGGAAGTAAAGAATCTTTAAATTAGTCTGGATGTTCAGGAATGAGTATTGGGTGTTTTATGTGTTGCAGAGCTGGATTTCGGGTTTATGTTTTATATGTCATGTGTTCTTTGTAACATATAGAAGCTGGGGCAGTTGTTACGTGTAATTTTGTGTATATCAAATAGATTTTATTTGCCTGTTTGATGTTGAAAGGGATGTATGTTTTCAAAAGTGTTCGTTTTTTGTATAATATTTGGTAATTGAGTTTTTTATGTGTCTCTGTTGTGGAAAGTGATGGAGATGCATTTTTTGCTTGTTTTTTTTGGCTTGAATATGTGGTTGTTTAAAGTTATTGTTTATGTATAATTATTTTGAGTATATTGTGTATATTCATAGCCATTTTTAGGCGATGTATTTTACTGAATTGAGCTCTTCTTTATAATCTTTTTTGTTGCAGTATATTAATTAGGTGGTGTAACATGTGGTTAAATGCAACATGTCTGTGCTGTCTTGGATGATTAGATTTATTATATATGACAGTGTCAGTGGTTGTCAGTTTCCTGTATATTTTAAAATTGTGTTTATTGTTGAGTTTGTGGTTGTGTGTTCTAGAAAATTTATTTTATGATTTTCTTCTATTACATGAGCGAGTGTTAGGTTTTGGTGTTAATGTAATTGTTTAGGTGTTTCAGTTGAATTTTGTTGTCATTGTATAATGTTAAAACATTACCTACTCTGTGTGTTTGTTGTTCTATAGAATGTACTATTGTTCTATGTGGTGGAGGAATATTTCGACTTAAGACGAGGGGAGCCCTTTGACAGGCCATTGTTCTGAGAGTAGAATTTTTGTTTATGTGTGAAATAATTTGTGATAGTGTGGTGAGTGCGATAATTTCTTGGGTGAATTTTTATTCGAGTTTTGTTTATTGAGAGCATGTTTTGTAGAATGTGAAGTGTTTGTTCAATTGATATGTTGATGTATAGGTTTTTTACGTCGATTAATGCTATGGTGGAGCTGTGTGTTATAAGGATGTCATTAATTTTCTTGATCAGGCCAATGTTATTGTGTAGAGATGAGTGAAATTATCACTTACACACATTAACATAAATAGGAATATACTGTTAATTGTGGAAGTACATTCCAATGGTATAGTGGTAAAATCAGTGTTCATAAAAACTGTAAAGAAATATTTAAACTGATAATGAAAATTAATAGAATCATTATTTTGTGCACAATGAAACTGTTAATATCTACCTAATAATATTTGTGTATTATAATTTGGTAGATAATATTTATACTGAAAAAATAAATTATTGTTCTTTAAGTTTCTACATAAGTTTATAAATTTCAGATTATAAATTACCTGTACTTGAAATAGACACTTCCTCAGGCGTAACACTTCCTTTTGAAGGTATCAAAATCTTCCCATTAGTTGAACATAAGCAATGAATTTGAGCACTGGCCCAACCTAGCATTTCTAAAGCATCTCTAAAATTAAAATCAAATTCACACAATTAGTAATAAATTGAACAACAACTTCAGCTCATTTTCTACCCTTTTCAAAAACCTGAACATTTAATAAAACAATGTTACCAAAAACATTGTTCTGATTTTAGATTACACAATATCAAGAGAACAGTGGTACAATATATTACAATGAATATATTGGAAAGCGCCCAAATACCACAAAAATAATCAAAAATAACAAATAAAACAAGTTACTTAAGATTAAACCCTTATGTACATTTCGATGAGGGTCTTATTACAAAATTACAATATAGCAAACAAGAAGATACAAACTAGAGTGATATTAGGGTATTGGGGTTCTTTCCAGTATTTTCATTGTAATTAGATTATAGTATTTACTATTCGCAGTTGGCAAAATTACAGGATTTCCTGCTAATATGTAATATAATTTAAAACAGACAAAATAGTTACTGTGCAGGTTGTAGAATAATGTTTTCTTGTCTTATTTTATTGTGCACAGTTCTGTAGTTATTTATCACAAAGAAATCTGATTATTCCCCCAAACAACTGTTATACTGTACACTTCTAGGCCTGTTTGTCATGTCATCTAGTTATCGAAATCTCGCTGGAGGAACTAATTACCGAGCCTGTCCTTATCTCAGATAACAAAGATGAAGAAATCATAAACTTGACATTAAAATCTGTCTGTGATATTCTAAGTTTAGGGAAACAGTTAGCTGCAGCCATTACTGATTACTTTCTAGAATGGGCATTAAAATTTAATCGAGAGTGGGAAGAAGCCCTATCGCCATGTAAAGAACTAGAAAAAAATCACGTACAAAGTAAAATGACAAGTTTTTCAACATTAAATCAACACTGTTTAAAAGATTATTTGTCTATTAAAAATTTAATGCATTGCATTTAATAATAAAGAATGTGTGTGTCTGTGTGTGTGAACGCACATACTTAGCAGATTCTTCGTGATTTAGGATTGAAGGAAACGTAATTAACAATAAAAAATAATATGTAATTACAGTAGAATATCGAAAATCTGAGTCCTGATTTTCCAAACTTCCATTAAAGTCCAGCCTTTTTCTATTTGAGCCTATTTTATCTATTTGAAAGGAAATGAGTTGGCTGTCAAAGAAATGTTTATACCAATAGATATTTGTTAATTCTGTTGTACCATTCAGTTCAATAGTGTTCTACAGATTGGTGTATTACCCAACTTTATCAGCTCTCTTTGAATGCCGTCATCAGTTATGTTTAGATGTCTGACAGAAGGTTCATTAGTATGAATGTATTATGGTTCATTAGTAGTCCTACTTTTTCTAATGCACAGGAACATATTTCCGTGTAATCCGAGTTTTTGGTAATCCAAAGGGTCTCGAATTATTGTGACTCTACTGTATATAGTACATAAATATACCATACTGTATTACAAGTGTACAGTATAGCTGTAATTAATGTTAACATTATTGATGTGGAACATAACCCTCCCCTTCCCACATACAGTTGATTTCAGTAATAGTTCGGTGAACATAACCCCTGCGAGTAACAAGGAATTACTGTAATGTAAGCATAGTCATAATTAGATTTATTCATCACTACATTAAATATAACACAGACCTTTAAAGAGCTTTCAAGTTCGGAAGTCATAAACTATTGTTTAAGTGATTAATTAAGATTTACCAATGTAATGGACTACAAAATTCAAGAAAAACATAAATTCTTGTACTTTCCAAGAGTATGGGTTTGATATGTAGATGATGTATTTACAACTTTTAATGTTAGAGTGTTGGAAGTCTTTTTCATCAATTATGAACAATCAGCATGGAAATATAAATTTTAAACATGAATAAAGCAGAATAAATATTTCCCATTTCTTGATATTTTATGTATTAGAAATAATATTAATATTGAGTTTGATGCATATAAAAACCTTCAAACAATTATGGCTACATCCCAGTAGATTTGAACTATTAAATATTATATAAATTTGGAGAACTTAATGCTATAGATTAATTAAAATACCCATTAAAAAAAAAAGATTTGGAATTGAGCTTACTGGAATTAAAAGTAATAGAAAAATTTAATGAATATGATTCTAAAATCATCATAAATATACTTAGATAACAAAATTTGAATAACTTGAGAAAAGATTCCAATATTTTAATACTTACTAGAAACAAAATTGTTAAAAATAATTATATTAGCCTACCATTTCATAAAGATTTAACAAAGTGTTTAAACAAATAAACTTAAAAGTTACATATAAGAGCCTAAATAGCCTAGAAAATTTATTAGGTAGCTAAAAGACAAAATACTAATGTTAGATAAATCAGGAATTTATGAATTAAGCTCATGTGATAAAATTTTCAATTGCCAACAGAAAGGAAATTTTCAACTAGATTTAAAGAACATATTATTTATTAAAAACACTTGTAAATATTTTACAACTTGCCTATAGTAGCACTTACTTATATTTGTTGAGGATAGCCGTTTCAGGAGATGTGTCCCATTGTCAAATCAAACCGTAACGAGTTACGAACAACTTAGTAAAATAATGTTAGCCAAGACATTGTTCTGATTTTAGATTACAGGAGACCTTCGCTATTCAGAAGTTACGGTCTGAGTTGACAATAGGACACATCTCCCAAAACGGCCATCCTCAACAGATTACACAATTACAATACAACTCACACACACTTTTTGACATCATAACTCCTATTTATCACAAAATACACCCACACCACCATAATATCCCACCCCCACCCTAACCTACGTAAACCTTGAGATCAGTTACGGTCTGAGTTGACAATGGGACACATCTCCCGAAACGGACGTCCTCAACAAATATAAGTAAGTGCTACTATAGGCAAGTTTATAAATATTTATAGCTGTTTAGTAAAAAAATATGTTTAACAGTTTTAGAAGTCTGATTATTATTAAATATGACAACACAATTCATTATATTCTGACAAAGGACTTATCCCTAATTCTCAATTATAGTTCATTAATGGATAGTTTGGGTCTTATTATTTTTGTAAAATATAATAGCCTAAATAATTATTAAAAAATCTGTAAATTAAAAAAAATATAACTGTGAATCCCCTATCACGTCAAGTTCTAATTTATTTAAATTAGAAAACTATGAATTCTTGTATATATATATATATATATATATATATATATATATATATATATATATATATAATTTCATAAGCTGAATTGAGAGAAAAATTGTGGAAACTTGGTAAGTCGTACAGAGCTGGGAGGTGGGTTTAAAGGTATTGACATGAAGGAGCGGAGAAAAATATAGGTTTTCCTAAATTTACAACATTTATAGGGTTTTGAGGAACTTAAAGTTACCAAAAATCTCCATAAGAAATACATTGTATTGAAAAACAGCTGAGTATGATTTTCAAATACTTCAGCTGAATACAGCTGAGAAACAGCTATAGAAATATTATATGAAAAACAGCTCAGTACAAATATTTAACAGTAATAAAGATTAATTAGAAATATGAACTTGGGATCAGGTTTAGTTAATGGAGTATGTCTTATCCTACTAGATATGTTTGACAAGTATATTAAATTAGAAATAAACACTGGTTATAAAAAATATAACATCATAATTTTATCAAGAATTAAATTAATATCAAATGAAAAGGAACCAATTTCATTTAAGACTTGCATTTTCAATAACTATAAATAAGGCTCAGGGTCAATTATTCTTAAGAGCAGGGCTTCAAACCTAACCAAACCTGTTTTTACACATGGTCTACTTTATTTTGTACTAAGTCGGGTAAAATCTCAAATTGGATTAAAGATACATAGTGAAAATATGATTGGTAAACAAAATCAAATTGAAAATGCATTCACAAAAAATAATTAGTATATAAAGTATATAGTATATAAAGAAATATCGTTATGAAAAACAAAATTACATTAAATTTAATTTGTATTAAAACATAAATTACGATACAAAAGTTTAAAATTTGTTTCAATATGAATGGGGGCATTCGCCCTTACAAGTCTCTAGTATGTATTACATTTGTTTGAAAAGATAGGAAGGTCTGTATAGCTACCGTGCAGGTTGTAGGATAGTGTGTTCTCGTCTTATTTATTTTGTACAGTTCTGTAGTTACTTATCACAAAGAAATCTGATTATTCTGTATAAAACAATTCTTCAATTCTTGTGGATATCGTCCAATTTGGTGGTTTTGAACAATTTCCCAAAATATCGTATGGTGCCGAGCTACTGCATTTCAACCTAGTATTTATATACTACTCTTACAAGTTAAGTTTTAATCCTAAAAATAGTCAACCATAGACTTCAAGATGAAATCTAATAAGATTTATTTGTATTTATTGAGTGTATGTTTTATTAATTGTATTTATACTTAAGAAACTTAAAGAAGATAATTATGTACACTTTTCCTAAGCAGGCAGTTGAACGTACATTTAACATTATAGTTAAATAATATATTGTAAACAACTAACCTGTTGCTTCTGGATCGAGTATCTGAAGGGACAGGAGGAGTTTTAAAAGATATACAGCAGCCTATACTTTCCCCAGGGATGTAAACTGGTCCTCCTACTAATTTGGCTGAAACTTCAATCATTGCTTTGTTTTTTATAAGTATATTTTCTGTTTATAGCAACAAATATCACTTGAAGCCTATTTAGGTCATTTCTGATTTCAAAAGAAATTTAAAAACTACACGGTATTCAATTAGTCTTTGGCTAAGCACTAGATTAATTATCATAAATACAAAATTATTTTAAACAATATAAATTCAACAAATAATTGCATTTGCAATGATTAACTTTCTAACGGAAACAAGTTTTTACTTATTTAAAACTTAATTTAGAAGATTTCAGGTTACAAGTTACAATAGAACTACAAATTAAACATCAGCTGATGACACAGATAAGATTGAATTGCTTTAAACCACAGATTAACGTCGAAAGTATTTCTTAATATTAATTGAAACGCATTGCAAGTAAAGTAATAAACTGAAAAATTCCATTCAAGTAAGAGTAAGGCTATCATAACAGACACAAGTTACATGATCTACGTATTTTCAAAATTTAAGAAAAAAAATAACAAATTTCAAACCCAATGTAGCAAAAACCAACTTTAAGTTTAGACCTGTAAAAAAAACAGAAGTATCAATTTTATCAAATTCCCAGTGTAGTTTAAAGAAACATTGTTATAGTTTACAAAACTGCCACTAGATGGCAGGTATGTCAGCAAATAACCAGTCAAAACAGTTTTATTTGTAATGTGGTAAAAAAATTGTAAAACCTGAAGGTTTTATAGTTTTACTGTTAATTTCTTGTAGTTTTTAGTAATTATTTTCCTTTATAAAAAATATCCTTGTGTTTTGCAACTCATATAGATTGTGATTTTAACAATAGATAGTGACAAAAAAATTATGTATTTTTTTAGTGATAAAAATAAGCGGTTTTTTTTCTACAGTGGGCTGTTATAATTTTGGGATTTTTAAGTGGTATTGTACTAACTCTAACCGAAAATCTGGTTTAACACAAAAACTTCAGTTTATTTTGATAACTAGTTTTCATCAATTCCTTTAGTAAAAACAGGAAGGAATTCCGAGTGCCAGAACAATGCCTACTGATAGATTGAGCAATTGTCTATTGGCAAAATCTGATGATGTAAAGGAAGTGGTGAGAGGAGCTTTTGACTTTTCAGTAGAAAGCAATAACAACACCATTGCTTTAATACGTTGGTATGACAGTAGAGCTACCAACTTTATTTCTTTATATGCTGCAATTGAATTTACTAACTTATATACCAGGAGGTCAAAAAACCGAGAGAAAAAAAGTACCTGTTACCAGACCCTTTATGGTGCAAGAATGTTACAACAAATACATGGGAGGTATGGACCATACTGATATGTTAACTGTATAGGTCTAACATCTGTAGTGGGAAATGGTATATGCAGATAGTATTTTAGGGAATAGGTATCTGTTTCAAATGGTCGGTTGCTCTATATATAAAAAAAAACAAGAGGCTAGAAATTTTTTTTCCAGGCGAAAAACCTATTAAGGTTATCATCGCCTAACTAAAATGTTATTTAAATAAATTTTACATAAATAAATTAAAATAAAATAAATAAATGTTTAAAACTTACTGTTACTATCTAAAACTAAAGAAACTAAAATTATACAACATTTAAATATTATTAAATAGATTCAGGTGGCGTAAGAAAGCGATGATACGGTCGATAGCGGTGACATGGTCCCTTAAAACCCCCTTTAAACTACCTCGAAGATCATAACGTATATACAAATCGCTCAACTCATCACAATCAAGCTGGATGTGCTTGATTGTGATGGTACTTTTACAAAACGGACATAGTGGTGGATCCTCATGTCTCAGTAACCATCCATGCGTTATCAAAGAGTGGCCGATGCGAATTTGAGTTACCACCACTTCCTCCCTACGATTCGAACGAACAGATGTACTCCATGGTCGGACGGTATTTTTGATGTCCTTCAGCTTGTTTCTATTTACAATTTGCCATTCTTCATTCCAAACAGAGAAGTGTAGTTTTAACATTGCATACAAAATCTGATGCCATCATACGTTGTGTCGATGGCACCATACTTGTAGCTACTTTTGCACCTTCATCTACTTTAGTGTTTCCAAATATTCCGCAGTGACCAGGCACCTAGAGAAATGACACCTCGTAATTGGAGCCTGTGTATTGAGCACAAGATGTCTCCAACTAATGGGCTCTTAGTGTACATTTCCTGAATAGCCTGGAGAGCACTTTTGGAATCGGAACATACAAGATATTTAGACATAGCAGATGGAGTTGATCTTAAAGCTTGGAAAATTGCATAAAGTTCTGCAGTAAAAACGCTACAGGCTGAGGGCAATCCGTAAGTGAAGGTTTGTCCTTCCATATAAAATGCACAACCTATCCCATTGTCCAGTTTTTAACCGTCTGTGAATATAGTCACAGTATGTTGGTGAGTTAGTTGTATCTGCAAAAACTCCTGACGATAAATAACGTCAGGAGTATTGTGTTTTAGGTACCTGGACAATGAAAAGTCAATTTTGGCATTCGTATTATCCATGGAGGGATGTAGCATGATGTCCTAAATTTAGATTGCTAAAAATGTGCAACGTTCTTATTCCGAAGAGAGCAGTTGAGCGTTGGCACACATTGTAACAATCCTCGAGGTAGATATCAAAAACTGCGTTGAATGCCGGATGTTTAGGTTTACTTCAAAGACCAGTGTAATATGAAATTTGTAGCATTTGACGTCACATTGAGAGAGATGGTTCTCCAGCTTCAACTAGTAGGCTGGAGATTGGGCTTGATCTAAAAGCACCAGTAGAAAGTCTAAGGCCAGCGTGATGTATTGAATCCAGGAGTTTCAGAACCGTAGGCCAAGCAGATGAATAGGCTATACAGCTGTAATCTATGCGCGATAGAAACTGAGCATACAGGTTCTGTCTGTTACCGTCATGTTGAATTCTCACTCATCCAGTTTCATTCACATATTGCATCTTAACTGTGTGAGACTGGACAAATGTGACTGCAAAAAAACAACCTATTTCATGTAATTCTCTAAGTCCAAACCAATCCCAAAAAGGAAGTTCACATCAATCTCTAATGGAGATAAAAGGTTCAACCAAATAGGAGACTGGCCAGAGATAGTTGAAAAAAGGATAGATGCAAAAAAACTCTGTCCTATCTCTTCCTAAATTGAGTTCAATAAATGTGGCATAAATTTGTGCCACACATAAACAAAAAACTGTTTTTGGCAGTTCCGCAACAAGTAGCCTATGTTCTAAATTATTCAAGAATAATGTTCTGGGATTATAATAGGATTAGTTATATCGAATATTTGATTTCCATTCCATGTACATTTTAATAATAAGTCATAATACTGAACCCAGAGCAAAATGTTTTATTTCAGAACTACCCAGAATAGAATAAAAGCAACAAAATATGTTCTCTATAATTTCCTACAATTTTACCTTAGTGGCCCATTGTTGCATTTTTGCTACAAAACATTGTTTTAACCTATATAAGGAATAATTATAAAAACATTTGTTTTTGCTAATTTATAATCCAAATTAGTAATAAAAAGCAGAGAAATTTGTTTTACAACAATAAAATAATTTGGGTTATAGGATACAAAATAGCATACAAAACTAATAACCAGTTACAATACAAAATACAACACAACACCAACAACAAAGATAAACTACAAGCACCAGGCTTATACAAACTAAACTGCGACAAATGTAACAAAAATCTATATTGGACAAACAGGTCGCAGGTTTAAACAAAGAGTTGAGGAACACAAACAGAACACTAACTCAGCATTTTACAATCACATAAAAGAAACAGGACACAAATACACAGACATTTACCATAACCTAGAAATCGTACACTTCAACAAAAAAAGGACCACATCTCAACACATTAGAACAATATGAAATTGACATACACACAAAAACACAAAGTACAAACATATTAAACAAACAAACACAATACAAATCACACATACTCTTTAATACTATCGAAAACCTGCCTTTAAAACCGTCATTGCTTGACCTGACATCGCCAAGCAGAAGACACTGATGAAGATTGCCACATAGCAATCGAAAAGGTTCTGTCTCTGTAAATTTTTTAACAAAATTTAAAGTTCGGATAGTCATAAACAATTGTTAAAGTGATTAATAAATTTAATGTTTAATTAATTGGTTAATGAATGTTAAAAGGCAAGTCAAAGAAAAAAATTATAATCTATACTTGTTATTCATTTCCCTTCCGTATATAATCAATATGGTAGAAATATTATACCTGGTGACACAAAAGGATATAAAACGGGGGGAACTCCCCAAACATTTTTAATCATGAAGATAAAACAATGGATATGGGTAGCAATAGATTTTTTATTATATTTTAAAAACACTTTGCTTTAATAATATTTAATATACTTGATAAAGTGTTAGGCGATTTTGATTTTTTTCTTTCATATGTTTATCAAATAAGTACTATTTGAAATAAAGCAAGTTTAAGCGCCACAAACCATAGTGTTTAAAATTTGATGGCTTGAAACAATCGTAATGAGCCATCATGTTCAACAGTGTAATGAGATAAAGGTTTCTTTATAAAACAGTGAGTTGTTTACACTATAATAAAATATAGCATTTGTATAACTTTCCTAAAAACTATTTGAAGTTACTTTAAATTGGTTATAAAAAATAAGTTTATTAATGTTGACATTGAGCTTACGAAATATTTAAACTCTGTATACCAGATTGGTTTAGGCTCAGTTCTGTATACAATTAAATTTTAATAAAACTTAGCATTGTATACTACAATACTGTATATATTATAGTTATAAAGTATCTGATTAGTATGAGTTATACAAGAACCCACTCTTAGTCAATACGTGGCTATAGCAGCTCTGTCTGACCGCCGTACCACCTAGCAGAGCCTCGGCCGTCCCTGTAAAGTAAATTAAAAAAAGGCAATTTAGTTTATTGTTAGGTAATCAGTACATTTGAAGATAGGACTATTTTGTTGGTATAAGGTTTGCCTCTAATGCTTATATATTTTTTGCCTCTAATGCACCTTCCCTTTTCTATATTTGTTATTACCAAATGAGAAAAGCCTATCAATATTAATTTTTCATTATTAAGCTAAAAATGCTCTTAATCTTTTTTCTTAAGCAACAAAAAATTAAGCTGGTATTTTAATAGGCATAAATAATGTTATAATACAAATTTTTCTCGGTGTTATAGATTTGTACAAGAGCTAATAACATTTTATGTTGTCATAAAAAGAAATGTACTGTATTTGAAAAATTAAAAATCAAACTCATTTTTCACACACCTATGCAATTTTAGGAATTAAAATTTAGATTTTCAATTTTTTTTCAATATTTTTATCAGATATTGTGTTCAGAGACGAGTAACATGTATTGAAACATTGTAACATTTAAAAACTATAGTAAGTATTTGATGATATTTTCTAAAATCATTCACTGCAGGAGTAGCCCAAATCTACTTCAGGACTAGAAGGATCCTACTCGCTATCTTTTGTTAATGGCCGTCATATTCACTTATTATACATGGCACATTTGACGGAAGTAGTGTGTTTAGAAGTTAATAACATTTTTTCTTGCAAAATCGTATTTATTTTAAATTCATGAAATGGTGTTCGGCCATATAGTGGTTTTTATTTTGGATTTTTTTAATATTCTTGGTGAGTATCCAAAATTTACAAAAAGTTTTTCCTAATGGTTGATTAAGAAGCTTCCACATGACCAACATGTCAATTAATCAGCTATGTGACTCAGACTTCAAATAATCAATCTACTCGATCGTCAACTAACCGACTCTTAACCTGATGCCGACGTCCAACTAACCAACATTTTCACGACATTGAAATAAAACGTGCGGGTTATCGTATTGCTGTTCTGTAGGCGCTGACACTACTAGTTCTTGAAATCATTCTTCAAAAAGACTACCGTCTCTATGTTCTATTTATTGTTGATTCAACGTAAAAGTTTTTTTATTATTTCTGTAAATAGTATCAAATGAAACTGTAATTACAAAACGAAAAATAATGAGATACTACTGATTAGTTTTTAAAATGAATTATAGTTTTAACAACAAACTAAGATCTAAATGTTACGGTATCGTCCGTTTTTGTACCAAATACAAAAATCGTCTGTTATTACTTCTAGTCAATGCAGGAGTATGAATTCAATAATGAAACTCTAAAGTAAAATTAATTTTTATAAATATGAAAACCATCACATTCGATTTCATAAAACAACAAACTGTAAAAATAAGTAAAAATTCTATCCATACCAGTACTGTAACTTTATTTTTAAGCAATGAATAACATACCATTTTACTAAATATTTCCAAAGTAGAATATTTGTAAATGCATTTAAGGCATCTATAGTTTATATGTTCTATTTATTATTACTTCAACTTAATGACATGCGTCTTCCTTTTAATCCTTTACTTTTATAGTAACTAAATTGTGGTGTACAGTGAAATAATTATAAGAAGAGAATTATAAGAGTACCATCCTTTGTACGGGGTTGAGGTATATTTGTATTTGGGATGAATTTAATTTACTGAAATTAAATCCCAATAAATATATCAAACTATAGTTTATAGACTTGCCAAATGTTTTCTTGAAAATCCAAGAGAACGAAAAAATAAAGTATAATTAACTTTGAAAGGTGAGTAATAAAAGCATTTAGTATCACCTGTTTAATTGTGTTTAAAAGTGACTTTCACAGGTGATTATAAATACATTTACTACCAGCTGACTAAGCCATGTATATAATAGTATAGATAATTGAGTGCTGTTAAGAGAGTTTTCAAGGCCAGTGGGACAGTGTCCTGATGGAATTTCTAAATGTAAATAGGCTTATGTGTTAACCAGGGACTATAAGAATTTCCATGTAACATTTCAGCTCAATAGATTCAGTAGTTTTAGGTGATTGAGTAACACACACTCACACTATTAGATTTTTATATAATCATATAGATTAGTGTTAAATCATGTGACAAAAGATGTTCACTGTTATATATATATATATATATATATATATATATATATATATATATATATATATATATATATATGAAGTTAATATATTACTGTGTGAGTAATTTTATCCACCATTAAGTGCAATAATTTTACCTTGAGTGATGAGGCACCTTTCGGTCGTTGACCATTGTCGAATCACTGATTTTTCTAGGAGAAAAATCAGTGATTCGACAATGGTCAACGACCGAAAGGTGCCTCATCACTCAAGGTAAAATTATTGCACTTAATGGTGGATAAAATTACTCACACAGTAATATATTAACTTCATAAAGTCAGTGCAACGGAAAAACAATGGATAATGTTAAATATCAAGAATATATATATATATATATATTAACCTACCTGTTGCACATTGATATATCAAAAGAAATGAATGTCAAGAAAACTTATGAAAAGAATTTAATTTTTATAAATTTGTTAAAAATTGAAATAATATGCACATTGGCAAGTTTCCAATTCCATTAATTACAATTTGAAAATTTTTGCATCTAGATTAGGTTCTTTCAATCATATGAATTTAAATTTTTTTAATGACAAGTTTTTATCATATTTTTTTTAGTCTGTCTCTTCATAATACTCCTCGTAATGGTTACATTTGTGAATTTATAAGTAGAAAGTAAAACCTATTAATCACAGCACGAAGTAGTTAAATCATATGTTTATTATTTTTAAGATAATAAATTATCAGAGTATTTTACATTAATGATTGTAACTCAATAATTTTTCAATGTTTGAGCAACCTCCTATTGTGTTGTGGGTTTCCTTGTTGCTCTCAGCATATGGCTAGTTATATAAGAAGTTATTTCTATAAGTATTTCTAAATGATTTTTCCAAGAGTCCCTTTATTGAATTTTTACCCATTAAAATTGAAAGTAATCTAAATGTTTCATAGTTGGCCTGTTTAAGAAGGGTTTGGATCTTCAAAATATGAAGTATTTAAATGTCATAATTTCAGCTGTACATTGATCAGTCAGTCATTAAATAAATCTGGGTACTGTATTTTTTTTGTAATTTTTAATTTGGGAACTTATTTGTTGATTGGTTAATGGTACTATTTTAGAAAGGATTTTGCAAATTAATGCTTTGGCTGTGAGCTTGTGGTCATACTATATGTAATATGCTCTGTGCATTCTTGTGTGATTTTCTGATTTTTATCCTTTAAAAACAAAAATGTTGTATTTTGCTCTGATGTAAAATCATATAATGTTCACTTTCTGTTTTGTTTTTTGAATAGATAAAATAATGATTTTCAATAAAAATAAACTAGCTTTTTTTAATAAGCTAGATAAATTTTAAATATTTCTTAAACACCAAATAATATTTTTAATTATTATTAATTTATTAACTATTATTAAAGTTATTTATTCTTTCTTAATAGTTTTTCCAGTGTAACATTTTTGCTTCAATTTCAACAATATGAAGTTCATTTGAAACTAAATTCCTTACTAAGTAGATATAATTATTCAAGAGAAATCACTCGATGACAATAGTTAGATTTCAAAACAATTTTAGTTTAATTTAATTCCATTTAAATTGTTATGACTTTTCTCGACTTGTAATATTAGGTCTCCAATACATGAATGTTGTGTGATATTAGGTTAAGGAATTGTGTGTTAATAGAAATATTTTTTGTATTTTATTCCCAGGTAAAATAAAAGAATAAAGAGCCAGATGGAGCTAGAAAATATTAATAATTTATTATTCTTTATCATAAAGTCAAGAGGATAAAGTATGATTGTATTCTGTTTTATTGTAGAAGTACATCCTGTAATCCAGACATTCCTTTTGGGGGCAAGATATTACTGATGGAATGGGAGCTAATACAGTAAAACCTCCAAATAACGGACATTGTCCGTACCTTGCCAAATGTCAGTTTTGTGGAGGTGTCCACTATTCAGAGAGGTCAATAAATAAGGGTCAAAATATATTGAGACATTAAATGAAGTTATAATTTTTATTAAAAATTGAAATACAATATTTATTGAAATTTGAAACTAAAAAACAATTATTAAAGTAAAAAACATGGAAAATTTATGAATTTAAAATTTTTAAGCTCAACTATTCATGTAAATTTTTAGTTTTAAAAAAGTCCGTTATTTGACTTAGATGTTTTCTTTTAGCGTTGCCAGCTTTTTTTTGCAAATGAATAAGTAAAATACCTGCCATTGTGAATCCTATTTTGTCTTTATTTGATGAAAGAAATTCCTTCACTTCACTGATTCTTTTAATTGCGTCACTAAAATTAATTTGGGAAGCAGCAGGTTTGTTACGGATACTCATCTCACTATCACTGAATTCATAATCTTCATCAATTGTTATAAATGACATAATATCATCGCGGTTTTCTTCCGTACATAGATTTTCATCTACATTTATAAAATCTTCAACAGATACTTCAGCATAAATATCATTTAATAGTCCAATTATTTCACCCTCGGTATTTTTGTCTGTTGCTGCAACTACATTTCCTTTTAAAAACTTCGCTTTGTGGAAGCAATTGATTACTGTGGTTTTTTCAACTTTTTTTACAAAAGATGCAATCGATGAAACAGCGTTCAACACAGTTATAGATTTAATAAGGTCGCTGGCATTTTGACAATTGTCCATACTAGATAAAATATGGTCGAGTACAATTTTTCTGTACTGGCATTTAAAATTGTGGATTATACCCTGATCCAACGGTTGGCAATGAGAAGTAGTGTTGGGTGGTAGAAACGATATTTCCACATTGCTTAGTTTCATTTGAGGGTGTCATGAAGCGTTATCCATGAAAAGGATCACATTTCTATTATTTTTGGCCATTCTGTCATTAAATCCCATTAACCATTCGGTCATTATTTCACATGTCATCCATGACTTTTTGTTAGCTTTCCAAATCACACCTAAATTATTCACATATTCTTATTCTTGAAACATCTTGGTTGACGTGCTTTACCGATTATTAAAGGTTTTTCAAAATCACCAGTCATATTTACACACAACATAACAGTTAGTCGTTCTTTGGACGTTTTTCCAGAATTACACGTTTCTCCTTTAAGACTCATAGTTTTGTTAGGCAATGCACGGAAAAATAAACCAGTCTCATCAAGATTGTAAATGTTTGATTCATCGTAACCCTCAGTTATTGTTCTCAGTTTATTCTCGTAGTTTATTCCATTCACAAACTTCGTTTGGATCAACAGATTCACCCTCACCACAAATTGCTTTAAAATTTATGCCGTGACGAATTCTAAATTTCTGTAGCCAACCATTTGAAGCCTTAAAGCTCTCCAAATTCAATTTTTTGCTAATTTTTAAAGCTTGTTCTTGGATCAGAGGTCCACTTATTGGCAGGTTTTTTGACATAGCTACACAAAACCAATCAAAAACAAGTTTGTCCACTACACTTGAATCTGTTTTTCTAAACTTAATGTTTTTCATTTCCTTTGTTGAACCACAATTCCCTTATCCGATCTTCACTTTTTAAAATTTCACTGATCTGGGTTTTTCCAATTTTGAAATTTTCTGCCAGTTGCCACACACTTAAACTTTCCTTCTTTTTACACCCTAAAACTTCAATTTTTTCTTTTATTGTAAGAGCTTTACGTTTGCCACTCATTTTGTACGAAAAGTAAAAACACAATCTCTATTCGAAAACACTTCAATTTGCTATAATGAACATTACCACAAACAGTTAAACGTTAAAACATACAATACGGTACGCTATAGATCTATAACTGAAGTGAATAGACTAGATCTGAAAACACAGCACAGGAATTAGGGTATGATTCTTGGAATGCACGCACTTTTAGTACAGTATACTCATTTCCTGGATGCGATAAGCCAACAACAATAAACAGAGAGCTTTCAGCTGTCAATGTCCTTGAACATTCCAATACACATTCTCATGTTTTACAATAACGAACGGATATACATCTACGTTTCCGTTTATATATACAGAAGTGATTTCTTTCTACCCTATTCTCAAGACAAAATTTTTTGTACACAGACAAATTTATGTAATACATAATTTTATGACTGAAAATGGCAAACCTAGTGTCTGTATTTTGGAGTGTCCGTTCTTGAGAGAAACTTATTAAAGATCCCTATGTCACGGAGCCAGGGATTGAACATTTGTCCGTAAAATAGAGGGGTGCGTAAAATGGAGGTGTCCGTAAGGAGAGGTTTTACTGTATATCTAAGGCAAAATTTTAAAAATTAAATGCTATTTTATGGCACTAGAACATTAAAAGACACAGTTGTCAAATGAATTAATTAAATTTCTTAATTTATATATATTCCATATTTAAAGAGTTCTCAATGAACATTAAATGTAAGCACTTGTACAGGGAGCTGTCTATTTATGAATGCAAGAAACAAAAAGGGCTTAAAAGTAAACTCTAAAATCTCATTATCACAAGCTACAATTCTACAAAGAAATAATAAGTCTGTGATTTTTTTTTTAAAGTTCTTTAAAATGTAATATTGTGTTGTGTGATTTTGTCATGGGTATAAGTCATAACAAGTCCATTTTGATGATCTTTATAACTTTTATTTCTCAATATGTGCTGTTGCCAAATGTGTCTGCACCTATTGAAATATTTTATGAACACTGTATATTTATTAACAGGTTTACTGTCCTGAACCTATTCCCATCTTGCTAAAAAAACCCAAATATTCTTAAACAAAAAGGCCTTGAAACCATGGCCAACTCTACCAGGGTAACTTGGCCATTGCATACACTGATGATTCTTCAGATACACTCGTCAATAAGAATACAGCCATCGTCTTTCTTTTTACCAATGGAAGTAAATGCCAATAGAAAAAAATCCGGGGCTGATTGCCTAAAATTTCACCAGCTCTAGGCGATTAAGGAAGCTGTGACTCTATTTAAATTACTATTGTTTCCGGTCTAACAGATGGGATAGTAATTTTCTCTGACTGTAAATCGACCTTAGAAGCAATAACAAAAGGAGACACAAACATCACCTTAGCAATAAATATACTGCTTGAGTCTGTACTGTAAGGGAAAATCATGTCATCTACAATGGATCACTGTACACGTAAATATTGAAGGCAATGAGTGTGCCGACTCATTGGTCAAAGAAAGTCATGTAAATGATCAACCGGGTTACACCATTACACTTGTAGATGCAAACACAGTAGACCAAAACAGACTTATACTTCATACCTTTAAGAGACCACTTTCATTTGAGAGGAATAAAGATTTTCCCAGATACGACCAGGATATATATTACCTGCAAAACTGTCCGGATGTCAGTCTTGCCGAGATACATCTTCAAGTGCCCAGCACTCACGTCACATATTTTGAAGTTGGGAATGGTGCTACTTGAAGACCTTCTAAGAGATGTTCTCTTTACTCAAAAGATTCTGGAGCTGGTGGCCTCTACTATCCAAACTTTTGATATCATCTAAAACTCCATGGATACAAAAATATCAACCGTTTACTGTCAACTCATCTTATAGGAAAATGAAGTTATATTTTTGAATTATCTGAAGTTAAATTTTGAGGCTATCTAATTTACATAAAATTTGTTACAAAACAGAACAATTTTAGATTTAATTTTCTAAATGATAAAAGATTATAGAGAAATTTTACAATCTTTCTGACGGGGATGTTTAACCTTAAAATGCTCCTCTCACTGGACTTCTGTTGTAATTGTTAGTATTCTGTTTTACTGGTCTGCTGACTGTTTTAGACAGGTATAGATTTAATTACAGAATATACAAGTTCTTTTTAAAACTTTTTTTTATCCAAGTGATAGCTTTCTCATTTAGCTGATGTACAATTTTTTGTACTGAATTTTACATTTAGTTTTAGGATTATTTTTAATAAAAAGATTTCTATTTTTAGCTAAATATAGAAAAATATATGGATATTACAATAAAGAAAAATATAACATATCAAACAGCTTTTATTATTTCTGCTCATCAGTACTTGTTGCTTTTGCACAAAGCTTTGCCAAAAGTCCAGTAAGTTGAAGCAAGGAGTTCACTCCCTCCACTATTCGCATATGGGTAAGGCCAATTTCCTGAAACAAATAATATTGTAACATAACATACACGCCTCGAATTTGAAAAAAATCATATGCTAAAATAGCTATAGAGACATTTACCTAAAAAATTATTATTACGTTTTAAGAATTTACTTGTTATGAATTTTGTACAGCATTTATTCTATCTCAAGCACTACTTATCAGAGGGAGAATGTCTACACTTTCGCTCTATATACAAAATACAGTATTTATAAACTAACATATCAATCACATGTGACATGTTTTTGTGATAAGCGTCAAAACACTTTTCTTGCCACTCAGCCTTTTATGTGGCTAACCAGACATGGAACTGTAGTTTGTTGTTTATTGTATATACACAAAAAATAATATCAAGGCAGTGAGCACAGATGAGAAAACATAATGACTTTAAAAACAATCTTGTTATTTTTAATCTTATCATTATTTTTAAAAAATCTTCAAATATTTTGGCAATTTTTCAGGAAAATGCTGATATTGTGGCCGCCAGCTAAAGTGTTAACTAAAGTCAAACAAATGAAATGGCGGATTTATGATATAACATACTTTTTCAAAGAATTTGTAAGATAAATTACCAAAAAGAACCTGATTACTTCAGAAACCAATAAAAAAATACAAAACCCAGTTTGAAGCCAGAAGAGTAAAAAAAGTGTAAGAAATTATGTATGTAATTCTCATTTTTGTCACTTCTAAGGAAATGATACCTCAATAAAATCTCAAAATTTATAAAGCAGTTGTATGTTGCTATCTGTCACTAACCTCTATAGTATAGCAGCTAGGTATTCTCTACTTCACTAAATATTCTACTACGTGAAGGCTTGAACTTTCCAACCTCAACAACTAACGTTATATGCTACACTTTACATGTTTTTACTTATCACTGAAACTCGACATGAACTAACTCCCCCCCCCCACAACATTCATTAAATATTCAGAGAGGAGGTTCAATTGCAGTTGGTTCTTCAATTCATAAACTTAGTACCCGAAGGAAAATCTGCTGCGAGTTCCTTAAAACTTAAAGATGTTGAACAAAATAGCCTGATTTATTCTATTGCGATGCAAATTAGTTACTATGAGTAATCTTGTAAAATTTACAACTTAGAATGAATTTAAAATTTTTTAGTGGTTTAATGTTTTCTTTGCTATTAATTAATATTCAATTTTGAAATTATTTAACTACCCTATCTTATATTTTCTTCTTTAACATCTTATAAGAAACATTTTACTCAAACTATGATATTTAATTATCACTACAAACACACTAAAACACAAAGTACAAACATATTAAACGAACAAACCAAATAAAAATCACACATACTCTGATACTATCGAAAACCTGCCTTTAAAACCGTCACCACTTAACCTAACAACTCCAAGCAGAAGACACTGATGAAGATTGCCACATAGCGATCGAAAACGTTCTGTCTCAGTAAGTTTTTGCAAATTTGCAAGATTTAAAGTTCGGATAGTCATAAACAATGTTAAAGTGATAATTAAGTTTCACCGAACGTAATGGACAACAAAATTTAAGAGTATTATATTATTACTGATACTAAACAAAATTTCATGTATGTATATCCAGAGCTTGATTTGTAAAGAAAGAGGTTCCGGTAAGGTAGGCTTTATGGAATATTGAAATAGAGTTCTAAAAACGATACTTTTACGCTTTCCTGAATACGTTTAAAAACAATCAATGGACAAAATAGCAATGTGATTTTAATTCCAATTTTAAATTAAATTGACACTTTTGTAGCAACATTTTTCTTACCATAGCTGATTGCCTATATTAAATTTTAGTGTAAGCCTCAATTTAAGTTTTTTATGTAATTTTAAAAAATAAACACATTTGGTTTGAAAATACACAAATTGGTTTTTCTTCAAATAGAAAAACCTTCTTCCTATTTCTTGTTTATAATTTTGTCTTTAGTTTTTTGAAATATTTATTTATTAAAAAGGTTCCTTATTAAACACGTTTTACCTTACAGTTTATAAAATTCTCCAAAATTTTTAAAAGTTTTCATTGTATGAGCTTCCTCTCTCTCGCCATTCTGTTAGTATCCAGAGCAGAGTGCTGTCCCAGAAGTAGCCAAGATTCCACGTACTTTTAAGGGTCTGTGAATGAGTGGTGGGCCATTCAGGAAAAGTAGAGAAGGATGTTAACAAAGACGATCTGGAATCGGTTATGATGAGGTTCATTTTAGAAAATCCTCTTTCACATTTGCTTAAAGACACTGGAATTGTCTTGATCGTAGTTGTTAACAGAAGCAACTTCTTGGGATGGTCCATTTTATTTTTACAGGTTCCACTTAAGATCTCACAATAGTCAAAAATTATACTCACAAAATGTTCGAAGTGTCTCTCGTTTGGTCAAATGAATATGAACGGCTAGTGACTTTTAGTTTCCCCAAATGTATTATCCTTAATGTCATTAGGACAGGTATTTAGGATAACTATACGGGCCGAATTAGCAAAAGCTGCGTCAACATTCTGTTTTTAATTGCTTACGATAGTTCTTCATAACAAACAACAGGAATGGACAGTTCATTATTTTTTTTAAAAACTTCAATTTCCATAAACCCTATTACTGTTGCCAAGCTTACTTGTAAAATGTTCCCGGGCTGTCTTTTAGAGAAATAAACGTGTTTGCCAGAATCTGTAAACTTTTGTTAGCTTGAAACAAATCTACATCTCGATTCTGCATGTCTTCCCTAACTTCTGATAGTTCTTGAAGTGAATCACACATTAGGACTAGATATAGAACAAAACCAGTGGATGTAAGTTTCCTAAGCAGACCTTCATACTTGCATCTGTCCAAACTAGCACAGGTTTGGTTTTCTTAAACCTACATAAAATAGTTTAATAGAATTTCGTAGTTTTCCCAAATTGATGAAACTGTTAGGAAGCTGGAGGTTGTCCAACGTGTGTCCAACACCCTTTCAATTTTCAACAATTGACCTCCAAGCTCATTTGTAACCAAATGCAGCTCTCGGCTGTTCTTTGGCGTGGCGTGTTATAGAACGTATAGTTTATCAATAAACATTTTAAAGCGATTGATAATGGCAATTTTTTTTACACCATCACTCTTGTGATGGAAACTTGTCTTTTAACAAGGCACACATTCCAGACTTCCTGCCAAGCATCACTAACTCTCCATCACATGCCACAAGCAAATAATCTACTTTGCAAAACCTTAACATCTAATTTGTAACCTTTAAGGCATTTAGTTATAGCTTGAAAAATTCCAAGATATGTCACACTGTTAAGGTCAACAAGATCCAGAAATAAATTCACAGGGGATTCTATACTTAAACTTTTTAGGCAAACTCTAATGTAGAAAACCAGAGTTAACGTTCTGCTAAAAGTTGTTGATTCATAGATGATGATCGCAAAGTTATTAGTTTGTTTGATTATTTCCTGTACAATCTGCTGTCTCATTTCTGCACTTATGTAGTTTATAATTATCAAACAAGCCTTGTTTTAATGTAGTAACCCTACCCATATTCAATCCATTGAGCTCTTGTAAATCAATTTCAAAGTTGTTACAAGACTGATTCTGTTTTCCAACTTTATAGTTTCTTATAATTTATAGCTTTAAATTTATAATTTAAAGCTTTATAAATTTTAAATCTGCTAAATGTGTAGCACTGTGTTTGTGATCATACATTTTCTTTTTCAAAGGTGTTTGCTACTGGGCTTGAGTTTCCCCAAAACTAGTAATTTCATATCGAGTCCATTGTTTAGACATTTTTATACCATATTTTTTTCTTTACCTAGATACCCAACATTCCAGCAAACCTCACATCCCAGATTTTTGTTGTGTACAATAAGCCAACTTTAGTTTTTACAAAACTCGTTCTTTTGTTTTAAAGTCCAACATTCTCGATACTGTTTATCACCTCCTTTGATGTCGTTATTAGAAGAAGATGAAGTAGCGCTGGATGATGGAGACTGCGATGACTCTGATAGATCTAATTCCATTGGAAGTGTCGTGGATTTTTTAGATTCTTAGTCTAGTTTTGCTCTCTTTGGCTAACTAAAATAATTAGTTAATCTATACATTGTAAAGGCTTGTAATGTTCAAAAACACACAATTAGAGAAATTTACACTCATTGATTTAAAACACTACACAAATAAAAAGAACATAACCGGAAAACAGTGTCAGGCCGTCCAATGTTCCGACTGCACTGACATTGGTGCCAAAGATGAACTGTTGCGCAACAATGGAGGAGAGAACTTTGTGTATGGCTATAAGTACTGGTCATCAGAGTTTTGCTAGCGTATGATAGTAGATGGATTTGGAAGAGAAACGATGGTGGGAGAAATAGAGGTGGAGGTATATGGCCGTGGAGTAGGAATTTAATAGCTGAATCGCCAGAGTCTATAACACAGCATAGTTCCATTATCATTTTAGTATGTGTGAGAATAATTAGTGTATTGAGTAAAATAGTATTTTTCTAAGGATGCCCCAACCGAAGTTAACAAGTCTGTTTAACAAAAAGTGGCGCTCAGAAGTCAAACTAAATGAATTAATTTGAATTTATTTAAAAACATATCTTATGAAAAATCTAACATGTCATGCTTGGTAATTCAAGATCTTATGTCAAACCTTTTTTGCAATGTGTTCATTCATTACGTAAATTATTGATGGAGGGAAAATGACTAGTAGAAAATGAAACATTCAACGACACCTGGAGTAGAATTAGCCAATGAACACATGCACATACCCACGGATCGAATATATGTTCTCTCTTCCATAGCCAGCCATATTCCCACCACTCACTTTTCATTTTTGCGTGAAATGCTTAAAAAACTTTGATGTCCTATACAGTCCAGTCAATGCCAAAGTTGTCCTTGACTCACAACTAACTTTCCATGGTTCTAAAAATTCGATTATATATCACTTTAGCTGCCATGAGGCCCGAGGGCTCTTAGTCTGAGCTGAAAACTGTCAGGCCACTACACCCGACATTGTAGTCTAGTAGCATTTTATGTTTATTAGTACAACTTTACTAATGTTGCTACTTGGAAAAATGAATCCACTGTATTAAACAACAAGCTTCACACTATTTACAGAACTAATTACAATAGCTTTTACAGAACTAATTACAATAGCTTTTGTTTGACAGAAAAATGCCCACGGCATTACAAACATGGTATTATTCTAGAAACTAGCTGTTGGTAGCTACACATTTATATATTAACGATTTTAGTGAAATACATGAATTTAATTATTAATTTTTGAGTTGTTTTACCAAAAAAGTTAGCTCATTAAAAAAAGTTTATCTTTATATACTTTAATAACTTTCTATGACATTATATTAATTTTTACTATTGTTTTCAAAATTTTACAAAATAAAAGTCAGGACTATTGACTAACAATTAAATTTAGTTGCAAAATAATTCTTAAAAAATGAACTTGGTTGATGTTAAGTACAAACATTCGAAACACTTAGATAGACACAATTTGAATCATTACTTAGCAGAGAGAGAATAAGATTATACTTTAGTTCTATATACAAAATATTTATAAACTCTGATATCAGTCACATGTGAAACATTTACTTATGTTTGTGATAAGTGTCAAGACACTTTCGTCGCCAGTCAGCTAATTATGTGGACGACCGGACCATGGAACTGTGATTTTGGTGTTTATTGTATACACACAACACACACAAAATAATAAGACATATAGGAAAACAAAATTACCCCAAAAACAATTTCAGGCCAATGGGTCCAATAGAGTTTTTTTTTTGTACCATTTCTGCTACTGAAAAACTTGCGGGCCAATATGGGCGACACATGTGTTGATATATATATTATGATATCAAACATACTTTCGTACTTAGGTATGATAGGAGAAAAAAAAATAAGTACACATTATTTGAAAATAAGATTGAAATATTTTGGCAATTCTTGTAAATTGTGGCCAGCAGCTTAGGTGATATTCAATTTTTCCCCCAATCAGAGGTTTCAGTATGACATACTGTCACAAATCAAGCCCTGTATTTGTCTATTTAATTTATTAACTTAATACATTATTAAAACTAACCTGTACAAAATCCATCTTTAACGGTTCAGAAATATTTAAACTTTTACTGACTTTAAAAATATTTCCAATTAAATCTTCAGGAGCATAACCAAGCTTCCATAAGTGAGCAATAATCTGAAAAAAAACAAAGTTATTCAAAATTGAAGAGACACAAAAATATGTCACACAATTCACATTGAAAATTCAAATACAGTTTTTTTGTAAAACTTTTTTAGGATACTAAATTTTCATATTTGAATACAGGTTTTTAAATAACTGAATATAAACATAATGACTTATATGTTTGAATGGAAATGATGGGAAATCTCACCAATACGTGTCAAGTAGGAATTTTTGCAACCAAACTGGTTCAAACTGTATTTTTCACATTTCATTTTGTTAGTTTATGACTTTGTTAATAATGGAAGGGGATTAACTCTATTTTTATGTTTTGAGGAGGTTAAGGATTTATATTTAAAGGTAAATATACAATTTGTAAAATACAATTTATAGGTATACTTTTAATCTTAATCAAAATACCAAATCTATAAAATATTAAACAGATATTTTTTTAAAATTTATAGACAAAATTGAATTTTAACAACAGTTATACTGAAATAAAACTTAATCAAAGGTAAGAAAATTAGTTTTAACAATATTTTTTTCTTGATTTTAATAACTTAATATGCAAATATTGTACTTAAAAAAAATATACCGAAATTGAATATTAAATTATATAAGCAAATATTTAGTTAATTAGAGCTTAGCTACTGAGAACTATTCACAAAGGTTTAAGTCAAAATAGTGAACTCAAAAAATTAGTTTTTAATAAACAACACACACAACAAACTAGTTTCGGCGACGATGTCACCTTCCTCAGTGCTTGGCTACTAAGTAGGTTAGTGAGTAGCCAAGCACTGAGGAAGGAGACCACGTCGCCCGAAACTAGTTTGTTGTGTGTGTTGTTTATTAAAACTAATTTTTTGTGAGATTTTGAGTTCAATATTTTGACTTTTATTTTTATAAACAAATATGTTTGTACACTTATTTGAAATTTGTTACCTTATATGCCATTTTTATTTCACCTGACACACAATGCATTAACATGTCTTTCACGAGAACAGGATGTGGTTCATCACATACTTTAAAAACATTTTCACTATTCACATGCCCAAAACCTGAAATTAAAGTCAATCAATCAATTCTATTTCAAAAGTTAGGCGTGAGAAAACAATTTGTCTAGCCTCAAATGGACTTATAAAAAATGAGGATTTAAACTAGATTTTATTTTAAAATTTACTTAAACTCCTTAATAAAACCGTACAATGCTAATTTTCTAGATAACCCTGTCAATCATAATATAAAATTAATTCTTCAGCATAGTTTTGAGAGCAAACCAGCATACTACAGAACTTCTGTCTTTTGACAGTTTAATAAAAATCATATTCATAGACAGTTGTTTGTTTTTCCCTTGTTTTAGTAAAAAAAAAACCTGAATGAGGAATTGGTATTTTCAAGTGATTGATGGGACTAAATCAAAATGCAAAAATTATTTGCATATAAACATAAATGGTTATCAACAAACTGTGTAGACATCTGTACCTTAAACTTTGATTGTTTTTACCTCAGTCATAACAAATTTTATAAGTTTTGTAACTATCATTATAACATTCAATAGAAAAGCAGTAAGTAGTACAGTCTACTCTGGTGGTGGGGAATGGCTTATAAGCATCCTTATCTAATGAAGCTATAATCTCTTACTTATCTCCAATTTATAAAAACTGGCTCTCCTATCCATTTGAAATAATCTGACAAAAAAAACCTGATTATTGTAGGATCTGACTCAAGCATTAAAATGGCTTATACACAGTAGGTGTAGCCAGAAAATACACAGCAGCCAGCACATAGTTTCAAATGTTGAAAAAAATTATTTGTTACAAACAAATGTTACATCACAAAATGCACTGAAAATCTAGTTTCTTTTCAATACAAAAATTGTTAAAAGTTAGTTCTAGTAGGTTTTAAAAATTAATTTCAAATCTTATATGAATGGGTAGTTTAATTAATACCCATTTACTTGGTTAAATTATCCACTTACTGAGGTGATTTATACCTTGGTGTCCTACTGACATGTAAAAAACATAATAAAACATTGATATATTTCAAGAGCACAATTTCTTTTGTTAACTGGGTAAGAACATCAATAGTAAACTTACGATAATTTAAAATAAACTCTTTAAAAAAATTGTTTAACAATATAAACATCTGTAACTTTATATATCACTTACACTTTGATGTACCTAAACAACAATCTTACTTGGTAAATTTGCGAGTTGACTTTTGAGAGCTAATTAGTTACAGTGTTCTAATTTTCAAGCTTCAGAAGACTGTGGGTTCTTGTAGTAGTTTGGCGTCTCAGAATTCCGTTGTCATATGGTATAATGGTACTGTTTTATTTACACTACACTATGGGTTAGTTTGGGTTAACTTTTTGTTTATGGAGTTGAATAATTTATAATTTTTAAATTTATTTTGTACTTGTTGGTTTATTATATTATTTTTAAGATTATAAATTTGTAATTATTCCAATATTGCCATATTTAGGCCTTTTTCTCCTTTTTGTATTAAATTTATTTTTTTTAAAGTGGGTAATGTGTGGTTATTTTTGAATTATAAATGTTTGGTTTGATGTATGCTTTAAGGTTTTCTTTATAATTTTTTTTTGTTAGGCCAATGTATAATTTATTAGTTTTCGGCATTCAATCTTATAAATTCAATTATTAAGAGTAAGACATATTTTTTCGATTGGTTCATTTTATTGATAAAATATCCTCTATTTTTGTATGTTACATTAATATTGTTATTTCTTAAGATTTTTGTTATTCCTTTTATATTGTATCCTGTGTATTTGAACGCGGCCCATTTTGTTGTTGTGTGATTCATGTTTTGGGTGTTTTAATTTAGTTAATATTTTAAATTCTAATTTATCTATTGTTTCAATTTTTTTTGGATTATTTAATATATTGTTTTCCTTATTTGATTAGTTGGATTTTAGGGACTCTTTATAAAGGTGAGCTGGAAGCAGCCATTTAATGTTGTAGTGGATGGTTAGAGTGGTTTGGTATTGTGGTACGGTTTGTGTAGGTTTCACAGAAATTGAGTATTCAATGTTATTTGTATTTCATGTTATTGTTATTTCTAAGTAGTTTTATGTTTTTGTTTATTTTTTCCTCTATGGTAAATATTAACATAACATACAAAAATACAGGAAATATAATCAATAAAATAAACAAATAAGAAAAAATAAGTCCTACACTTAGTAATGGAATTTATAAAATTGAATACTTAGACTGTAATAAATTTTACATTGGCCAAAAAAAAAATAAGACAGATATAACAGGCACCTTAAAGCATACGAGGTCTGTTAAAAATATACGCAGACTGTTTGAATTTCGCGGCTCAAGTTAGTTTCAGGAGAACCTCTTGGTGTCGCTAGATTTGTATAAATCAGCTGATTAAAACGCGGTATTTCTGTCGCAGATATCTTCATTTGTTGATGAGTTACACGCAGTTTAGTAAAGAGTGTTTTTTTTCGTTTGTCGGATTGTAAAATGGACAGCCTGAAAGAGCAACGAATTGCTGTGAAATTTTGTGTAAAACTAGGGAAATCTGCAACAGAAACGTTTGCCTACGGCAATGTTGCCATGAAGCATACTGCATGTTTCAAGTGGCATGAACGTTTCAAGAGTGGCCAACAGTCGATTGATGACGATGAGCGTCTTGGACGTCCTTCAACGTCAACTGACGACTCACACATTGACAAAATCAACACACTGGTGCGTGACCATTAGGGAGCTTTCCGAAGATTGTGGGATATCAGTTGGATCTTGTTACGAGATTTTGACAGCAAAATTGAAGATGCACCGCGTCGCTGCGAAATTTGTGCCACGCCTGATGACCGACGACCAAAAAGCCAATCGCGTCCGGGTTTGTCAGGTACTGCTTGATCGTTCAAATGAAGATGAGAACTTTTTGTCAAGAATTATAACTAGCGATGGGCTGATTCCGATTCTCGATTCCAGGAATCGTCGATTCTAGGTGGTATCGAGGTATCGTCGATACTCGATTCTTCATTGATAAAAGTGTCGATTCCAATTCCTATTTTATTAACTATTAAAATATGTGTATGGAGTAATTTATTGGAAAAATAATTAACTACCAAATATGTCTTATTTATATATTAGTTGCTTTGAATGAATTAAACGATTAAAGCAAATACCGATTTGAGACAACGAAAATATTATTATTTATGAAGCAACAACAAAAAAGATCATCGCTCGTCTCTCTATCTCTCTCTCACTAGAGAGGGTTCGATACACAATCTCTCTGTCTCGCGCTCTATCTCTCGCCCCCTCCCCGTGTCGCTGCCACTGATTCAGGAGCATATTAAAAACTACCCTATTTCTATTATTTTTTTAAATCTTTATGTTGTTCGTTTGTTTTTAATTTTTGTTTTGTTTTGAGAGACAATGTAAATAGGCTTAGGTATTTTTTCAAACTTTGTAAAATAGTGATAAGTTCAGATTTTTAACTTTATAATAAGTCATTACTTTAATCTGATATGTTTTTATGCTTTTAAAAATTCCTATTGATAAATTAAGGTTGAAAGTTTTGTATAGCCTATTACATTAAAACAGAACTAGCATGTAAGATACCTAGCATGTAAGCTAATATAACTTAAAGGAATCAAGAATCGACTAAGGAATCGAGAATCGAAAGGAAAATTTTAGAATCGAAATAGAAATTTTTAGGAATCGGCCCATCCCTAATTATAACCGATGATGAATCATGGGTGTATGATTTCGACATTGAAACGAAGGTCCAATCATCCCAATGGGTGAATCAAACGCCCCCATGACCCAAAAAAGCTCGCCAAGTTCGGTCGAATGTCAAGGTGATGCTGACAGTTTTTTTCGATGCTAAGGGTGTTGTTCACTGCGAGTACCTCCCTGAAGGCTCTACAGTCAACCAGATTACCTACATTGAAGTACTGAAACGTCTGAAGGACGCCGTCCGACGCAAAAGGCCAGAACTGTGGGGAAGTGATAACTGGTTTTTCTATCACGACAACGCTCCAGCTCACTCAGCACTCAGAACTCGTGAGTTTTTGGCCAAACACTCGATCACTGTTCTTTCCCCCCCCTCCCCCTACTCACCTGACCTTGCTCCTTGTGACTTTTTCTTATTCCCAAAACTCAAAAAACCCCTCAAAGGAAGAAGATTTGAAGATTCGGAGATTAAGGCAAATGCGACGAAGGAGCTGAACGCCATCACAAAAGAAGCGTACCAGGACTGTTGTAACAAGTGGAAACACCGTTGGGATAAGTGTGTGCGTTGGGGAGGAGAGTACTTTGAAGGAGACGCCAAGCGGATTCTCCTGAAACTAACTTGAGCCGCGAAATTCAAACAGTCCGTGTATTTTTTTAACAGACCTTGTACATCAAACTAAACATTTATAATTCAAACCTAGCCCCATAAAAAATAACCACACATTCTCCAAAGTAGAAAACATACATTTTATAAAGGAAGTACAAAAAGGCCTAAAAATAACAATCTGGGAACAATTACTAATTTATTTACATAAAAATAATAAAATAAACATACAACTAAAATAAATAAACAAAATAAATATACACAACTTTTAATTATAATACTTTGACTTTTTTAGTTAAAGTTATATGTTTGTGGTAGCACCACTGATGATGATGACATGAGTCATTGAAATTTATATGAAATTAAAATTTAAATTGTGAGTTATGTATGTTTATTTTCTTTATAACATTAACTTACAAGCATGCTCGAATATTATTTACAAATACAATCAAAAAAGGATAAATTATTCAACTTAATTAACAAAGTTAATACCAACATAAAACAAAACCTACCTTTGCAATGAAACCGAAATTAGAACAGTACCATTATAGCACGTGTCAATGGAATCTCGCATGTCGAACTACTACTAGAACCCAAGGTCTTTTAAACCTCAAAAATGAGAGCACTCTTCAATAGCTAACTCACAAATATATAAAGTAAGATTCTTGTTAAAGTACATCAAAGCAGTCACACACACTATAACTAGTTACCATTAGTTAAACTAACCATTAAACGTTGACTGTAAGTTATTTAAAGCCTGTCGCATATCCCCTTGAGCAGTAAATACAATTGCCTCTAGACCATCCTTTGTGTATGAAATCTGAAATTATTACAAGAATTTAAATAAAAATAATGTACTGTAATAGAAAAGTATGTGAGATTACACATTTAATAAACACTATTCAGCCCAGAATCGGACAAATTATGTTACAAAATGAGGTTCAACAATGGTATTTTGAGTGAGTATTCTTTCTCATGACAAAAAAATCTATACCATATATCTTCACTAATCCGGACTAATTACAGAGTCTCCCATTGTACTGAGTTACATTTTTCCGACACGTTAAAAAAAAATCAAATATTTTAACTAGATATGCCCTAGCAGGAAGTGATGTATTAGTTACTCTATGCATATTGTATAGAGTATTGTAACTGCAAGCAGCCTGCATTAATAAGCTTACGATGTATAAGTGTAGCGAAATATAATTTGTGCATATAGAATTAGGAATTTCTGTTTACTGAACAATAACAGTACTGGACATATTGAGTTCTAGAAGGAAATAGAATTTTTTAACTCTTTATCAATAATTGAAAGTTATTCACCACATAGAAGCAACTAAAAGTATAAAGAATGAATTCAAGGTATTGAAATCTATATTTTATTCCAAAAACATAACATAATAGAACTGTGCATAGTCTACCATAATTTGATTAGGCCTATATGTTATTTAACTACACAATATTTTCCAAGTGCCTTTAATTTTAATGTTTAACAAATTTGTATGGAATTTGTGTTAATATAATTTATGATATTTCTTAGGCTAATAATTTAAACAAACTTTTTGTTTAAAATAAGTAGTAAGCATACAATATTACAATACTTGTTTTTATATCGAAATCTTGTTGCTGTTCATGATTACAAATTAAGCTTTTGCTATTACTTGCGACCAGACATTTGTTAACTAAAAGTTGTTAATTGTTAACTTACACTTGGAGGAAACGTTTTCGTCTTACGACTTCTTCAGCCTCGTATTTTTGCCGCTAGCAGCAGCATTCCTAGCGGCAAAAATACGAGGCTGAAGAAGTCGTAAGACGAAAACGTTTCCTCCAAGTGTAAGTTAACAATTAACAACTTTTAGTTAACAAATGTCTGGTCGCAAGTAATAGCAAAAGTGTAACTTGTTTATATATTAAATTTTACTATTTTTCTCAGTAAAATTTGTATGCATGAAAAAACTCCTTTAATTTGAAATTTTCATAATTTGGACAACTGTTAAGCCGGATTAGTCAGAATTAGTGAAGTTTTACTGTATGCTTCAAGCATTTGCAATGGTAAGTTGGCGTTCGTCATTGGAAAAAAAATGTTGCATAATACAACTAACAACTAAACAGGTTATAATATTATTACTTGATTTAAACCAGTTATTTCTACCCTCCTATATTCTTTCCTTATCAATTATATTTCTAATCTCTCCTGTACCCCTTGTCAGATATTTCACCCTTATACCTTTGGATTTGTAAATTTCCACAGTACTTCAAAGTACTTGGAGCTGCCAAATTCTGCAAGTACTTTTGAATTCTGTTTAGAGTTCCTCTTTTCAATTACATAATGCATTAGAACATAAATATTAATTACAAAATCGCCTTGTGTAAAACAAAAATCAATAAATTAAAAACTTTAAACTAACCCCACAAAAAAATAGAATGGTATACTTGAGAGAAAGAACACATTAAACACTTGATGCCCAATTGAAAAAAGAATGATTGAGAATCTTAATAAACTCATCTTCATGTCTGTTAGAAATATTTGTATATATTTAAGGACATGTTTCTGTCTTTCCTAACATTACAATATTTTCCTCTGTTGACGCGTTTCGAAATGACTCCATTTTCAAAACTTAAATCATTTTCTTATGTACTCAAATATAAACAGAATGATTGTCTACTTTCAATTACTCTTTAAGTAAATGTGTTCGTCTAGACTAGGATATGTGTGGTTAGAAAATATAATGGTGGCACACAAGGCTAGTAACAATCAATGTGCTTCTACCTTAATGCAATCTTAGCCTGGCTAACAGTCAGTATTTAATGTTTCTTTGTTGTTGCAGTTTTCTCTACTCTAAATTGAAAAATCAAAAAATTTTAGTAAGAGCTCTCAAATAATCTCAATAAAACTTGAGAATGCAAATATTTCTGAAAAGACTTTTACATTGTTTCTATCTTGAACCTGAGCTTGTAATATTGTACACTTACTTGTGGCCTAAGGTAACCAAGGGATACATATCACTAACAGAAATTCACATTAATATTTGGCAAGCTACTCACAAATGCTACTTTAGGCAAGCTTTTACACATATTTGTATAGGTAAAATTGTATGAAAAACTTACAGTTAAAAAAAATAATAACAACCACAATAAAAATTGTCAATGTCTAAAAAAAATTTTAAAAAATTTAACAATGAGGAATTATAAAATGAAAAATATGAGCACCAAAGTCTTAGTACTTATAACTGCAGACTTTCCAGCTTTTTTTTTGTTTGGTGCAGCAACTTTATATGATGAAAAAATCAACATTTTTTATCAATCCCAACTAAATGAAGTTTGGTCCCTTATCTACCAATAAGTGTAAATGTAGATTTTAATGAATGAACTACAATCACATAGCCCACAAGTTTAACCACCTAATATCAGAGTTGGCTCTTTATTATTCTTAAGGCTTATGTAAATTATTGATTTGTGAAAGATGAGAAATAAATTGGACAGTTTTCTTAGTACAGTAAACTCCCGATTATCCGTGGAATAGGGTGGCCCGGCAACGCCGGATAACTAATTCCCCAGATAATCCGCTATGAACAAAGAATACGCAAAACGATCGATAATCGATTATTATACCATAAGTTACACAAATAATGACCCCAGTTAATGCAATTCACAAATAATCTTCGGAGGACAAAATAAATACAGAAAATAATTTAAAATGTCGATGTATTTGACGGATTATAACATGTACATTTATATGTCTAACTATTTACAATACGTACATAAGTATATGTCAGAAGTAAGTATGTATGTAATTTCCTTTACACATAATACTTTCACTTTTTAACAAAACAATCTGTCACTTTCGTCTGTTTTTTTGTGAGCATTGATTTAGCATTAATGTGCGATCTAAGTTCCTTAAGAACCATTTTGTCGCACAGTGAAGAGTCGTCTTGCTCTAATTATTGTGTCCGTTGTTTTCATCTCAAAAATTTTATTTCTACCATATACAGGTTTATTTGGGACATTATAACAGTGTATTACATTAAAATGTTGTTTTATTTATCGGTTTACAACAAAAAAAAAAAGGAAATTTACATAAAATATCAACTAATACAAATGATAAAATACTGCATGACAAAAAATAAAATTCAATAAAAAAAACAGAGAAATAAAAATAACGCATAAAAATTCAAACTACCTACTACATACTTATTTTAGTATAATAACCACTCGTTCAACTAACGTTCACCTCGGAATGTTTGTTTCTACTTGTGTCACAAAGCCATAAAGATCAATAATATATATGACAGACATGGATAATGCGTATGTCTCGTCCTAGACTATTTATAGCCGAGATTAGCTGACATTTGTTTACAATCTTATGATACACATTAGGTTTTCGGGCGTCCAAGCATTTTGTCATTGTCTCTTATATACAGTAGTCTGTTCCCAACTCGAGTTGGTTCATTCAGTCTAACAGGACAGTTATCGTTTATCCTTGCATTATTTGAGATAGCTTAGTTTATTTTTATGATCGTTGTTTTTACCGGATATTGTGCCGCGTTGAGTGGTTAAAAAAAGCAATAATGAATCTGATTGGAATAAAAATTGGATATTTGTAAAACAATGTAAGACCCCGGATAATCCGCAAACTGGTTAATCCGCCCACGGATAATCGGGAGTTTACTGTACTTTCATTTAGTAAAAAAAACTCTATGTATTTTTGTGAACTACCGATGATATATTTGTAACATACAAATTTATGTTTTACAAACGTCTAGAAAGAATACATTAAACGTCTCATTCTTATCTGAATTGGCCAAACACCTCTTTGTATATGTAGCTCATGTAAAAAATTAAAACAGAGCCTAGTCACACATCACATAGAATAAATAAAATTGGTCAGTTATAAATTGGCATTTGGTGAGAAAGGCATCAAAAGTTTAAGCACCTTCCTTATATTATTTTAATTAAAAAGATAAAATAAATAAATTGTTGTTAAACATCACCTGCTCTTTATCACAAATTTCAATTATTTTAGCTAACAACTGTGCATCAGTAAGTTTACTGTATCTCAACATTGCACAACGTGACTGAATAGGTTCAATGATCTTCTCACTGTTGTTGCAAGCCAATGCAAACCTAGTAGTGTTGCTGTAGATTTCCATAGTCCTTCTTAGTGCCTGCTGAGCTCCATCGGTCATACTATGTAAGAAAAAAAAATAATTAAAAAACTTTCTAACAAGTGAAAAAATAAGCATAATAAAATGTTTCAGGTTTTGTGTACCTAATAGTCAATTTGAGCTGTATGGCTAAACTTTGATAATCTTTAGGGTGGTTACGACTAGAAATATTTGTACAAAATTACTAACAATATTAAATACTTAATTTTGAAACAATTGAATAAAAAAAACTTGAAAGCTAATACAGTAGAACTAGGATAATTCCAATGTGTTTAATTCGTAATTGCCGATAATTCGAACTTTTTGGTTGGTCTATTGAAATTTTTATGCTATCAATGTAAAACAACTATGGATAATTCGAAGTTCAATTTCTTTAATTCATAGTTATTACTTTGGATATGGGCTCGAATTCCAGTGACACTAGTGACTGCCTTCTAAGATGTCTCTGCGTTCAGATCGAGATCACGGGATTTGGTGTGTAAGCGTTATCGGGAGAATCATTTACCGATCGACGCTCTGCTCACTCATCCGTTTGTTGTTATTGTTTCTAGGTGATGGTCTTTGGTGCATAAGCAGTGACAGGAATTCTGCGTAAGGGGTATCAAGTAAGAGATCGACAGTTATCGATCGATGTTCTGCTCAGTCACCAATTTGTTGTTACAGTAGTGGGCCTATGCTTGTGTTTTGGAAGTGGCTGTATTGAGTGGCCACCAAGTCTCTGAATAAACCTTGTGTTCTGTACAAGTAATTAACATTTAGTAAAAAAGTCGCTCTTATTAAACAGTCTCAAGAAGAAATTTGTCATTGCTAAAGAGTATGGGATAGCATCTACTAACGTGTCTACATTTTTTAAATATACAAAAAAATATATTAAAAAGTTCTTTGAGTGGAAATGGAAAGGACCTCAAAAGAGTTATTGTTTGGTTTGTTTACTTCAAGAAAGATTATTTTGTGATATGTCATGCACAAGACTAGATATCTGTGCTTTCTAAGGAATATTCATCAACTCTCGATACTTACAGCCTAAATAAAGAACGATATTTATGGCATACTGAAGTTCTGTCAGATGTGTAAAATATAATGCAGTAGATCTCTGTAGCAATTTTTGTCAGCTTGAGTGAAAAGCTCAGTAGGCCTATAGGTTTTATTCGGTGTTGGTCAGTAGTGTAAATATTTTTATAATTAGCGTATTTTTGTGTACATATAAAATGAATCAAAATAGTAGGTGCCTAGTTCTAAAGCCATCTTCAAAAAGTAAGTAACTTTTACTTAGCCTTTACTAATGATTACACATAATAATCAATTAACAAATAATAAACTAAGGTAAAAATAACAAATAAAAAAATTGCACCCGCATAAAAAATATAATATTTAGTGCTTTATAACTGAGAATATTTTTGAAGTGAAATGCAACTAAATTGATGCGAGAAATTAACTCATACACACTAGTGCCTGCGGTGCACATGTAAATTCACAATAGGTAAACTGCTAATAATTATAAGTTTTATAATTCCACTATGCCAAAGTTTATTGCTTAGTCAAATTATAGTGTTCAATATATACCAGTGACACGATACATGAAAAGAGCCAAAATGGCCGTTGTAGACACAAAAAAAGAGTTTGACTGTAAGGGTATTTTTCAATTTTTATAATTTGTATTTCCGGTTAATTCGAATGTTTTCACTGGTCCCTTCAGTTACGAATTATCCAAGTTCTACTGTACATGTTAATTTTTAAAAAATGTCAAACTTTGTGATATATAATTTTTATAAAGATTGCAATATGTATATAATTTTAAATAAAGTCCGTAGCCACCAAAAAACCTGTCAACAAAATATATGTTCCACTTTTGTAGCCATTATTGAATATTTAATTGCTATTAATTTTCGAACAATTTCTTTTTCAAAATTTGTATTTTTTTAGGACTTTAACTCTCTTTTGAAATTTTTCACAATACAATAATTGATACAGGTTATCTGCTCAGTTTTTTTTAAACTTTAGTAACCATTTTGAAACTTTAGGCAAAAAATCACATTCAAGTACCATTGCTTGAGGCAATATAACAATAATTGAATCTGTTATATAAGCAAAATGTGTGTTCTAGTCATTATTAGTGTTATGGTCAGTTACGGTCTGAATTATAGGATACATTTCCCAAAACTCAATAATAAAAAACATCCCACTTTTGGCAAGTGTTACATATTAATATATATTCATGTGTTTTAGTGTAAAACTAGTAGCTCAAGTGAAGATGGAATCACATAATATTAATACTGATGTTTTTTTACAGGTTTTGTGAGTATAAAACATATGTTGTTTGACTATAGTGGTGGAACATCGTTTTGATAAGTATAGCATATCTGAATTGCCTGTACTTTCAAACAAAATCAATATCTTGACACAATAAAATATGCAAACTGACGTTAAATAAAATAACATTACACTACTCAGAATTCCTTTTTTTCATTAATAATTGAACAAAACTATGTTTCATGATAATGTATGTGTGTGTGTGTGTGTGTATCTTATTGACACATAAACTGCTGAATAGAAGTTAATGAAATTTGGAGGGATTGTTTAACATATTTCCATGATGGTTCGTGTGAAGTTCAGTGTAGATTCATCTATAGGGCTCCGCCCCAAACGCTTAGAATGGTTCAGTGTACAGCCTTCCATAAGTCTAATGTTAAAATGTATATCCATACTAGTGTTACTTAATTAATTATAAACATAACAAAAAATAAAAAAAACACAATTATCACATTAAATTGTTAAAAATTGCTAAATTCTATATACAGTTATTGCCATCACACTTACTGACATTAAAAGTATGATCTCCGATAATACTCTTGTAAAATTTGAGTCCAACAAAGCTATACAATTGAACCATACTGAAAACAAAAAAAAACTGACATACAACTTGATTGAGGCACAAAGCCTAAGTGGCAAGTTCAAAGGAGAGATGGTCTTTATTTCACAAATACCAGTGATATCATCTGAGTTACCTTTCGGTTTCGAACAACTACAAATTCCTTTGCGTCTTGCATTCTCAAACACTATAAACAATGTACAAGGACAATCATTGAACATTGCTGGATTAAATTTGGAACATTCATACTTTCCTCACGGACAATTATATGTTGTGTGCTCACATGTTGGGCACCTAAAAACTTGTATGTTTATATGCCTAATGAATAGCGAAAAACATTGTCTATCCTCTACCATTGCAGTAAATGATATATATAATTACTTAGATATTTGATTTGCTTTTCTTATTGGAAAATTAACTAACAATTTTCCGTTTTCTATTATAAAATTATGATCTCGAGCGCAGCAACACTAGGCAGGTAACACTAGTATATATTAAATATGGTGATACGTTTTCTTGTAACATAGTTAATGAATAAATATACTTCAAATACAAAAATAGTTTAAAACTATTTATTAATTATTATATACGAGGTCTGTTCAAAAAGTACGCTGACTGAGGTCATAAAAAAAATCTACTTTATTTGGAAGTTACACGTATGGGTCTCCTTCAAAGTACTCTCCTCCCCAACGCACACACTTATCCCAACGGTGTTTCCACTTGTTAAAACCGTCCTGGTACGCTTCTTTTGTGCTGGCTTTCAGCTCCTTCGTCGCATTTGCTTTAATCTCCAAAATCGTTTTAAATCTTCTTCCTTTGAGGGGTTTTTTGAGTTTTGGGAATAAGAAAAAGTCACAAGGAGCAAGGTCAGGTGAGTGGGGGGGGGGGGAGGAAAGAACAGTGATCGAGTGTTTGGCCAAAAACTCACGAGTTCTGAGTGCTGAGAGAGCTGCAGCGTTGTCATGATGGAAAAACCAGTTATCACTTCTCCACAGTTCTGGCCTTTTGCGTCAGACGGCGTCCCTCAGACGTTTCAGTACTTCAATGTAGGTAATCTAGTTGACTGTAGAGCCTTCAGGGAGGTACTCGCAGTGAACAACACCCTTAGCATAAAAAAAAAAACTGTCAGAATCACCTTGACATTCTACCGAACTTGGCGAGCTTTTTTGGGTCTTGGGGGCGTTTGAACCACCCATTGGGATGATTGGACCTTTGTTTCAATGTCGTAACCATACACCCATGATTCATCACCGGTTATAATTCTTGACAAAAAGTTCTCATCTTCATTTGAGCGATCAAGCAGTTCCTGACAAACCCGGACGCGATTGGCTTTTTGGTCGTCGGTCATCAGGCGTGGCACAAATTTAACAGCAACGTGGTGCAGAAAGCTCCCTAGTGATCAGATGTCGATTTTCGCGCACCAGGGTGTTGATTTTGTCAAGGTTGGGTCGTCAGTTGACGTTGAAGGACCTCCAGGATCATCAATCGACTGTCGGCTACCCTTGAAACGTTCATGCCACTTGAAACACGCAGTACGCTTCATGGCAACATCGCTGTAGGCCGTGTTAAGCATGGCAAATGTTTCTGTTGTAAATTTCCCTAGTTTTACATAAAATTTCACAGCAATTCGTTGCTCCTTCAGGCTGTCCATTTTAAAATCCGACAAACGAAAAAAACACTCTTTACTAAACTGCGTGTAACTCATCAACAAATGAAGATATCTGCGATTTAAATACCTCGTTTTAATCAGCTGATTTATACGAACTTAGCGGCACCAAGCGGATTCTCCTGAAACTAACTTGAGCCGCGAAATTCAAACAGTCCGCATATTTTTTTAACAGACCTCGTATATTGTAATGTTTTTATATAAAACACTAAAACAATAATTCGGAATATAATAGATGTGAATTAGAAATGGATAAAAAAAGAAAATGTAAACAATTGAGCCATAACTTAAAAAAAATTATTATCATAAAATATTAAAACCAAGATGGTGGCTAGTATAATTATGATTCTAGGGAAACAGCTGATGATTTTCAAATGTAGAAATTTACAAAATCTAAAATTATTGCATAGAGTATCAAAACAACTGTCCAGGAAAGAAGATGAAAATCAAATAATCAGTGTGTTATGTAACAGATGTTTCAACAATGGAAAAAAAGTTTTATTCTTATCTCAAGAATCTCAATAGAAAAATTCATTGTTAGAAAACGTAGCCTTGGTGCTGGAAGCAAAAACTTAGTGGGTCCAAAATTTTATTAGAGGAAGAATTCAAGTATTAAGAAATCTAGCCTAATTAAAAGTTGATAGAAGTCAATATTGGTGAAAGCATAAAAAAAGCATAGTGGTGAAAGATTTGATTATAAAAATAAATTTAAAGGCTATAAATTTGGACAAGAACATTAAATCTCAGATAAGTAATAAATTAAGAAAAATTGGAAATTAATATTTAAGTTAATATTGTAAAACAATTCTTATAAGCAAAATTAGTAAATTAAATTCATAAAAAAAAACATTTTAATATTCTTTTCAAAATTAATAACTCTAGGCCTAGGAATTTCTTTTATAAAATTTATTAAAGCATTAATTGCATAAACCAAATTTTAATTTATAACAAAAGTGCTCATTACATTTGTAATAATTAATACCCACCGAATAACCTGGGAGAAAAAGTCTTGTGATATTTAACTAAATAAAGAAAATAGAAAAAGTGTATTAAAAAATTTTGTAACTAGAATAATTAAAAAAAAACTAAATTAAACAAAGATTAATTGAATTATAAGAAAGTGTTCATTATTTATTACTATAAATGGTAAGTATTAAAAAATAAAAGTAATAAAAAAAAGGAATCTAAATTTTACTGTTAGGGTACAATCATTTTATAATTCTAACTGGCGCCCAGCAACTTATTGTTTTCTGAGGATTATTATTATTAAATTTTGTTTTATTATAAAGAAATTATTTAAATTTGCTATATTAAATTATTTAAATGCTACATTTTTTAGCACCTCTTTTAAATATCATTAATGTCTTAGTGAAATCATTCTCTATGCTCTTCACTTACATCAAGATTTTCGTAAAAGAATTTAATGTAATAGTAAACGAAATGATCTAGTACTCATATTACACCCCATTTTCATAATACAGGTCAACATCCTCTTTCTAATGGTTCTGCACTCAGAATCCTTGCTATTTCCCCAAAACTTCTACATAACTTCCTTAAAAGTTTTACAAGTATCATTTTCTTCAGTCATCACATCTGAGAGTAGAGTTTTTCATAAGTTTTTGAATCTGGGGACTAAGAAAAGTGCCTTTTTTAGTTCTTCATTTGATATTTATGGGAACATAGTTCCCTGGTTCAGCACTTTACTAATGAAAATAGGTTCTTTTTTGCAAAGAGATTTGTTAAATTGTTTCATCAAACATAATTTAGGAAGTACCACATTTTCACTCTGTATAAGACATTAATTAATAATATTTTTAGACTTAATTGTGACATGGTTTCTTACTCATCAGGTAGGTACTGACCACTATTTGTCATTAACTCAACCTCCCTCTCATGAATATGAATATAACTCTTCTTATAAAGTTACTTGTTGTAATCATCTTGAATTCAATGATTAAACTATAATTAATTAATACATAATTAAGTGAATACTTAAGATAGTTTTTTTACGTTTAACACCCTCCACAGCATATAAATTAAGCTTAGAGATTAAATGCCATATAAAACTTGCAAAAATAAGAATTAGTTTTAATTTTTCTATAAAAAACAATTTGTAAAAATGAAAAGTAATTGCCCATTTAAAACCGATAGTGAAATTTCTTGAAATATCACATAAAACTATCAAAACATTAAGAATTAAGAGGAGTTGAGTTATTTATTTTTTAAGTAATAAAATTTTTTTACTATATGAATGTTATCTGTTTTCTTCTAACCAAAGACAGTTTACCTACCTGTCAGCTTCATCTAATATAACAATCTTGTGTCTGCCTGGTGGTAATGTAACCTTTTGCTGAGCAAACATTTTAATTTTGTTTCGGACAGTATCAATACCACGATCATTTGATGCATTGAGTTCTAAAACAGCTTCTTTCATGGCAGGGCCAAGTAGTGCTCTAGCTAAACATAGTATTGTTGTTGTTTTTCCTATGCCAGGAGGTCCCTAGAATAGAAAAAAATGAAAACAGAGAAATAATTATTGACAAAATTTTCATTTTGTATGAAACACATAAGATTTAAAATTTTGTTGGTGACTGTTTTAAACTATTAATGATTTTGAGGTAATGCACTAATACAACCAGGAAAACAGACTACATTAAAAAAAACAAATAAACTGCTTGACTCTATTGAAAACTTATTTAATAATTCACAATATGGAATATAAATTTCTCCATAGTTTCCATAAATTTCTAACACGAATTAATAGACATATTTTTAAATTACACTTTTTTGTATTAAATTGGCAAAAAAACCACTACTGACTAAGCTCAAAGAATATTTGTTTACTGACTGATTTATTCAGCAGACATGTTTTGCGCTAGGTCAACGCATTATTCAATGCTGTGAATTATACAATGTTTTTTTTTTTTGCCACGTTAATACATACAAGTGTAATTTATACAAAGAACCTCAAGATGTACAACACAAAAACTGTAAATATTTTTAAAGCTTCACAAGTGTTAACTAATGTTGTAAAATATCAATGGCATATGTACTTACAGCAATTATTATATTTGGAGTATTTCCACATTTTGAAAACACCTCTAGCCTTGAAACACTTTCTTCATTACCAACAATATCTTGAAAAGTCAGAGGTCGGTATTTTTCAATCCTGGAAACATTACTTTAGTATGTAGTTTACTTTGTAATTTTATCCTGTTTATATAAAATATCATGTGCTTAAGTTATATTATTGCATATTTTATAAAAAATATTGAAATAAACATAGATATACATTTTTTGTTATTCTGTAAATTACATATTTAGTGATAAAAAATGAAAAAAGAATAAAGCATATAAAAACTCTAGACTTACGGATTTTGTTCTATGATGGTCTATAAAGTTTTATGCTTGAATTTAATCAAATAACAGGTTGCCGAATTACCTTTACCTTATTAACAGAACTAGTTACGGTCTGAGTTGACAATGGGACACATCTCCCAAAACGGCCGTCCTCAACAAACAAAGTAAGTGCTACTACAGGCAAGTTTATAAACATTTAAAAGTGTTTAGTAATAACTAGTAGCTCACTTGAAGATGGAATCAACAAATAACAATATATTTGATTAAACTTAAATTTAAATAAAAAATTTAGAATAAACAACCCAACAGAGCCCTTCTTAAAAATAAATCTAAAACAACATAACTATATTTTGTCATTAAAAAATATTTTTAAAAATTAGGATGTTACCAAACTTATAAGAAGTTATTGGTCTTATTTGTCAGACCTTTCAACAACTTGATTAACATAAAAATTTTTTGTAAGTTTCTCATACGAAAAAATTACAATTAGAAAATAACTATTTTACCAAATCTTGACAAAAAACTAAATTATATCTAAATACTAACAAACAAGTGCATATTTTTATAAGAATAATGTAAAATATATTAACTTGAGGTACTGTATTAGGTATTGTATATACGTTCTATATTAGGTAAAAATTGCATCAACTCCGATTTTTAAAAAAATATGTTATTTAAAAATACATTCTACAAGAAAAAAGTTAATTCAGTGCCACAAAGTATAAATAAATGTTTAAATTTGAAAAAAAAACATTACCTCACTGTAGTAACACAAACTAAAACTGTATAAAATAAATGTTTCTTTATAAAACTCCCTATTTTACACTGTAAGTATAGCTATTTTACAATATACCTACAATGTGTGATACAAACACAATAAATTTACTAAAAGTATTATACAGCTTAGCAAATAGTAGAAATTGTATAACGTGATATAAGTTTACATTAAATAATAGTCTATTTGTTTTTTTTACATATGTTATTTTATATTCTGCACAATATAGCTACAAAGTATCTGGATAGTAAATAGATAAAATACAAAATTAAGTTTATTAACATAAGCTAGTCATATTCTCTCAACACACAAAGGGACATTTGTCGCTGCAAGACTAAGCTCACTCGTTCAATATCGTTATCAGCAACTTTACAGAGGAAACTTATAGATAAGTGTGTAATACAAACAACTCTATTTTTCCAAGATGAAACTAACATTTGTGAAAAAAATACTTGATAAAGGAGAGTTTTAACTTTAAGGTTATGTTTACAAGATGATCATTAACACAGGTTTCTTGAGTAAGATATATTTTTGAGGAACATATGTGGAAATATGAACTATACATATTGGAATACAAAAGCATTAATGTCTTTGTCGTTTTACTAAAATTTTTATAAAGCAACTTTAAAAACTAAAGGAATTGGAACGATTTAAAAATAAACCAAGTAACAAGATTCACAATTAATAAAAGATATAAACTCTAAAAACAAATAGTTTTAGAATAGGGTTAAGTACAACTAAGTTACCATTCTCAAAGGTTTAAGTGGACGCATAACCATTATATTTTTTTATTTTTCAATATAGCTTTGATGGATTTTTAACTGGAGTAATTTTTGTTAATGAGACAAATCATTTTCGACTGAAATAATCATCAACATCTCAATATGATGATTATAATGTGTAATGCAGTTGAAAAGGTTTTGTCCTGGTAAAACATCCAAGGGTTTTTAATTAAAGTTATGTATCACTTGCCAATAAAAATATGTATAAGGTTATTTTACTATAAAACGTTTTAATAATTGTTGTTTAGAGCTAATTCCCTAATCATTTCTCAAGTAAATGTGGTAAACACTTTTCTAAATGATGATAATGTGCGTTCAAAAGTTATGCTTTTAGAATCATAATTGATTACCATGGTAGATGTTGGATTTTAATATTGTTTTTGATGGTTGTCTTCGATGTTGAGCTTACTTCTTGAGTTATTTCACATTCCATTTCAGATTCTGTAGCCATAATTATAAAACGAAATAAACTATTTCCCGTATACTGTATAATCTGTTAGCAAAATTAACACAAATGATTATAAATTAAAAAGTTGGACTAGTCAATTTATCCAATTCTATTTCACATTAAACTGATTTTTTTTTAGTACAAAATAACACTGGTTATACTATTTTCCACACAAAATACTTCACCTTTATAACTTAAACTACTAAAACAAGCATTGAATAACGTCTACTTAGTTTCCCGCTAAATTGTAAAGAAGTAGTTGATAGTAAAAACAATTATAATGAAAGTTATAGATTTATTTTTCTGTATATACTGCTTCACGTTAATCTGGGCAAATATGAGTTTATATTTATTGTTAAATTTCTACTTCAATTCAACTAAAGTTATTGTACTGTCTTTATATTTATGTTTATAACCTATGCAACTATGCAGTGAACCTATAACCTATACAGTGAACATATGAATCAAGTAGTCGTAATTCTGTCACTACTCTACTTGTAGAACCTGAAAGATTGCTGGCAGTTATAGCTATATACTGCTAATAGTCAGTACATACGATTTGATATCAGGGACACAATTCTACATTTTATCCAAAACCAAAGTTTTCGTTTTACTATTAATTTTTTGGAATCTTTATTTTCCTTAAGTAATACAGTTTTACAAAAATGCATACATAAAATTGTTCAAAATTAATAATATGATTTATTGAGCATTAGTTTTCGAAATACAACTCTTTGTAATAATACAAGATATAGAAATTTAAAAAAATATTAATTTTTCATGAAATTATATTACTTTTCTTTAAAAATGAATAATAATTTCTACATTAAGTTAATACTAATAATTTCATCACAGGTTTTTATTTATTGGAGTTGACAAAGGGACACATCTCGCGAAACGGCCGTCCTCAACAAACAAAGTAAGTGCTACTATAGGCAAGTTTAAAACATTTAAAAGTGTAAGTGATTACTAGTAGCTCACGCTAAGATGGAATCAACAAATGTTTTATTTATTTTTTCATTTTGGATGTATCTTTCGTATCATACAGAATGAGTCACGGAAACTTCGTGATTTGAAGCTCAATAAAAAAAATAAGTAGTAAAGATATCATTATAATATAGATTTTATTGTAAAAGACATTACCTAAATTTTTGTATCACTTAGATATAAAGATGATATTGGACAAATGATGCCTAATTGTCAATGCATTGAAATAGTTGATTTTTGAAGTTCCGTTTAACTCACTGAAGTATATTGATGGGTATGTTGGCGGTGGCTTAGAGTATGTTGTTCTTCAAATGAAGTAGACTCCTCGGACGGTCATAGTAAACAATGAGAGATATCCCCATAAAAAATCGCACGTAGCCTAATCGGGCAGGGCAGAGAAGGCCACCTCTCAAGGAGATGGGGCCCTCTGAACAATGTCTCAAAAGATCCATTAAACATCGCGCTGGGGCTCAATCCTGTTGGAACCAGATGTCTCTGACATTCATTTCAGCCACTTTAGGCAGAAAAAGGCGTCAAACATTTTTGTGTACCAAGCTGCAGTCATCGTTACTGCATGTTCATTTTCCTTAAAGAAATAAGGACCAATTATGTTGACTTTTGACACCGCACACCATACAGTTATGCTTTCACAATGAAGTGGCCGCTGATAAAGTTCACACAGATTGTGAACACTCCAATAACGCATGTTTTGCTTATTTATGCAGCCTAATGTGGAAGTGAGCCTTATCACTAAAGAAAATGACAGCATCATCAGGTAAGTTCTCAAGAAACGCTCCACACATGCATTTTGTTCAGCAATAAAATGGTTTTCGCTAAGTTCTTGTGCCACAGACAATTTGTAGGGATGAAATTGCAGTTCTATGTGGAGTATTCGTCTCACACTGCTGTTCGAAATCCCCACAGCAACAACGTGTTTACGTGCTGAATGGTGTAGATAACACAGAACACTCTAACTCTCTCTACGTTTTTGGCTGTGTTGGCAGTCCGCTGACTTCCAGTCCCACTTGCATTCAACACTTCCACTTGACTTAAATGTGTTCACCCAAGTAACAATCGATTTCCAATCAGGACCGGACCTGAAGGATGAATACAGAACAGAGTACGAAATGCTTGTTGAGTAGTGATAATGGAATGGCCATTAGAAAAATACACCTTAACAACAAACAAACATTCCTCACTTGACCAAATCACAGCTGCAACTGACTAGGCGGGAAACACAAATTCTTGACCTAGCCTTTCATTTGAAATACTCCCCGCCCTTTTTCATACCTCATGTGGCTGCTTGGCGTAAAATACAAATCAGAAAGTTTCCATAACTCACCCTGTATAATAAAGTCTGGTAGTAAAAATTATCATTACCAAACTATATAAGAAAATCATATAAGTAAATTATATATCTGGAGGTTCCTATAGTAGTTGCCACTTAGTTTAAAACAATTTATTTATGAACATAATCAATGAAATCAAGATTATTACACCAACTTTGTAGTAAAATAATTTTACTGAAGAAATTATTGACTGTAGAATTGATGTTTTAAATAAATTTATGAAAAACTTTCTGAGACTAAATGTTTTTAAGAGTACAGTGGTCTTCACCCGTGTCTATATGAGGAAAATAAAAATATCAGTGAGACACTGATAAAAATCACCACATAGCGATCGAAAACGTCCTGTCTCAGTAAGTTTTTACAAAATTTAAAGTTCGGATAGTCATAAACTAATATTAAAGTGATTAAACAAAAATATTAATTACAAATCCCTTATGCACTGGCATAGATGGGTCATCAGAGGGTTACAACTGAACAGAACAAAGTTCTTGTTGAAATTAAATAAATATATATATTTGTAGTTTTGCAACATTGTCACATAAATACCAAGTAAGATTCCTGTTTAAGTACATACAGCGAAAGTGATATATATATATATATATATATATATATATATATATATATATATATATATATATATATATTTATTTAGGTTAGTTCTAGTAGAGCTTAAAGCTTATTTAGGAATTTTTGGACTTGATAGGAGACTGACAGACTTACCTAAAGGCAATAGTCCAAAACTGCAATCTCTTTGGAAATAAGCACATGTAAAACACTTAATACACTTTTATTTGAAATATTTCGATCAACATGATCTTCTTCAGTCAAGAAAGAGAAAAACAATCTCAATGTTTTATATGTGCTTATTTCCAAAGAGATTGCAGTTTTGGACTATTGCCTTTAGGTAAGTCTGTCAGTCTCCTATCAAGTCCAAAAATTCCTATATATATATATATATATATATATATATAATATCAAATGTGTTTTCCTGTTAGAATAATTTTAAGATTAAATAATATACACTAATACAGGAATATTTAATTTATTGAATAATATACTAATTTATTGAATAATATAATTTATTGAATAATATATATTGATTGACATGTCAACCAACGAAAAGCTTTGAGTATATTATTCAATAAATTAAATATTCCTGTATTAGTGTATATTATTTAATGTTAAATATATATATATATATATATATATATATATATATATATATATATATATATATACAGTCGAACCTCTAGATAACGAAATCCTCTATATAACGAATTTTTACCTTGTCCCATGACATTTTAAAAGTTATACTGCTTATTTACCTCTATGTAACGAATTTCGGACCTCTTAATAACGAAATTTTTTCTTCACTTCAACCGAAGAAATGGAGTGTTGTATAGGCAGCTCACAATGTCATTTCCAGGAAATTGTTTATTTTCAGCAGGCAGGTCAACAAAACCAAGAATGGTAGGTGAAAGACATGTCGGCAATTGACTGCATGTTATAGTTCGGTTCAGTTAGGAACGCAGTGACTCATCAGTTAGGAATTCTAAGAACTCATCATTTATAAATAGGCATACATTACATTCCCATCCTTCTGCCATTTTCTTTTATCACTCATTTCAATGTTGCTAGCTCAGCTACTCAGTTTTATTCGTGCCGTGAGTTTGTCGTGCTGTGAAAGTCAAAAAGAAAGTGTTCAAGTGTAGCAGAAAAAGTGAGTGTTTTACAAGAGGTTGATGAAGGTGTAAAAAAGTTGGATGTTGAGTTTGAAAAAATTCGGTATACCTCAGAGTTTGCTATCCACTATTCTAAAAAACCGGGATCAAATTCTAAAACAAAGTGTTTCTTATGATTTGCAAAGAAAGAAAATGAAACTTTGTACATTCGACAATATCGATAATGCGATGATTAAATGGGTTATGGTAATGCGCGAGAAAAATCTTCCATTGTCAGGAAATCTTATTAAAGAAAAGGCTTTAGAATTTGCAGTATCATTAGGACACAGTGGCTTTAACCCAAGTAACGGTAGGCTAGAAAAATTCAAAAAATGCCATAACATTGTTCAAAAAGTCATTTCGGGAGAAAGTGCTAGTGTTGATATCCCCACTTGTGAATTTTGGAAAGGAAATGTGTTGGAAAATTTTTAAATGATTATGAACCAAAAGACATTTTCAATGCTGATGAGACGGGTCTGTTTTTTAAATGTTTGCCCAACAAGACACTAACTTTTGAAACATACCCTTGTTTTGGAGGAAAAGGAACAAAGAAAGGATCACCGTATTAGTGGCGGCTAACATGTTATGGACAGAAAAACTCAAATTGCTTCTGATTGGCAAAAGCATATCTCTGCGGCGTTTCCGATCTGTCAAGTCCTTAGAAGTTGATTACGCGTTTAATAAAAAGGCGTGGATGACGTGCGAAATTTTCAGATATTGAAGCTGGACAAGCAGATCTCCAAAGAGAAAAGTTAAATTGCACTTTTCATGGACAACTTCCCTGCACATCCTCATGACATCAATTCCAAACTGAAGAGTGTCAATGTGTTTTTCTTTCCACCAAATGTTACATCAATACTTCAACCACTCGATCAGGGAGTAATAAAAAATTTAAAGCTACACTACAGAAAAAGAATTTTAAAAAAGATTGTGACTACTGTAGAAAACAATGAAATCGTACCAAAAAACATTGTTAATCTAAGGGACTGCACTGAATTGGCAAAAGTTTGGACGAATGACGTGACGAAAAAAACAGTTTTTAACTGTTTCTCCAAAGCTGGATTTAATTCGGTCACACATGAAGAGAACAGTGAGGACATGACTTTGAGTGTATTAAAAATGCAATGGGATTTTCTGAAGAGTTCAGGAAACGTAGCTGATGACATTCCACTTGAAGATTTTATTTGTCTGGAAGAATTGAATTGAAATTGAATTGTGTATATAAAAATAAAATACTGATAGATTTAATAAATAGTACAGTTACTAAATCTACTGAGTTTGCTTCAATTAAATTCCACTACGTTCAAGTCATGCTTCCTGAAAATGAATTGGTGAGTGTACTCATTTACCAGTAAGTTTTCGTAAGCATTAGATACCTTATCATAATAGCCTATACAGAGTAGACCCTATGAAAAATATTGAATATGGATATCTAATACAATGAAGAAACATTCTGAAAACATCAATAAAACATTTTTAACAACTTGAATTCAAATAAACTGAGACATTATAAAACATTATCCGATATTAACATTGGCCTATTACACTAACTATGCTTGCAATATTATACTGTATCCCTTTTATTACCGCAAGTAGTGCGGTATGCGTAATGAGGTAAGATCAGTAAGATAGGGTGGGTGTATTCTTGACAACACAACCTCTCAATAACGAATACCCCTCTACAACGAATTTTGTCTCTGGATAATCGACTTTGTTATACAGGGGTTCGACTGTATATATATATATATATATATATATATATATATATATATATATTGTTTTAAACCCATTTTTTTGCCAAAAATATATGTTGCATATGGACTTCTGTTTTACAATAAGTATTTTATGTAGTTATGTTGTAAAACTTGTGTACATAAAGAGCACTTTTTTACGTAATAGTTCTCATAAATACTGTAATTTATAACTGGAAAACATATGGTACAAACAATTATTTATTAATATTATTTGTAGTAATCATTTTGATTTCACTACTGATAAAATAGGTACTACTAACTTTACCACTGACACATCTCATGGGGATCAATAAAACATCTATTTCAAAAGGAACAGGAGAAACGACTTTCACTTAGTTACATAACAATATCTAGTAATAAAGTATTTATTAATTTTGAATGTCAGATGTTAAGGCTCTTTCATGAAAACAATATACTTGTCAAGCTTTTTATTGCAGTATTATAGAAGACTAAACAAGCTTGATAAGTGCTTAAAGATGTATATGCATCACAAGAAATGACTGTACTGACAGATAGAATTTGGACTACATTCAATGTAAAATTAAAGGTATTTGTACTATGATATCCATTGTTATATCATGAAAGGTTTGTTTTAAATTTACAGTGTTACTATCTGTCATTTACATATTTTGTTTGATTTTGTGGTGTGAATTTTTCATTCAATATGAGTATATTATTAAAAATCTTGAGTTTTCAAGTTTCTTGATGTAATCATCTTGAATTCACTAATTAAACTAATTTTAAACTACTTAACTAAGTGAATACGTAATTGCTTACTTGCTGACGCGTTTCAAAACGATCGTTCCTTTTACGAAGCTAACCCTCTACTCAGTAGACGGTTGAGTAATTACGTATTCACTTAGTTAAGTAGTTTAAAATTAGTTGAGTTTTCAGTTTTACTAGCTTGACCTATTTATTGCGTGTTTTACCTTTGCGTCTGGTTTTGGATAGATGCCTATTTAATGGATAGATGGTTTTTCATGTTTTGGTTTCCTGTGTACTTTGGTTTTTTGTAAATAATCTATGTGACTTCTTTGTACAGGCATCCAGCTTCAAGAGTAGCTGATAGCCCGATGTCCACAGTATATTATCCTTGCCAGCCCCCAATGCTTCTTGTTTATGAGAATATCTTTCCATGTTTCCACTTCGACTATCAGAAAGTCCTTGGTATGGGGTACGTGCAGTCAAACAAAATGTTCTTTATACTTTCATCTTGACCTTCACAAAGTGCACAGATTGGAGAATTCGAAAGACCAAATCTAAATAAATATTCCTCACTAGATGGCCAGATCGTGCTCGAGCTGCAATCGGATGTGAAATTTCCCTGAATTTGTCCTCACTCAACAGTTCAGGTGAAATTGAAAAAGATGACGACCTGTGGCCTCTTCTTTACAAGATTCAGTCCAACATTTATGAAAGTATTTATTTGCCAAGCTTATACAATATGTGAGCGGATACTTGGCTTTAAATGTTGGGTACAAATGGGATGCCGCTATAGCTGTTTCATCGGCCCTCTCGTTTCCTGGTATTCCACAATGCGCGGGTACCCATTGAAGAGTTATGTCCTTCCCCATGTTCTTCAGGTTGTTAGCAAATTTTCTAATTTCAGCAATGCGAAAGGAGTAGTCCCCTGTGGTTGAATTTAGGAGAGCCTGGAGGGCAGATCTGGAGTCAGTAAATATGTATATTTTCTCCTCCTTTGTTTCGAAGCAACTTGCCAACGCAGCATTTAGCGCCAGAAGCTCTGTCTCCATACTAGAGTGCGAGTTTGCAGGGATTTAAAAGCAGATATCAGTAGATTCGTTGAAAAAACCTGCTCCAGATGTTCTTTTTTGTTGGTCAAGTGAGCCATCAGTGTAAATTCTAACATGATCATTGTAGCTGGTATGTATCATTTCCAACGTTTCAGTTTTCAGAACTACTGGGTGGTCCTGCTTGCTCCTTCTGCTTTGCATCTTCAAAGTAATTTTTATTCCTGACCAGGTAGTGGGCGACTCGCAATAAAAAGCAGGTATATGCTCCGGGACAGAATTTGGCAACAGGGCAGACAAATAATTTGTTTTGTAACTGAAGGATTGTTCAACTTGGTTAATACCATTTCCTACATTGTGAAGAGGATGAGCAGGTTGGAGAGTCTTTATAGCCAGAAACATCGACCAGATCCGTTTGTCAATATAGAGCATGATGGGTATCACACCTAATTCTACCTCCATTGCAGCAATTGGGGTGGTTTTAGTACATCCGAGGCAAAAACGAAGGGTTGCCGATTGGATCGCTCTGATCTTGTTTAAATGTGTCTTTGCAGCTGAACCCCAGACATCACAGGGATAGGTGGCTCTAGATCTGACAAAAGTTAGTAACAGCCTTAAGTGCAGTTAATCTTGAGGCACACTTTTCCACAACATACTTTATATAGGGTCCCCACCTGAGTTTTGGGTCCAGCACCACTCCCAACAATTTGGGGTTTGAGTTATGTTTAATATCTCTCCCATTTATGGTGAGTTTAGGGGTAAAATTGGCTAGATGATTTTGTGGAGAGAAAAATGAACATTCGGTTTTTTCCTTTGGAATTTTTAAAAACCACTTTGCACTCCAGTTTGATATGGCAACAAGGGCTGCTTGAATTCTTTCTCTTGTTTTTTCTTGGTCTTTTGCAATAATCCATATGGTTTGGTCATCAACATAAGATATGCCATGGACATCAGGAGTGAGACTGCCGGTCAGGTCACGTAGAGCTATGTTGAAGAGACTAGGACAAATAATTCCACCTTGTGGAATTCCGTTTTCAACTGCATTCTCCGATGAGACAGCGTCATTAACCAAAACCACGGTCCAGTAAAAAGTTGGTAACAAATTGCAACATTTTCCCTCTAATACCAAACTTCATGCACTGGAGGATGATAGTTGGATGAGGTATTCTATCTAAAGCAACTTCAAAGTCAATCATTACTGATGTAGTAGACATCTTCTTGTTAAAGTCTTCATAGATCACATTTGTGAAGAATAGGAGTGCATCTGTCATGCTATGTTGCCGTCTGAAGCCAAACTGATGTTTACATAGCAAATTGTTTCAAGTCTCCATCAAAGCCGATTGTTGACTAGACGCTCCATCAGCTTGCCCAGGCATGACATTAAAGAAATGGGGCGGTAAGAGCCAGTTGATGATGCAACTTTCCTCAGCTTCAGAAAAGAGATCACTTTGGCAGTCTTCCATTTTTTCGGAATGTTAACTGAGGCCCATACTAGGTTGAACAATGAGAGGATTTTGGTTTTCATTTCCATGGAGCAGTGAGTTAACATCTCATTATGTATATTATCAGAACCAGGAGCTGCACTCTTTAATTTCTCAATACCATCCATCAGTTCAGTCATCTAAAATGGATGATCGTCGGGGTCGGCCCAATCAAATGGTAGTTCCATTCTACATGTTAAAAATTGTTCCTCTTTGTTAAATATTTAGGCCAAGATATTCTGCGGCCTGATTTTTCCGAGTAACATTTACCAAATTCTTCAGCTTTATCCTTTCATTCAGTAGCAGGAGACCATCTTGGCTCTTGATGGCATTTTTTTTGTTGTTGATGTTTCTCCATTTGTCGCCTTAAACTTCTTCCAGACTGTGCTTGAAGGAGTAATAGTATTTATGGAGCCGATTAACTCCCTCCAGGATTTTCTCTTGGTCTCGATGACAGCTCTACATAGTTTAGTGTTGCACTTATTGTATTCAATCCTATTTGAACTTATCCTAGATTCTTTCTTCCGAGCTTTCATCCTTTTTAAACATAGTTCTTGGATTTCATCAGTCCACCAGATGTTCATATATTTTTGTTTTGAGTTACCAGATCGCTTAGGAATAGACGTTTCAGCAGCTGATATGATGGATGCTTCAATCATCTCTTTGTATGGACTCTCCTCGGCACTAATGAGTTCAGTCTGCTTCGTGAAGTTTCCAGTTTGCTTTCCCAATCTTGAACTTGCTTTGAACGATGGCGTTGTCCTGAACTAACTTAGTTTTCACTCTCATTTGAAAGAAAACTGGGAAATGGTCACTGCCCAAAGCCTGACCAATATGCCAATTGAAAATTTTTCCCCACAAGAATGGAGAGGCTATAGTTAAGTCTAACGTGCTCAAACACCCAGTTGAGACGGACTGTTATGTAGGTACAAATTGAGTAATGGTCCGTTATGGTTTTCACTGCCTTTGTTCCAGCTGTGGTGCTTACTATTTAAGTCTTCAACCACCAGAACCTTGTCATCTAAGGGTAGTAGTTTGCCAAGATCAGTAAAACTGATTCGTTGATCAAGAATGTAAATGTTGAAAAAGGTAAACCAACAGTCATTGCTTATTCTTATTTTCAATTTAGCAAGTTCAAAGTTGTTTTGGACAATGACTTCTTGCTCCTTCACAGTAGTAGAGTTGTGAACCAAGGTCAGTAAACCACCTCCTCTTCTATCCCCTCTTGAGAGATTGAAACTTTGAAATTCTTTAAACGTTGGATAGTACTTGCTGTTTTGAGGTAGGGAAGACTCTTGAATGCAAGCAATCTTGACTTTCTTCTCCTCTATGATCTTGTTCAGCTCATCGGATTTACCCTTTACAGATCTCACGTTCTAGTGCATAAAAACTATTTCCTCTGATCCAGTTTCAGCAGAAAACCAATCTTTTTAAGGTTTGCTCCTTAATCTTCTTATTTTATTCGAGGTTGTACATGAATTGCCAGTAATTGAGTTATTCAAATTACCTAACTCTTACCAATGGCAAGAGTTTTAACTAAAATTATTAATATCAAAGGGTCAAAAATTAAGCATAGAACTGTCGTTATTAAAGAATATACAACAAGCTACTTTTTTGTAATTTATAAAATAGTACTAATCTTAATGACCTCAAAAAACTGAAGCAAACATTTGAAAAAAGAGCTTAAATTGATTTCTTGAATTTTGTAGTCCATTACCTTCGGTGAATTTTAATTAATCACTTAAACAATAGTTCATGACTATCCGAACTTTATAATTTAGAAAGTCTTTACTTTTTTTAAAGTTCGGATAGTCATGAACAATTGTTTAAGTGATTACTTTAATTGATATATTTTGTAAAGATACATGTTTATTTATGACATAACCCACTCCCTACTTCTAGAATAACCTAAATCTTAATCCATTCAATACAATGTAGACACAAAACGTTAAGAAGTTATTAAAGCTAATTATACTGAAGTATATGATAATAAGGCTTTAAAGTTAATTTTTAAAAGATATGATTTTTTCACGCAGTTAAGATATTTGTTTTAATAGTGGCTTTAAATTTACAAGTTGTTTTTTATCCCTTTCAGAATATTTAGGAGTGAGTGAACCATCAAGTTAACTATTATTGACTAAGAAGGTAATATCAACTTATTTTGTATTATATGGTGTTATATATCTAGCTTTTATTTATATGTGAATATTTGTTTGTATATGAATACAGCTCTATTAAATACATTGTGCAACTCTTTTTTTCCAAGGTTTAGAGTTGTTTTCTCACTTATAAAACACGTTAAGCTGCAACTCCAATTAAGATAAAGATTACACATTTACAACAATCAAGGACAGTTATTATAATAGGATTGGATATATAATAGGCAAGTTACACCATCTTTGAAAACTGGTAAAAATATGTCTCTGTAGTTAGTAAAAATAAATATAATTGTCACTTTGTAAAATGAAATTAAATCAACTCTAATATAAGTGATTATCAGTATTTTCAAGGTTTTTGTATCAGCAACCTTTTTTAACAAAATTTTTAAAAGAAAAACCAAATAGCAACTCAAGTAATTACTATAGTAATCCTACACATTCGTTTCCGCTATTACTTTTTCCAATGAATGTATTAAAATGTAATGCATTACAAACTCCAAAATGTTTATCAATAACTTTTATCTCTAAATTAATGATAAGTCTGATGTAAATGAATGGCGGCCTATGAACCCAATTTAATCATGTCAAGAAAGTAGAGTAAATGAATTTCACTAGCTTTTAAAATGACAAGTAATCTTTTAGACAAGTAAATAAAATAAACTTCATTTGTTTATAAATTTTGCTAAGATAAATAGGAATTTTTATGCAGATATTTTTATATAATGGCAAGTACATTACAATATAAAGGGGTTAGTAAATCATAAAGTTTTACTCATTATTTTTATTACAAAAGAACTACTTCTGGTATTAAAACACATTACATGAAAATAGCAGCACATTTGGTATGGAAAAATTATATATTTTTGTCTCATATTTTAGAGTATTTTAACATGACCACATTTCCAAATTTTCATCTAACATTGAAGAGTTACTGTATGAAATTCGTTTTTGGTATGCAATACAAATAAATTTCCAAGATCAACCACTTTAAATTTTGAGTTATAAGTTGTAAAGAAAAATTCCAAGTCAGAAAATTAAAACATCTAAAAATGTCTTATACGATGTCCCAAGTCAGTTAATATCTTTATCCCAATAATAAACCTGGTTTTGCTTCTAACTCCTAAACTGTCCAACTATAGATGTTTTTATACCCATAATTGTTTACATTACACTCTTTTCAATTGTCTCCACATTTTATGCTACGAAGAATAAAAAAAACTGAATTATTATATATTATTATATAAACTATTATTTTATATCTATTATTGAAATTTTTTGTTGTTGAAGTAATAAAAAAGTACTGAAAAATATTTATAATACAGTAGTTAACTGAAGAATATTAATGTAATGTGGTAATTTAAGTACATTAAAAAATATGAAATTAGTTACCGCATAAAAAATGGATTTATCTTAAAAATGTAATCTTTCTGTTTCATAAATAATATTACATAATAACAGGTTTACATATAATACAAATAGATTTCTGAGAACTGGCCCTCTATGACAGTACCGGCATTGAAAGCGAGGTTATAGCCCACACCTCAACCTCTTAGTCCGATTTCTATTTTATTTCCACATGTAACATAAAGCTGTTAACGTTTGCACATTGGTCCCACAATTTGATTCTTTACTCCTATTAAAATCTATAGTTATGGCAGAATGAGTTGTCCTTAATCAGGATTAACGCTTGCAACTTTTAATGGAAAAAATACCTGTAAATTAACACTTTCAGCGCTGGCTCAGGTTTCATGGAAGAAAGCTGGAGGTTTTTTGGGGTGATTTTTAAGTCATAAATTTCAACCTATAAAATATATAAAAATGAAACTTACATGGCTGGATCTTTATTTTGATATATAACACAATTACTTTATATTTGAATTTATATATTTAAAATAACTTTTTATAACTGTCTCTTTTGAAAAACAACAAAAATCAAACAAAAGTGCACTAAATAGTTTTTCACAAAACTAAATACACTTACACTGTCTTTATTTAAACAAAACAAATGTTTATATACGTCTACATAAGTTATTAATACATAGAAAATTTTGTGTGAGATAAACCTTGTAATATGGTTTTTGCAAAATGGGACATGGCCCTCACAATAACAGAAGGATGTTTTTCCTCTTGGATTTTTCACTCTCTTTTGGCCCCTTTGCAGAACACACTTTACACATTCTTTGTATTTAATTTTTTCCTGGTGGTACTGGTATTTTTTCTAAAAAATGCTTGCTAGTAGCAAACTGACTGAGTGATAGGCTACTTGACCTCAGAAAGGTCATTAATCCCCAGGCAAGAATGGTTTTTCAAAATGCATACACAAGGTTTCTAATAAAGACTGTACTTTTTGAAGAGGATCATATCCCAGTTCTCCGCTCTGTTTACAATATGATTGTTATTTATATAAAAATTGCTCATGATCAACATAAATCTATCATGACTATCAACCGATTACATCATCTTTGTAAACAGCTGGCAATAAGTCAGTAGTAAGGCATTGTGTTACCTAGTGGTGAAGAGTGTTACTAACTATCATTAGAGTATGCTAAACCTGTAAAAATACGGAATCCGCAATATCATTAAACGATGAATTACGAACACATAAAATTACGTGATCTGTGTTCTACAATAGTACTGGCAACCCGTAAAAATATGTGATCCGAGCTGAAAGTGTTCAACATCATGCCATCTCCACAAGCAAATATGGCAAACATAAGTAATATTATAAACCATAAACCAATATTTAGAAATAGAGTTAAATTAACTCATCATGCATATTAAAATTAAATGGGGTGTTTTGAAATATTGGAAAATTTAACAAAGGATTAGAAACAAAAAATTCATATAACAGTCAAAATTTATAAGAAAAAAAATAATTTAAATTCAATTGTTTTTTAAAATGATGATTGTTAGGAGATGGTTTTTCAGTTTAGCATAATATATAAAAAATGAAAACACTACAGTAATTTTTGAGTTGTTCCTAGTAGGATATAGTTGCAGAACTTTAGATGCCAGATAAACAACTGACTTTGTTTTAATTATTATAATAAACTGTTTGAAAGGTCATAACTATTGAATAAGATTTTCGATTTATAATCTTCAGATTATTTGCTTGTTACGTGGTGTTTCAAGGCATGACAAGCAATTATGAATTTATTTTAAAATAATAAATTTAGTAAACAAACAATATTCAAGGCTATAAAGTTTATGTATATAAACAAAAGTAACTTGTTTTGAGCTAATTTTCATACAAGAAATATAATTTGAAAATATAAAGCATTAAAATTTAAAATTAATTTTAATTGAATGGTTGCAAAGAAAGGTTGCAATTTTTATGAAATATAAATAAATTAACATTTATTTTAGACTAATTCTAGAATACAGTTTTTACAGTCAAGTTAGGTACAAAAAATTAAATCAAGTATGGGAGCAGCCTAAACAAATTAAAATAATTTTTTTAAATATACATTTATAATGAATTATAAGTTCAAAATTTTATTGCAGGAATTAGTATTTGAACTAGGTAAATTGGTTAAATACATCATAAAAAAATGTGTAATAATATTTTTTACGTTTAAATATGTTTGTAATTTATGATCATATGCCTGTTTCACAGGTTTAGTTACGAAACATGTTAATTTAGATTAACATTTCAATGTTCAGAGCAGCAAAACTTCAATATTTAGACAAGAAGCTTTAAACTGTTTCTTTTGAATTTAATATATTTTCGTTATAGAAATTCTGGTTTGAATAAAACATAATAACAATGTTAATTGACTGTGGTATTTTATAGTATAGAAACAATAAAAAACTATGTTTTTACTAACATGGAAAATAGAGTGAAATTTCTTTACATAATACAACTTTCTTGAATAATCCTAAAATAAGGTCACTAAGCTGTGATGCTTTCAACAAATTCTTTTTTCAGGAAAATGCAGCCAAAAGGGTTAAATCTCAGCAAATTAGGTTTTTATTTAAAATCCAGCAACTGGTTCTCTCCCAGAATTTAGCAAGTAGTAGCACAGTTTATGACTGGGCTCAGAACTGCTTCTTTCAAATTTTACCTGTCGGTTGGTTTACAGGAAATGTGGGTCCAGATTTTAGCACCCATGTGGATGCAACTTGCATTTAAATTTGACCGTCGCAAACTACGCCTCAAATGTATATAAAATTTTCTTTACTGTAGAAGTTTGGAGGTTTTATTATTTCCCTTGCAGTTTAAGATGAAACTATTGTGAAAATTTAATGAAATATGTTTTAATTTAAAGAAATGTACTGTAGGTAATATTCATACATTACAAAATTTTCTCATGCCAAGTGAAAATTTAATTTAATAAAATTATATTATTTGAACTGAGAAAGATTGGTTAATGTGAAACAACTATAAAGGATACTCATAAATTTTAAAAATTACTTCCATATGGGAGGAGTAATGTTAATTTTTATTTAGTCAGAAAAAATGCACCAACAATATCAAAATCTTGTGGCTGTTCATGACGAGCTGGTTGTAAATTACAAACTACACTTTTTGCTATTACTTGCGACCAGACATTTGTTAATTAGTTAACAAATGTCTGGTCGCAAGTAATAGCACCAACAATATTTACAGAAAATGGTTATTTTATTATATTTTTTAAATGAAGACTAATGCCTAGTAAAATAAGGTAACATTAACATATCAGGATTATGTTCAAAACCACACTTTTTAAAGAAACCTCAGTTTTATTTAACAACAAAAAATTAAATGTTTAAACAAAACTTTAAATCATTATTTTCTATTATTTGATTCCACCCTACATTCAGAGATATCAGATAAGGAATTCTGAATGCACACAGATAACAATAAAATAAGTTAGAAATATACACAAATGTTCAATGAATTAAGGCAAACTATAAAATTTATCATTATTGAATTTTAATAGTTTGTACTGAAATGAGAAAATACTGTGTTTATAACTTCCACAACATTCGAATTCCATTTGCTAGACCAACATCATTGAAGATAAAATTGAGAAGCCCAGCCAATGTTCCGACTGACAATGCATAGACAAAAAGTATTCCAATTTTTGAAAGAGTAGGTCCCACAACACTTGGTCGCATATAATCAACAACAACAGCTTCGATCCCCCTGATAACAATATAATATTCTGTTAGAGTCTGATTCTATTATAAAACACTTTTATTTACAGTATAAACAAGTATTTTATTGTATTTACCAATGAATGTGCATTACGACGCAAAGTGACATAAGAATATCAAGAGGCTGAGAAGGCACTAACAAAGCAGTAGGAACAATGCCTAAAAGCCCAAGTGATAAGAAACGTTCTGCTGTCCATATTTTTGAATGATCTCCATGTGCAGATTTGCAGACTGGTGTAGTTGATAAATGTTTAACTGCTGACACCTGAAATTTAACAATTAGTTCTATTATCATTTAATAACCTAATCAAATGTGTATAAAATTATTAAGAATACTTTTTAAAGTCAACGTAGGTTTTGGATATTTTTTCAAGTGTTTGTATTAACAAAAGATAATATTAAAAAACCTGTAAAATAAAATGAATAGTTTGAAATATGTTTTTGGAAATATATAAATTATAATGAACAAGTTTAAGATATTATTAAAAAACCTATCAAATAAAATGAATAGTTTGAAATATGTTTTTGGAAATACAGTGGAACCCCTCAAATCCGAATTAATTAGGGCTATAGCCTGTTTAGATTTGGAAAAGTTTGGATTTGCCAAAAAAGTTCGGATTTCGGATTTGATGTGTATTTTGAATTTGACAGAAGTGTGTTTTTTTATTAACAAACAATATTAGAGCATTCATTATTCATATTTCTGTATCACAAATTGAACAGTTTTGCAGTACTACAAGTGAAAAGTCTTTGGAGCAACCCCATCACACAAAAGTTTCTGTGAATGAAAAAATTAACAAGGCTGTATTTTTATGGTTTACACAAGAGAGGTAGAATTTTGGAAATATATAAATTAAAATTAACCAGTTTATAAAAAGCTCAGCCTAAAAGAAATTTACTAAGAAGATTTGCAAAATTCGGTATTTTTACACTACTCTATTTAAAATTTATATAACAAACAGATATTACAATTTCTTTCATATATATTTGTCTTGGAAGATGCATAGAGTTACCTATATGCTCAGAATCACTAATTCCATTACATAATTTTCAGTATTTGATAGAATTATTTTGTAAAAAATATTTTAAATAGAACCATACATCCCATTGCTATGCCCACCTTGAAACATAACTGTGTTAATTTTTTCCAAAAACAATTCATTGTAGAAAGATAAGGATTAACATAATAAGGAGTTATATAATTTTTTTGCAAAATTTGATATCAAAAGTGTAATTATAGAAAAATATCAAGATGTAGAACACAAAAACTGCAAATTATATTGAAGCTATTTGTAGAATTAGAATGATTAAAATAAGAAATAAAATTTTCACAGTATATCTTAAAGAAGAAAAATAACTTAAATATGTTAGATCTATAGTGTTTCATTCCTCTTTTAAAGTAGAATTTAAGCTATTTACAATAATCAAGTTTGTGCTACCAGATTTATTAATTTTGTCCTCGGTTTCTACATTCCAATATTTAAAAAAATATCTCTCTATATACTGTAATAACCCAAAATGTATAAACAAACTATCAAAATATCTCCTATAAAAAAGCATAAATATACAGGATGACACAGAAAAACGGGAATTTTTAAAAAAATTCTAAAAATATAAGAGTGATGGAAGAAAATGGTTTTATTTATATTACATTAAATATCAAAACTTGCCATTTATGAAACACTGATGGAATTTATGATTTTTTAAAAACAACATCCTTTAGGTGGCGTCCTCCTCTACGAATGCATTCTTGAAATTTGCGGTGGAGATTCCTCATTGACCGCTTCAACATCTCAACTGGAATACTGTGAATTTTATCCCGAATTCTCTGTTTTAACTCATTTACAGTTCTTGGTCGAGTTGTGAACACTTTAGTTTTGAGATAGCCCCACAAAAAGAAATCGCACACGGTCAAATCTGGCGATCTAGGGGGCCAGAAAACGTTACCGAATCTTGAGATGACACGGTTACCAAACAATACTCGCACAGCCTCCATTGATCGCCGTGCAGTGTGTGATGTCGCACCATCCTGTTGAAACCAGGATTCTTGAACGTCTGGAAAATTGTTCAATTCAGGTGTAATGAAACGTTGTAACATTTCCACGTAACGATCAGCATTGACAGTCACTGCAATCCCCCGTTCATCCTCAAAAAAATAAGGTCCGATGATCCCATGTAATGAAATAGCACACCATACTATAACCTTATTAGCGTGTAAAGGGCGCTCATGAAGTTCATTAGGATTTGTGTCTGCCCAGTATCTGTAGTTCTGCTTGTTAACATAACCTGTGAGATGAAAGTGGGCCTCATCTGACATCCACAACTTGCTTAGAAATTCATCGTCATTGTTTATGTGTGTTAACATTTGTTGGCATAATTGCATTCGCGACTGGTAATCATTTGCCTTCAACTCTTGCACTATCTGCAGCTTGTAGGGGTGAAATTTTAATTCTAAATGAAGAAATCTGCGAACACTCTCACGGGACATTTCAACCGCAGCTGCTTGCTTACGAATCGAATGGCGTGGACTCTTCAATACAGATCGGCGTACAACATCAATGTTCTGTGCAGTACGAGCACTTCTTGGCCGTCCCGTTGGTTTCTTCTTTAAAGCTGATCCACTCTCTTCAAAATTATTAATCCAACTTCTAATGGCATGTTTTGACGGAACGGAATCATGCCGTCCTAAGTTGTAAAAACGTCGGAACTCAATCTGGGCAGCTTTCAAACTATCACCGTTTTTATAAAACATTTTTATAGCTAACGCACGCTGTTGCCCGTTCCACTGGTCCACATGGCTACTGTAATGGCGGCTTGTTTACTTGTACACTGTCGCTGTCCCGCAGTGCTGCCACCTGCTCACGGCTGCCACGACGCGTTACAAAAATTCCTGTTTTTATGGGTCACGCTGTATATATTTTTCTGAAAGGTATATACCAGAACAAACAATTGTCAGGGTCGTAGAGAGGACTAATTCAACACTTATATTTGACACCAAAAGAGCTAGGCCAAAGTGATATACTTGCTACTACAAACTTCACTTTTTATCTTACATAAGGTAGAACCTCAAAATAAAGGACTGAGTTTTGAAGTTGCACCCCAACATCCTTCAGCTACATAAACAGGCATCACACAGCCCTCCCCAGTGTGATGTTTAAAAGGTCCCTGACATAGTCACTTATACCTTCTGTCTAATGGAATACTCTCTAAAAATGTTGCAATGGAAGTGTAAATGGTATGGATATAATGTAGATATATGTGTGATATTTATAAAACTAATTTATCTAGTCTTTATACAAGTTCTGTTAAACCAAAAACGTTCTAGTTCCAAGCTGTTATGCATAAAAGGTTTGGAACATCACATAATAATACTAACTTCAAGTGCTGACAAATACTTTGTAAACAAATACTCATCGTACCCAAAAGGCAATTGGGCAGAAAAATGACTTCTGTTTATTAAAACAACTTTAATCTGAGACTTCTTTACTAAAATTAGGTAAAAATGCAATGATATAAAATTTTATGCTTCAGTAGTCACAGTAAACCCGTTGACCGATTTTGTAATTGTTCTAGATGAAACTTACACGTTATCAGTTTACTTCTTTTTAAAGATGTTTTAAATTGGTTTGGATTTCAACTCTTTTACAACAATTTTTGCTCTATAAAGGACATTCATTAAAACAGACACCCCTCAGCCCCAATTAATCATTTATGATGACATTATAGTGCATTTAGTTATATTTAACCAATTGTATTTTCTGAAGACCTTGATTAGTTTTTCTCTTAATCTTAATATTTACTTTGTTTTAGAAATTAAAAAACCTAAATATACTTTCTGTTTTGAAACCCACAAAAAAAGCTCTACAACAAATTTAATTACAATAAATATTTTTTTAAGACGTTATATTAGTTTATTTAAAATAGCTTAATAAATAATAACTAATCAGCAATGAAATGAGTTTCTGATAAAACTTTAAATAAATATTGTATAAATGATGATTACAAGTATACTTATTTTATGTAGCAATTTTTAATTGTTTCAAAATCACAACTTACTAATGATGGGTTGTTCTTGAAACAAACTGGATTTTTATCTTGATAAAGACATTTCTGTGGAAGACATGATGTTGATCTGACACTTGTTTTCAGAATCTGAGAGACTGGATTCACTGAAAAAAGTATAAATAGTTAGTAATAAATAATACACGCAACCTCTGGCGATATAAATAAAAGGTGTGTAAATGTTCAATGCAATATTTTCTGTTTTGTATGAGGAATAGGGTCTGTAAGCGTGTGTTTTGTCCTTTTGAGTAATTTTGCGACTTATTATCGCCAAAAAATAAGTTGTATGTGCGAGTTTTATAACTCTATAAGGTTTGTAATCCTGGTGAAAGGGTGGTGCCGTAGTGTTAATAGTGCTTTGTTAAAGTTGATTTATTTTTATTTTGTAATTTTCAAGAGCAAATTTAATTATATTTTGAGGCACTTTACAAGTTATGTACGTCAAAAATATAGCCACGTTAAATTAGCAAAGTTTTACATGTGGTGTGGAGAAGGGAATTTCTATTTTCCAAAATTTTAAAATTTTGGGGCATGGGCAAGTTTTTATAATTTTTCCCCATCTTGTGGCTTTCTGTGTCGCATGATATAAATTTTTTTGCTAAAACCGAACTAGTGGAAATGGGAAATAATTACTTTTGAAATATATACATACAACTTTATAAACTCAAGGATTTGTATACAAAAGAACCTTACCTTATAATAAAACATGACATACCTCCAAATTATATGGTTTGGATGGATCTGATTAGCATTTGAAAAAAAATATTGTTTGCTACCTTGGGCTGACTACTTAAGAAATGTGCCCCCCACTCCGGTACATTATCACATCGGTAGATGCAACATGAAAGCTGTGTTTATATACTTTTAGTTAATAGTTATGCATTTGCAAACTTTTATATTATTTTAAAGACCTAAACTTACGCTAATTAGGTAGCCACTAATAGACAAATATAAACCCTTTGGTACAAATTAAGATAATCACTGAAAAAACAATAACCCTTGCTACAAATATTGAAATAACTTTGATGTACATATTACTAACACTGTTAGCAAAATGTACATCAAGGTTGTTTAAATATTTGTAGCAAGGGTTATTGTTGTTAAATGATTATAGTTACTCTACTGTGATCTGTATAGACTTTTATACAAATTAGATGGTTACTCAACAAAGTTCATGTGTACTTTTTGATAATGCTAACTGTGTTGCCATCTTACTTTTAAGATAAGGGTTTATAATTGTTTATCAATTATAATTATATAACTGTAAATATTTAAAACTTGCCTATAGTAGCAATTACTTATATTTGTTGAGGATGGCCGTTTCGGGAGATGTGTCCCATTGTCAACTTAGACCGAAACTGATCTCAAGGTTTACATAGGTTAGGGTGGGGTGGGATATTATGGTAGGGATGTGGGTGTACTTTGTGAGCAATGGGGTTATGATGTCAAAAATTGTTATTATGTAATTGGGTGTTGAGTATGTGTGAAGGGTGTAGTTTCAAATGTTGATATATTTCATATTGTTCGGTTGTGTAACATTGGTTATTTCTGTGTTGTTTATGAAGAATTTGTAGGATGGATGCAATGTCTATGTAGTCATGTTTTGTGGAGTTAACTACATAGACATTGCATCTAACCTACAAATTTTTCATAACACAGAAATAACCAACGTTACACAACCGAACAATACGAAATATACAACATTTCAAACTACACCCTACACACATATTCAATACACAATTACATTATAACTCACACACACTTTTCAACATCATAACTCTTAATGCTCACAAAGTACACCCACACCTCACCCTAACCTACATAAACCTTAAAATCAGTTAGGTCTGAGTTGACAATGGGACACATCTCCCAAAACGGCCGTCCTCAACAAATATAAGTAAGTGCTACTATAGGCAAGTTTGAAAATATTTACGAATGTTTTAGTGAAAACTAGTAGCTCACGTTAAGATGGAATCAACAAATATATAACTGTGTTTGTAGGTATTCATTATGCAACATATTCATATTTCAATGTATAACATAATGATCTGCTTTATAAGGACACTTTGATTTATACAGTCAAGTTTGTGTTGTGAAGTCGAATAAGTGTCATCTGTAAAACTACTTGTTGTGTCTTCTTTTTACCAAATTATGATTTATGGGGCGTTTTCTCATTTCATTGTTTATTGTCTGTTCTTCAATGCCAGATAATTTTTAGTGCAATATCATTCAAGTCTGAGATCTATATAAGGAGCTTTAATAGCTACATTGTAATTTACTATGACACTTAACAATGTATTTCAACAAATAAGTTTAATCTAACAAGTAACATTATATATTTAGTTTAATAAATAGATTCTAATGTATTATAACTTAGTTGTCTATTTCACTCGTCTGTAAATGTTTAACGTTTGAGGAAACTGGCGCCGTTTACCGTAAAGTTTGTTGTATTTTTTTAAAATATAATATTAATTAATTGTAACCTTTATATAACCTATAAATATCGATATAAAGAACATTGCCATCGGGAATTTATTAATAAACTTAGATTATTAAATTACCTTTAACTTGGCGAATAACGCCACGCAAAACACAAGATAATGCCATTTTTACCTCTGGATCTTTAAAGTATTTTAAAAAATTATTCTTAACTGAAAACGCCTCTATACCTTCTTAAAAAATTTTCTGCCGACCTATTTTCAACACAATCTAAAAACAAAATGTTATAAACAGCTGGAAACACCAAATCAGACAGGTTTGCCAACATTAAAGTGGGAGCACATTAAAATTAGCAATTGTTCAACTTTTAAGTTTAATATTTTAAGTAGCATTTATATTTACAAGCGTAAAACAAAAAGCTGGAATAAATATTATTTAAACATACAATATTTCATACTTAAAAATACTAAACACCATCATTCCCTTTATAGTTGTAAAGTTTTATGATGTGTAAAAAACATTATATAATAAACAATTAAAAAACTTAAATATATTACCAATTCTATTTTTAAGAATTACTTGAAACAAAATTAGATATTAGACTATATTTATGTTAATAACATTCAAATTAATTATTACGTAAATGTTTCCAAATAATAATTTAAACGTAAAATATAATTTTTAAAACTGTGTAATTTTCAATTTTATATTCAAACGATGTGGAGATACTCTTCCTGTTAGAACTTCCGCTTTGACTGATTATGTAAGTGGAATATTCGAAATTTTTATGTAAAAAGACTTGATGCTTTTCTAAATTATGTTACTGGTTTACTCTACTTTCCATGTGAAATTTATATTCATATGGAAATAATTTCCAAATGCAACAAATATATTATGAAACTAAAGAAATTATCAAATATTTGTTTGCCAAAATTTAGAATCATGCCGTGAACTAAGATAGATAAAATAAAATCAATGTAAAAAATTAAGTAAATTTTAAAAAATTAAAACTTCATACAAAATGCAATAACTATATGACTAAAAACCAAATAATTAAAATCAAAGCTGACCAACTAACTTGATTTGACATTTTCATTTTAGAATATCGGTAAAATCTTTATACGACTTTTTTGTAAAAATATACCCATACGCTATGATTAAAAATTCTCTTAAGAGCAATCGATTAACTATAGATATTTTAAAAATTAATTGAATATACGTTTGAAAATCAACAAATAGTTTTGTTTTGTCGTTTTTTTTTGTTAAGATATCGAGTTAAAATTAAAGTTCCCAATATTTTAGTAGAGGCAGCTCCGGCTTTAACATTTAGTCTGACCAGATTTCTTTTGGTGCCCTTGTAAGTTTAAAGTAATTGAAATGGGTTTACCATAATTTAAAAGTATATCCAACTACTAAAATTTCACTAAATACTTATTTTTTTAAACCTGGTTTTAAAACTTTTTTTATAGTTGGAAAACCTCAGGTAACTAAAAAATATTATTGAATTTTATAGTCCATTTGGTTCGGTGAATCTTATTAATCACTTAAACAATGGTTTATGACTATCCGAACTTTAAATTTAGTAAATTTGTTAAAACTTACTGAGGCAGAACGTTTTCGATCGCTATGTACAAAATACAACACAACACCAACAACAAGGATAAACTACAAGCACCAGGCGTATACAAACTGAACTGCGACGAATGTAACAAATTCTACATTGGACAAACAGATCGCAGCTTTAAACAAAGAGACGAAGAACAAAAACAGAACACCAACTCAACATTTTACAACCACATAAAAGATACAGGACACAAATACACAAATATTTACCATAACCTAGAAATCCTACACATCAACAAAAAAGGACCACATCTCAACACACTAGAACAATATAAAATTTACAGACACACAAAAACACAAAGTACAAACATATTAAACGATACAAATCACACATACTCTTCGATACTATCGAAAACCTTCCTTTAAAACACCGTCACCTCTTGACCTAACATCTCCAAGCAGAAGACACTGATGAAGATCGGCACATAGCGATCGAAAACGTTCTGCCTCAGTAAGTTTTAACAAATTTACTAAATTCAAAGTTCGGATAGTCATAAACTATTAAACACTTTTAAATGTTTTAAACTAGCCTATAGTAGCACGTGATTAAAACATCACTAGGCAAAGATGAACACTACCAGGAGTTAAACACCATAAAATATATAGCACAAACGAACGGATACAACCCAACAATGATTGACAAATTATACAACCTCCTAAAAAATAAACATAATAACCCAAACACAAACACAAGATGACAATCCCATAAAATACTTATCAATACCATAAGATCATCCAAAACCCACAATCTAACCAACACATTACGAAAATACAACTACAAAATAGCTTACTCCACACACAACACTCTCAACAAACAATTTAAACGCAACAACAAAATCAACGACATTTACAACACTGGAGTTTACAAATTAACTTGCAGTTCATGCCCCAGTTTTTACATAGGCCAGGCAGGGAGGTCATTCTACACACGTTACCAAGAACATATAAAAGCATTAAAAAACAATAACTACCAATCAAACTTCGCCGATCATCTCAACTCCACAACACATGACTACTTAGACATAACATCTAACCTACAAATTCTTCATAAACAACACAGAAATAACCGACGCTACACAACCGAATAATACGAAATATATAGGCACTTCAAACTACACCCTACACACATACTCAATACACAATTACATTACAACTCACACGCACTTTTTGACATCATAACTCCTAATACACACAAAATACATCCATACCGCCAAAATATGCCACCCCCACCCTAACCTACCTAAACCTTGAGATCAGTTACGGTCTGAGTTGACAAAGGGACACAAAGGGAAACGGCCGTCCTCAACAAGCAAAGTAAGTGCTACTATAGGCAAGTTAAAACATTTAAAAGTGTTTAGTGATTACTAGTAGCTCACGCGAAGATGGAATTAACAAATGGCATAAACTATTGTTTAAGTGATTAAAAAAATATTAGACATGATAATAATTTTTATTACAGAACCTACGGAAATTTTTTTTCCTGACACGGCTGAGAGAAAGTAGGGTTATTGGTTTTGAATTCGCCTGTGAACTTTATCTTGACAAAATATGTATTCGTCTTGAGATTTGAATAGCTTTAAAATGCTCTATAATTGTCTACTTGAAAATACTTTCAGACTGCAGGTATGGAGCTGTAAACTAAGTTTTCATAACTCTGTGCGTAGAAGTCGTATGCTACTCATCTTGTATTTTTTAAACCGATTTTATGCTGAACGTTGTGAAAAATACATTTTGTTACATGTTTGTAAAGTGTTCTGTAGTTCGTATGATTGCCATCCCTCGCTTGTCGCTTCGCTCCATGACAGAACACTTTTACACATTTGTGTAAAAAATAGCTAATAAAAGATCAAGACGAAGTTAAATATTTTTCCTTATTTTCTTACTTATTTTACTGCCTTGAATGAAACAAAAATCTTGCAATGGGTTAGTTTTTCTCTCATTGGATTCTGATGCAAGTCTAATCACTGGATGCAATAGACTCTCATAAAAAAATAAATTTCATCAGATATAAAAAAAAAACGGCTCAAGGTCAAAATTTCTATATGGAAGATTCTTTCTAATTTTTCAATAAAAATTAGTCTTGCCTAAGGAAATAAAAAAGTCGGACCTTTTTTTCATAGCAACTCTTTATGTTATATAAGTAGAACTGACCCCACTTTGGCACAACTACCCCTAACTGGCCCTGTACGTCACCTAGGACTATAGGAGTGGTTTTGGATGATGCTGGAGGTCGTCGCGGCCTTGACCTTAGCCTTGGGGGGGTGGGTTTGACCACGGTTAGAGGGGTAGGGGGTAGTTTTTCGAAAAAAATATATTCTACCCCACTAACCTAAGCTAGCCAGATTGCATCTAACCTAACCCACCCCTAGGTATGGGAGTGATCTCAGCTACGTTCAGGACCTTCCCCGGGGGTAGCTCCGGGGGTAGATTCGGGGTGGGGGGTAGTTTTTCAAAAAATTTTGGAAAAATGTGTCTTGATTGATAGGGTGAGTCTAGAGTGCATTATCGCAGTGTTTGGGGGTGGTTTCACCTAGGGGTAGTTTTTATATAATATATGAAATTGCCAAAAATGATCGGTTGGATCAAATGACCGTACGGGATATGTCTAGAGTCCATTATGGACTGCTGCGGGGGCGGGTTCACCTAGGGGTAGTTTTTAAATAAAATATGAAATTGCCAAAAAATGATCGGTTGGATCAAATGACTGTATGTGGTATGTATAAAGTCCATTATGAACTGTTGTGGGGTGTGTTCACCAAGGGGTAGTTTTTAAATAATATATGAAATTGCCAAAAAGTGATCGGGTCCTAGGTAAAAGGCACCCCGGACTCGTGCTTGAGGTAAAGCCGTCTAGGAGCCAGGCCTCAGGTAAAGCCAACCCGAAGCCATGCCTTAGGTAACCCCTGGAACCTGGCCTTAGGTAAAGTCACCCTGGAGTCGTGCTTGAGGTAAGACCACCCAGCAGCCAGGCCTTAGGTAAAGCTACCATGGAGTCGGGGCCTAGGTAAAGCCTCCTCGGAGCTAGACTTTAGGTGAAGCAGTCAGCCCGTAAGTAAAGCTACCCAAGAGTCGGGCCTTAGGATGGATGCTATATCAATTACAGCCTCTCGACCAAGACAATTACCTCCACCAAGTCTTGGGTAAAGCCAACCTGGAGCCGGGTCCTAGGTAAAAGTCATCTTAGAGTCAGGTAAAGCCCCCCAGGAGCTAGGCCTTAGGTACAGCCCCCACAGAGTATGGGCTTAGGTTAAAACCACCCCGAAGCCAGGCCCTAGCTAGAGCCGCCCTCGAGAAAGGCCCGAGGCAAATTCACACTAGAGTCAGGCTCTAATTTAATATATCTGATGACGTATCTCTGATCGAGGCCCGAGCGACTCTAGGCAAGTAGTAGGTGTTCTAACTAGAGTGTTCTACCCCTAAATAAATTGGCTGATGAGGGGCCCGGGGTATATGATTGTCAAACTCAAAATTTGTCTATGCTACTAAATTAATAAACAATGCAACAAAGTCCTGTCGTTTCAGGGAATACGTTTGGCCTACATAGTTGTAGATAACCGGTGACCGTGTGCTGGACATGTGCAAACCTGTAGAGATAAAACATTATCTTAAAACCGCAACGGCAGACGGCGACCGCTATAGCAAGCCTATAACCCGCACAGCTGTGTCGTTGTGATTCAAGGCGACTGTATTTGTTTTGACTACCGTATCGATTTATTATGTAGGTTGTTATAGTTTAAGTAAACAAACAGCTTTATGGATATATTCTATAGCTGTAAATGCGTTTAGATATAAAGGTCTATAGAGAAAAACCAATAATAAGACCTATCACATAACATGAATAAATATATGTTATTCAACAGAGTGTTTTAGCAATATTACAGCGGTATAAACATATAATATTGGATAAAGCGCATGATATAAGGATCCGTTATGGAAAAGGGCCGGTATATGAAATAGTATATACAATAAGGGTATTCAGCAAGATGATTTATTAAACTAACATATAATAATAATTTTACAGTGCCTAGATATAAATTGTACTCAATATTACATATATAATTTAAATGTGTCGATGATCCGTGATCTGCAATTTGGGCAGCGATTACATCTTGAGAGACAGGTTAAGCAAAAGACATGTCCGCATGGCGTGGCAACTGCGTTGCGAGGGTTCTCACAACATATATTGCATAAGCTAAACTCCGCCGGTCGTGGCTTATTCTGTAGGCAAAAAAAAGTCAATTAGTAACAGCTGTATATGCATATACAAATCCTGTAAGAAACAATATGAATAGTAAATCGGTCCAGATAGCCTGAAAGAAAAGTCAATCGAAATAATATGAAAATCTACCTACATTATTGGTACGCTGGATAGCGTAGTCTCCCGCCACCACAATATCCTGTAGGAATCTCCTCGTCATGCCCCAAACGTTATACGCAAAGGTCCGACTCGTCCTGTAGTATGCTTTTGAGGCAGCCGTCCGCAAATCCCTAATCACCAGCTGGAGCTCCATTAAAGTGTAATCCAGCGTCTGTATGCACGTGTGGGGTGAAGGCGGGTTCCTCGGTGGATGAGAATCCATTAGAAAATGATCCATTAGGTCTATGATCCTCCTCATCGCTGTCCGTATCAACGCCAGGCGGTCGGGAAGGTAAATCTCTTGGAGACGAGCCCCTGGGTAGTAGTAGAGGCGAATAGGATGACGAATAGGTTAGTGAGGAATCTGAAAGCGCAGTGTACGCCTATAAAAATGAAAAAAGAATCTAAATAAACCAACACTCGATATACTCCGTGATCTAGGCTTCAGATAATTTGAACAAAGGAATGACGCTAACATAAAATACCTCATGTCCAAAATATGCTACAATTAAAAAATATATAATAAACGCTATTGAAAATAGACTACCACTCATTCAATATACTGTGTGATCTAGGCTTTACATAATTTGAAAGAGACCCGACATTAACATATAAAATCTCGTATCCAAAATATATATATTAAACGTTATTGAAAATAAACTACCACTCATTCAGTATAGTCTGTGATCTAGGCTTTACATAATTCGAAAAATGAAGTCTGAAAATATGCTCTCCTATAAATAAACACCTATTGTGTCATCTAGGCTTAACATAATTTCAAAAAAGAGTAATTACTTACAATGCGAGTGGTTATAGGTTGTTGTGACGTAGACGCCATCTCTCGTGAATATATGACCTGCAGATTAACGGATCACAATAGTTGATCAAAGAATAGCTCTCTTCAGGGGTTGAATGCAGAAAGTCTTCAAAACTAAATAATTTAAATAACGGGCTTAAACAGATATCGCACCAGTTATCAGAGTCCTACTCCAGGGTGGCTTTATCTAACGCCTGACTCCAAGGTAGCTTTACCTAAGGCCTACCTCCAAGGTAGCTTTACCTAGGTTTTGATGGAGGTATTTGTCTTAGTCGAGAGGCTGTAACTGATACAACATACCTAGACAATATGTGTAAAGATCAGATCATAAAGGCCTTGACGGTTTCTACATAGCTATGGTGGTATGCGTTGGTAGCTATAATTATGTCTAATGTCTAGAGCTCAGATCATAAAGGCTTTTGCCAGTGCCTTCACTAACCATAGCCGGCATAGCCAATTTGACCTCGGTGTAGATGTTGGTTGATGAGCGTAAGTTTTTCAACGTTGATTAGCTGAAACATTGATCTAGCCTTCACCAGCCATAGGCTATTTGAACTAGGCGTAACATGTTCGTTTGAACCTCGTGTAAGTTGATCGGTTAAACGGCGCGTAAGACAGTTTTTCAATGTTGTTTAGTTGAAACGTTGGTCATTTGATCTAGCCTACACTGGTCACAGCCACCATAGCCCATTTGAACCCGGTATCAACATAGCCGCCATCTTCTTCTCCGCCCTGGATGACGTCATATTCGGTCCTAAGGTCTGCATAGGATACTATGTGTTACCTTATATCACGCTACTCATCAGGTGCTATGTGTTAGCCCATAGTCAAGCTATACATCGGGTACTATATGGTGAACATTAGCCGAGCTATGCAGTGGATATTATGTGTTACTTTGTATTCAACCTTCTCATTGGACACTATTTGTTAACCTATAGTCAAGCTACGCATCGGATATTATGTGTTACCTTGTAGTCAATCTACTCATCGTATACTATGTGTTAAACCATAGTCAGGCCATGCATTGGATATTTTGTGTTAACTTGTAGTCAATCTAGTCATCGGATAATATGTGTTAACCTTTCACCAAGCTATGCAATGGATATTATGTGTTAACTTGTAGTCAACCTACTCATCGGATACTGTGTGATATCCCTTAGTCAATCTATGCATCGGAGACTATATGGTGAACATTAGCCAAGCTATGCAGTGGATATTATGTGTTGGGCCATGGTCAAGCTATGCATCGGATACTGTGTGTTACCCCTAGTCAAGCTATTCAACGGATACTATGTGTTAACCATTAACCTGGCTATGCATCAGATACTATATGTTAACCATTAGCTAAGCTACGCATCGGATATTATATGTTACCTTGTAGTCAAGCTATGCATCGGATATTATGTGTGAACCATTAGTCAATCTACTCATCGGATACTATGTGTTAACCATTAGCTAAGCTACGCATTGGTTATTTTGTGTTAACTTGTAGCCAAGCTATGCATTGGATATTATGTGTTAACCCTAGTCAAGCTATGCTTTGGATACCATGTGCTAACTGTTAGTCAATCTATGCCTCGGATACTATGTGTTAGCCCTAGTCAGGCTATGCATCGGCTACTATGTGTTAACCATTAGCCTAGCTATTCATCAGATACTAGCCTAACTATGCAACGGATATTATGTTTTACTTTGTAATCAACCTACTCATCGGATACTATGTGATAACCCATAGTCAGGCTATGCTTTGGATACTATTTACTAAACCATACTCAAGCTATGCATTGGATATTATGTGTTAACGATTAGTCGGGCTACACATCGGCTACTATGCGTTAACCATTAGCCTAGCTATGCAATGGATACTATGTGTTAGTTTGTGTATACGTAGCTACTTATATATGTGGACAGTATCATACACCTGTATACATAGTTACGTGTATATTTTCTCACCTGTATACGTTATTACCTGTGCACGTAGACCCCATGCATACGTAGTCACCGGTATAGATAGTCACATGCATGTGTCGGTAGTTACATGAATAGGTAACTCATATGTATACGTAACTTACTGTACACGTAGTCATAGTGAACAAATTAGTAAAAGTGTAATTAATTATATAACTCAGTTGTTTATATACGTAGTCCCTTCTATTCGTAGTCACCTGTATTCCTAATCCCCTGTATATGTAACGACCTGTTCACGTTGTCATCTGTAAACGTAATCATCTGCATACATTGGCTACTACTACATTAGTCAGCTGTACATTTATGGCACCAACATAGGTTTAACGCTTTTATGAGTACTATTACCTTAATAGGTACCGCCTATACTTATTTTAACATTAGTCATAACATTAAGAATTAGTCGAAAGTGTAAATAATTGTATAAATCAGTGATTGGTATACGTAGTCACCTGTATTAAGTCACCTGTATACAGAGAGACCTCTATACGCAGGCATCTATATCTATAATGAGTCACCTATATGAGCTCATCAAGTTTGTGATATCAATATAGGTTTATCAGTTTTATTGATTGGTCACCTATACAGTTAGTCACCTGTACATGTAGTCACCTATATATTTACCCACTTTTATACACAGACTCCTGTATACGTATGCACCTTTTAATGTTGTCACCAGTATAGGTAGCCGTCTGTATGTATAGTCGCATGTATGTATTTATAAGATTTGTTTGTGTTTGTGCCCGACAGGTTGTACCGCTTTATTTAATATTACAAACATTTAATTCACACGTAACTAAGAGCAACGCCTATTGAAAATAATAATAATACCAATTAACACATGGTTGAGTTGTAGTACGTATGATTTATTAGCTGTAAAAACTTGTCGTTGTTTTTCAAAGATACAAATAATTAATATAATATTAGGATATTATTTTAGCTCCTTAACGAATAATGCAGTGTTAGTTTGATAATAAAAGAGTGTCGTTAACGTTAAATCTTTTCTCTTTATGATTGTAATGTTTGAGTTGTTACTATATTAGTACTTGCATGTTATCCAGAATGAATACAACTGCACAACTGCACCATTGGGCTGCATATCACAGGCGCGGTGACGTCACACCCGCCCATGTTCTAAGCCTACTTTACCCATTTAGAATGAATAATGAAATATTCCACTCAGACCGGAAGCTTCCTTATCACGTAGATATCATTCTACGGCTGTGGTTTCTATAAGTCTACACTATTGTACAATTTAAACTCTATTATAATTAATGTAAAAACATAAATTCTCCTTCTAACGCAGGTCAAAATTATATTCTACATTACAAGATTGTTAATTCAAAGATAGTTGCGCAGTATAATATAGAGTAATAATATTCAGACATAATAATTACTATAGCTTTCCAGCTTTTTCTTCTTTTCAAAATAATAAAAAATTTATATAAACAGGGATCCTAAAATGTATTGCCGGCAAGTTATACAGTGTCTGGGGTTTACCTCTCTCACTGATAAACCACGTCATAATAAAAACGGAAAATAATCTTTCTATTTGATACGGGCACAAGTCTCATCTCATGTCTATAACTCCTAGATCTAGCCATAGGTTGCTCACGTTATAACAATTTCTCCCAGAAGTACGATTGATATTAAGTAAACACATATTATCTCATATCGGATACGTTAACATTATTATCTTCAATCAGATGGGAAAATGAAGGTTTATCACCGATAAGTAAAGCATAAGGTATTTAAGGGTCTGAAATACTCAGAAAGCTGCCGATACCGTCTTAAGACCGTCCTTTCTCTGAGGTTTTTAAATCTATATAGGTCCAGAGCGTCGAACACATGACGGTGTGATCCTGACACCTGTGAGGAGTCGCAGTCAGTCAGACATTGGTAGGCTCAAAGTATAGTAACACCCTATAGCCAAGCCCTAGGTCACTCAGACCTCAAGGCAGATCGTGCTAGTCTGGGGTATGTTATGTGGCGTTTTGGTATCTTGCGATTTAGTTCCCATAGAGAACCATTTTCTATGTTTACTGAGGATAGGAACCATTCCTCCACAGCATGAGTTACTAGTAGTGTCTTGACTAATTCTAGGCGTTTAGGTTCCTGTTGGTAGAGGTTGCATGGATACATTATCGGGGCCATGGGCGTTTCTTTGTCAGCTAGGCGGGGATGTGGCGTGGAGGGTCAGTCTTTCTATCATCAATGGTGTAGGAGCTGTTCTTGACTGCATGTTAGAGGACCGTCTGTATTTTGTCAACCTCATGGTCAACATCCTCGTAGCTGTCAGTCGGGTTACCGTGATGTTTGTAGAAGGCACTCATTGAAGCGTTCCCAATTGGTCTTCGTAAGCATTTTAACTGTGGGAGGTGAAACGTCAGGTGGGTCGTCAAGTGTTAGAATAACGGGCCATAGCCCAGGCTTAGATAGTCTATATTGATGAGCGATTGTCTGAGGATGATGTTTTAAACACGGTAGTGTCTAGGACATCATGCCTGTACGTGCGAATGGATGGGTAATATGTGGTCAGCTGGTTCCAGTTTTTTTGACGTCTGGCTTGTTGGTGTGGTAACTATGGAGAACATTGCCATGTGGTTTGAAGACAGTACAGCTCTATATCGGCTGTTTGAAATTAAGATGCTCCATGAGATTGATGGGTCATCAGTGTTTTGCAGGAAGTCCGAGACAGAGCTAGAGAGCCTACTACCAGGTTGTAGATAAGCGGAGAATATATAAAGGTTGGTACCCTCGTAATGTACCTGATCATATGTGTGTTCATTTTTTGGTGTTGGGGCGATTTATTACAGCCTGATGTACTAGCCTTCTGTGAACCAGTAGGCAATGCCTCCGGCCGAGCGGTGGCTCGAATGGCTCGGGCAATCAATGCGGTATGTATTTTAGCATGGAATCTGGCGGAGTCTGTCAGGAATGTTCCAGATATCTGTGCAATATCGATAACTTAAGGGCAGGGGAAGTGTCGGGGCTGCACTTTCTTTTTGACGACTACTCCATACGACATAACATCGATCATGACGGGTTTGAGGTCGTCGGTTTAGGTAGTTGATGTTAAAATGATACAAGGAGGTTAGTCTTTTTTTTATGTAGGGGAGGTATCCGAGGTCCGCACCTCTGAGGGGTGTATTTGCAACCCCTTTCTCCGTAGGGATGTGTAGGTCTGAGTAGGTGCAGGTTGCGATTTTTTCGTTGTTTTTCCCTTTATAAAAGCTAGGAAACGCCCACGACAGAGCATGCAGGAGCTCCGAGACTAACCTTATGCTAAGAGATATTGGAGTTATTATTATTTCACCTCTACACATAGCGGTTAGGAGTGCAAGTGTCTAGATAACAATAAACTTGTATATTTGCTACACACAATATTACGCGTTACAGAGAATCAACCTTGTTATACGGTACACCTGTAAACAGACAGAGTTCGGTGTACTGATATTCATACTCTTCACACATCTCCCTCCTGTGGGTGCGCCTGCAGCAACGCGTCCGTGTGTTGCGTGCCCGTCAGGCGTAAGCCTACCGAGCGCCTGCAATGTGATAGGCCGCTTCCCGCACAAACTGTTGACTATTTCAACTTTGTGTAAATGTTGTTCGTTAGAACTTCGCGTATGTCGGTCGGTTAAACTTACCGTAAGACAGTTGTGTAATTAAAACGTTGGTCGTTTGATCTAACCGATCGTTTTTAGGCAATTTTATATATTATTTAAAACAACCCCTAGGGCGACCTCGCCCCTCATCTAACCATCATACACACCATACACACACACACGCCATTTTTTCTTAGGTTAGGACTCTAGAGCGAGACGTCATCTTTTCCCGCCAAATGGGCGCCGCCATCTTGTTCCCGCGCTTATGGGCGCTGCCATCTTGTTCCCGCGCTTATGGGCGCTGCCATCTTGGAAAGGGGTGGGGGTAGCAAATCCAGCTTTCCTATTGGCTCCCGCCCAAGCGCCCCATCTACCCCAACGCCTTCTCTACTCTTGCCTATCTTTAGCCCACGTATAGGCATAGAATCTACAGAATTTAAAGTTGAAAACTTTGCCGACACTGATGATGACATATTTCTACTTACTGACACACACACTGATCACTCTAAACACAGACTATGCAAAAAAACTATATTCCCACCTGTATATAATGTATTATACATAGCTGCGGAAGAGTCCATTTGAGAGGGGAGTGGGCGAGTCCATACGAGTTGGACTGATCCATAATTACGTCATAACTACGACTGTTGATTACATCACGGCGGGCGATGCCGTTTGTAGAGGTAAACACATAGTAGCCGATGAGTAGAATGACTACAAGTTAACACATATTATAAAGTGCATAGCCTTTATTTAACACATAGTAGCCGTTGTGTAGCCCTACTAATGGTTAACACAAAATATCCAATACATGGCCTGACTAGGGTTTAACAAACAGTATCCGATGAGTAGATTGACTAAGGTTTATCTCAGAGTATCCGAGAGGTAGGCCCTAGGTAAAGCCAGCCTGGAGTAGGGCCTTAGGCAAAGTCGTGCTTGAGGCCAGGTCTCAGGTAAAGCTACCTTGGAGTCAGACCATAGGTAAAGCTAGCTTGGAGTCAGCCTTAACATTAGTTACTCTAAAGCGGCTATCGATGCCCGCCTTATCATAATAGGTACTTAAGGTGTAAATAACAAGAGTAAACTCTGGATATACAGGTAAGACTTTATTAACGAATATTTAAACTATGATGTTTTGAACAATTACTCCAGGTTCAGAAATAGCCGGTAGCGTCTGTCTACGCGTTTCCTACATATAGGGCACATCTGCACCTTTTCAGCACACTCGTTGCAATAAACGTGACCGCAGGGTACGATGACAGTGCATGGTGGTCTTCCCAAGCAGACAGAGCAGTCCGCTATACGATAGCCGCCTCGTTCAATCTGCTCTCCCGAACTTCTCTGTTTCAACATACGTACAAAGTGGATAATTTATATTATTGTACACGAATAGTATAAATATAGGTATCGCTACAAATTGTAACACTTACGACCGTGTATGGAGGGTCTCGCTCGACCATTACTGCCTTCGCTTCAGCGACAGCCACTCGTCTTCTGCCTTCTTCAAGTAGCTTGTTCAGATCGCTATTCATAATCCTCCATACGCCGACTGCGTAGAAGCTATCCTCACACGTGTCTTTACGTAACGTCGCTTCTAGGTCCGATACAAGTCGTCTTAGTTTATGTAGTGCATCAGTCGATACGCTACGAGCTGCAGCTGCACGTGCTTATTCCACAACAGTCTAGAAAGGATTAAATAGAAATTAAAAAATCTTGTATAACCCTTTACTACTATTATCACCGTACAATAAAACTTACCGCATATTGAGGAGGATATCGTATCCTACGCCCTAAACAAAGTAAACAGTCAATACGGGCGTGCTCGACTCCTTGTACGTGCTTCAGTTCTTCCTCTAATACACTTGAATGAAAAACTTGATTTCCGACCCTGATTATAGCGTGATTTATTGGTCCAGCCTATGAAATACAATTTATTAGTAATGAAAAATACAAAGATAACAGTAATAACGCATTATGAATACAATAATCACCAGTGTTGGATGGTTGGTAGACTCGCTGCTACGATCAGGTCCTTTGGCTGGAGTGTTTGTTCCCTGAAAGAAACATATCCTTATTCGATATGAAAATGAGCCTCTGATAATAGTCTAAATTGTTTATAATTACCTGTGATGTGGTACCAGAGGTCTCCCGACTCGGTTCGGCTCCCATCGAATTGCGGCTATAGTACGGTGCCCTTGGGCTACGTCTGCTACCTAAATCTTCCCAAATACCCGTTTCATCATGGCCTGAATCGTCGATGTTTGTTGGCTGGAAAACCAATGGAAAAATTGGAATAACGAAAAATAGAAACTTTTCAGAAAAAAGAACACACTATTTCATACTCACCTCTGACTGAATACTTTTATCGGTCATCGTTAATCTTAACACACTTAATTGCAAAAGCGTTGAAGACTGATGATGCTCTCTGTATGAAATTACCGGCATATATACCTACATCATCCCTCCCCGCCGTGACGTAATTGCTCATCACAAGCCGAAGAACGGTATATAATTACCTCTATGACCGACGGTAATAGAGTATACTGATACCATTAAATATGCTAGATGCCAGGATGATCCTATACTGTACCTTAGACATGCTAGAGGCCGTGATGATCTTCCTCTTTATCATAGTATGCCCTGTAGATGGGCAGATGTGATAATCTTGTTTGAAATGAGAACCATATGACAAGTGTCAGAACATGATCATAAGACATGACGCAAGTATGTAACTGGCCTAAGTCTTTACTGTATATCCTTGACCCTGATTTAACTTGTAGATGGATAGAGATGATACTCCATCTAGGGGCAAGAGATGAATTTTATTGAAAATTTGCTGCAGTATTCTCACTACAGAAACTCATGACTAGCGTCAGAACATGATCATAGGTACAAGTATGTGACTGCCCTAAGGCTCTGCCCTGTAGATGGATTAATGTTATAGCAAGTATAGGTGGCAAAGCTATACAGGCAATAGTTAATCCTATACAGATGACCGTCCGTCATTTTGTTAGACGCCGTCTTGACCAACATTTCGTTTGACGTCATTTGCTGCGGTTATGTTGATATATCCAGAGTGCGCTATCGCGGTCGTAACAATATTACTGTAAAGGTTTTAAACAAGCATTTATTTGTCGAACTCTGTGTGTCTGAACATTTCTACACCTGTAATGAAACTTATAATAATAACAACATTGCATATTGACTTATAGGCCTATGCACCGTATCATGCATATTGGGTTAATACAGGATGTGTGTAGATTTACAGGTATATCGAGCTAACACAAAATGTAGGCCTATGGAGGTTAACACCCATATATACTTAATACAGGTTTACGTGTATATTGGCCTAACACAATCTGTAGGCTAATGTAGGGTACCATGCATATTGACCTAATACAAGGTGTAGGCCTATGTAGGGTAACGTGGCTTAATACAGGAGGAATGTAGGTTTACACGCTTATTGGTTTAACACAGGATGTAGGGTAAGATACATATTGGCTTAATACAGGAGGATGTAGGCCTGTTTAGGTATACATGCATATTGGCTTAACTCGGTATGTAGGCCTATGTAGGGTAAAGTGCAAATCGGCTTAACACAGTATGTAGGGTAACACGCATTTTGTCTTGTTTCAGGAGGAATCCATAATGGATTAGTACGGGTTGTGTACTATTAAGATTGGGTATGCATTGATAGCTGTTTTTACCACTCCAAGCCGGCTTTACCTATGGCTTTACTCCGGGGTTGCTTTACCCAAGGGCTGACCCTAAGGTAGCGTTACCTAAAGTCTAGCTCCAAAGAGGTTGCTTCAAATAAGGACTGACTCCAAGGTAGCTTTACCTAGGGCCTACCTCCAAGGTAGCTTTACCTTAGTTAGTATGCTGTAATTGATACACTATACCCGGAATAGAAGACAATATGTGTAGAGGCCTTGGCCAACGGATAACAGTTTCTAAATAGATAATTTGGTAAGCGTTGGTAGATATCTATATATTGTCTAAGGTCAGATCATAAAGGCTTTTGCCGGTGCCTTCACCCACCATAACCAGGTGTAGGTTTGTTGGTTGATTAGCGTAAGTTTTTCAACGTTGATTAGCTGAAACGTTGATCTAGCCTTCACCAGCCGTAGCCTATAGTTGATAATTTGATCGGGCCATAGCCGCCATAGCCTATTTGAACTTGGTGGAAATGTTGTTCGTTTGAACTTCGTGTATGTTGGTCGGTTAAACTTAGCGTAATGTTGTTTAGTTGAAACGTTGGTCATTTTATCTAGCTCTGTTGTCAGGCTATGTATTTGATTCAGGGTTAGGTATCTATTGTCTAGCTATGTAGCCTATGGTCAGGCTAGGTATGTTGTCAGGCCATGTAGGCAATGGTGAGGCTAGGTATCTGTTGACGGGGTGTGGGTTACACCTAGGATTACTCATGCATTGTCGCAGATCTGTGTCTATGGGTAGCAGGCTTAGCATAGTATGTGGGTTTACATACATAACACAGGATGTAGGCTAACTATATGTATTACCCAAACTATGCATTGGATATTACGTGTTAACTTGTATTCAGACCTCTTATCGGATACTATGTGATAACCCATATTCAATCTATGATTCGAATACTATGTGTTAGCCCTAGTTAGGCTATGCATCGGGTACTATGTGTTAATCATTAGCCTAGCTATGCAACAGGTACTATTTAGTAACCATTAGCCAGACTATGCAATGAATATTATGTGTTAGTTTGTAATCAACCTACTCTACGGATACTATGAGATAAACCTTAGTCAATCTACTCATCGGATACTGTTTGTTAAACCTTAGTCAGCCCAGGCATCGGATATTTTGTGTTAACTTGTAGTCAATCTATGCATTGGATATTATGTGTTAGTTTGTAATCAACCTACTCATCGGATACTATGTGATAATCATAGTCAAGCTATGCTTTGGATACTGTTTGTTAAACCATACTCAAACTATGCATTGGATATTATGTGTTAACGATTAGTCGGGCTACACAACAACCACTATGTGTTAATCATTAGCCTAGCTATGCACTGGATATTATGTGTTAACTTGTATTCAAACTTCTCATCGGATACGATGTGTTAAACCATAGTCACGCCATGCATCGGATACTATGTGTTAGCCCTAGTCAGGCTATGCATCAGATATTATGTGTTAACCCATAGTCACGCTAACTATTAGTTAACCATTAGCCCTGCTTAATGTTGAACATTACTAGCCGAGCTATGCACTGGATGTATGGGGCCATAGTCAAGCTACTTATCGGATACCATATGTTAACCCATAGTCAAGCTATTAGTTAGCCGTTAGCCCAGCTATGCCTCGGATACTATATGTTGGTCATTAGCCAGGCTGTCCACTGGATATTATGTGTTAACTTGTGTTCAAACTTCTCATCGGATACAATGTGTTAATCATTAGCGAGGCCTCTGGATACTATATGTTAACCCTTCGTCAGGCTATGCATCGGATACTTTGTGTTAATGATTAGCCAGGCTATCAGGTATTATGTGGTAATTTGTGGGCTACTCGTAGGATAGTGAGTGATAACCATTAGCTAAACTATGCATTGGATATAATGTGTTATAATTTGTAGGCCCTTGTTGGCTTAGCATAATATGTATGCCAGCTTACACACATGTTTGTTTAACACAGTATGTAGGCTTAACATAGTGTATACGCATATGTATGATAGCATGCATGTTGGCTTAGCATAGTATTTATGTAGGTTTACACGCATATTTGTTTAAAACACACTATATAAGCGATCACGCATGCTTGTTTAACATATTATATAGGCCTATGTCCGATATTGGCCTAATACAAGGTGTATATAGGTTAACCTGCATATTGGTTTAACAGTGTATATATGGCTATTTAGAGTATATTGCATACTGGCAACATAGTATATAAGCCTATATAGGTTAACACTGTATGTATATAGGTTGCGTGACTTTTTTAAATTATATTGTAGTGCTTGTTGACCGTCATCTATGTGGGCGTGATAGGTTATGCATTGGTAGCTATACCATATAGTACTTCCCATATTATACGGTTGCCTGCCTGAGGCTCTACCTGATATAAGAGGGGAAACTAGCTCAGTTCATAAATGCTTTTGCCGGTGGTTTACCGACATAGTAGGCGCATTTAGGGATTCATGTATGTCGGCTTAGCATAGTATGTATGCAGGTTTACATGCTTATTTGTTTAACACATTATGTGGGCTATCGTATATATTGGCTTAACATAGTATATGAATCTATGTAGGTTTACATGTATATTTGTTTAACATACTATATAATCCTATCATGCATGTTGCCTTAACATAGTATATATGCCTACAGACCTTACAGCGACCGTTGCGTGGGTCTACCGAGCCCCTGCAATGTGTTAGGTCGATTCAGCTTGTTGACTATTTGAACTCGGTGTATAATTGTTGGTCGGGTAAACTCAGCGTTTAGTGGGAACGTTGGTCATTTGATCCAGCCGATCATTTTTTGGCAATTTCATATATTATTAAAGACAACCCCCAACTTGCTATAGTGTGAATTTACCAAAGGCCTTTCTCGAGGGCGGCTCTAGCTAGGGCCTGGTTTCGGGGTGGTTTTAACCTAGGCCCATACTCTGTGGGGGCTGTACCTAGGGCCATGCTCCACAGATAGCTTTACCTAAGGCCTGGCTCCTGGGTGACTTTTACCTAGGACCCGACTCCAAGTTGGCTTTACCCAAGACTTGGTGGGGGTAATTGTCTTGGTCGAGGGGCTGTAATTGATATAGCAACCATCCTGGCCCGGCTCATGTGTAGCTTTACTTAAGGGCTGACTGCTTCACCTAAAGTCTAGCTCCGAGGAGGCTTTACCTGAGGGCTAGCTCCTAGGTGACTTTTACCTAGGGCATGGCTTCGGATTGGCTTTACCTAAGTCCTGGGTGGCTTTACCTGAGGCCCTGCTCCATATTGGCTCTACTTAAGTCCTGGGTGGCTTTACCGAAGGGTCGGCCTCGGGATGGCTTTACCTGAGGCCATGCTCCACAGATAGCTTTACGTAAGGCCTGGCTCCTGGGTGACTTTTACCTAAGACCCTACTCCAAGGTGGCTTTACCCAAGACTTGTTGAAGGTATTTGTCTTAGTCGAGAGGCTGTAATTGATATAGCAACCATCCTGGCCCGGCTCTTGTGTAGCTTTACTTAAAGGCTGACTGCATTGTTTATTAATTTAGTAGCATAGACAAATTTTGAGTTTGGCAATCATACCCCTTACCCCTGGGCCCCTCATCACCCAAATCATTTAGGGGTAGACCACTCATTTTAGGGTGAGCCTACTACTTGCCTAGAGTCGCTCGAGCGCTGATACGTCATCAGATAACCATTAAATCTTTCCAAAAGTTACCCCCACCACCGGAGCTATTCCAGGGTTACTTTACCTAAGGGCCGGCCTTGAGATGGCTTTACCTGAGGGCTAGCTCCTAGGTGACTTTTACCTAAGACAACTACTCCAGGGACCGATCATTTTTGGCAATCTGAAAACTACCCCCGGGTGAATCCACCCCCACAGCAGTCCGTACTGGACTCTAGACATATCCCGTATGGTCATTTGATCCATCCGATCGATTTTTGTCATTTTCATATTTTATTTAAAAACTACCCCTTGGTGAAACTACCCCCAACCGTAGCGATAATACACTCTAGACTCACCCTATCAGTCAAGACACGTTTTTCCAAAAAATTTTTCGAAAACTACCCCCCACCCCAAATCTACCCCCGGAGCTACCCCCGGGGAAGGTCCAAAACGTAGCTGAGGTCACCCCCTCACCTAGGGGTGGGTTAGGTTAGATGCAATTTGACTAGCTTAGGTTAGTGGGTTAGATTTTATTTTTTTTCAAAAAACTACCCCCCACCCCTAATAACGTGGTCGAACCCACCCCCAAGGCTAGGATCAAGGCCATCATCCAAAACCACCCCTATAGTCCTAGGTGACGTACAGGGCTAGTTAGGGATAGTTGTGCCAAAGTGGGGTCAGTTCTACTTATCTAGCCTAGATTTTCACCTTATTTTGTTAGTTCCTACACATATCTTTTGAAGAAACTTTTTATAATTACGAAAACCTATCAGCGCCCCTAAAGAGCCAGTTCTTCGGGAGCCACCGGACCTTGCCCACCGCCGCCAAAGACCGGCACTGAGTACACGTAGGCTAACTAATAAAAATGTTGAATACAATAAACACTTTTCGAATGTTTCCCCAAATAATAAATTAGTTTGCTATTTTAGAAAAAATCTAAGCAACTATCTTCCTTACAGACATTTTTAAGGATACAAACTTAACGTACTATTCATTGTTTATTTTTACAATAAGAAATTCAACGAGCAATGCGAAATCTCGAGCCCGTATTTATTGGCAGAAGTCCACGATGCCCCGTTGTTAATCACTAATAATAGTGTCTCGTTTGATATAAGGCGTTCGATATAATCAACATGCACAGGTAAATTATTTATCTTTGAGTGTGTGATAATATACAAAATTAGTCACGTTTTCACTGTTTAAAAAACTAAATAAATTTAAAATTATTTCGGTCTGTTTTTGTCAAAATGCCAGAACAAAATGTTCTGGCAGACAAAATTAGGCAGACAAAATTAAGCATTTGTTTTAACCTGGTCATTAATAAAGGGTAATATATATTAGGGAAACTTTAACATTTTATTACTGGAAACAAAGGTTCCAAATATAAAAAAAGTTTTTTTAAAAATTCTAAAAAATAAAATGTTTAGTTTGATAAGAAGTTTCAACACCCTTTCTTTGTTTTTTTGTGATATATTTATATATATATATATATATATATATATATATATATATATATATATATATATATATATAATATTGCAGTGAACTAAAAACTGGTTTTCATCATGTTAAAAAATTAGTAACTCGAAAGCGGTCTTAAAGGAACAATAAGACTATGGTAATCCTTGTTGTCTACGGTTAAAAGATACCTAAAATTAAGTCTTTTAATAGAATACAGCGTAAATGATAATTTAGCAATAAACTATTAAGTATAGATTCAAGCTATAAACAGTTACTGGCTCATCATGTACATTTTGCTAACACAATTAGCACCATCAAAAGGAACTGTATATAAGTTGATGATGTCTGTATTCCCATAACCTAATAAAAATACATACACTCTTGCCATTCTCTAAGGTGTCCACTTAACTCCATTCCTACCAAACTGACATAGTTTTCCACGTATTTTGTACTTTAAGAGGAACATTTACAGCTTTCTTGCTTCTAATATACCTGTATTAAGTTTCTGACGGGGCTCTTTCAAATAATGGTGTTAATAGAACAAGGTGTACAGCAGTTGTCAACTAACCGAATTTTGACACTCTTTCCTATAACTGTATAAAACAACTGTGGCGTAATGTTTAACATAAATAAATAAAACCTTTATACCACAAATGACTTTTTTCTACTTATTTAAAACCTTGTGTACATTTCGATTGCATAGCTATTATCCTCTGAGGATGATTGCTATGCAATCGAAATCTACATAAGGTTTAAATAAAAGGAAAAAAGTCATTTGTGGTATAGAGGTTTTTTATTTATTTATGTTAAACTCTTTCCTATGGCCAAAGCTGACTCTCTTGCTATTGACTCGTCTGGGCCATTTTCCTTTGACCTCCTTCACATACAACCCCAAACATAAGAACTAACATTAAGGCTTGAAGCAGGTGGCAACTAACCAAGTTTTGTCACTCCTTGCATTTAGCTATGACCAAAGTTAACTCTCTTGCGATTAATTCGTCTGGGCAATTGTCTTTTTGTCTTCTCCATGTATATCCTCAAATATAACAACTAACATTGAGGTTAACCGACAAGGTTTGCCAACGCTTGCATCTAGCTGTTGTTAAAGCTGACTCTTTTGCTATTAACTCGACCTTCCGTGTCCTCGCGTACAACTCCAAACAAGAGGACTACCATTCGTTATATTAGTTTTTAATTTAAAAAAAAAAACTGCACCTTTTAAATCACCCTTTGGTATGATTCAACTACTACAGAACTTTATTTACGCCTACACATTATCTAGAATAATGTCTACGATATTTATTGCATTTACAGTTTTAACGAAGACAATGAAAAGTGAAAATAATGTTGACCTATTTTTAAGCTGTAGATTAAATGCGATGAAAATTTTAGGTTCAAACTTTAAAAATTAAAAATTGATCTGTATAAAACGATTTACACTAAGCGCTTTCAAGATATTTGTTTTTTAAGGCGAAAAATAAAACCGAAATTATCAATGCTGATAATAATTAAATAGACTATACCTATCATATGGAGTGGGCCTATTCCTTAAGTATCCACATCCTCTTGGTTACATCTGAAGTATGACATTAATCGTCGAGCGTGGTAACGAATTAGAGATATTTTTATACTAAATTGAAAATTAAAATCTCCTTTTAATGACGTCTAAACAAATTATTTTTATTTTGGCCCTCTTATGTTAGAATATTTTTATTGAACTTAGTAAAACCCATCCGAAACGAGAAAAAATAATAGTTGTATTTGGATCACACATTTTGCACTGAAGTGCAAACTTGTAGGTATATGTGGCATGTATAGAGGGGGGGGTCTCTCCCAAAATGGTAAATTGACAATTTTTATTAGATATTTCAATAAATTCCATTAAAGATAAATCAAACTTTATAAGTCTAATTGTTATCTTAGAATTTTTTATAGTCATATTATTATGAGTAGAAATTATTTTTCATCGTTAAACAACTTTTTAATGTAATTTCATAAAAAGTAATAACTCATTGTTTGTATTAATTTGTATCTTAAAAACTTGTGTCTGATAAATTAATTAACCTTACAATATTATTATTAAATAGACTATTACACTATTATTAAAAAGTTATTTGTAAATATATTACTATACTTATATACGAATTTATCTATTACTTCCCAAGTAATAAATTTTCTTTAAAAAACAAAGAAACATCTTATTATTTTTTGTAGAAAAATAGAATTGTGCTCCTCCCGAAATAAAATTTTATACAGCCCTCTTTATGTGGGTAATGTAAAATGTACAGGGCTACAGACACACAATACTGAAAGTAACATGGGATTATTTATTTTTATAACTTTTCATTTTTAATTCAAAATTAAAATTGAATTATATTTATGAATTTTACTTTAAATTTATTACTTTTTTTACTATAATAATTTTTGTTTTAAAACAAAAGTAATTCTAACTTGAATTTAAGTATAGTTTGTTGAATATCGTAATTATTTTTTTAACTTATTGCTAACGTGTAATATAAAGAGTAATTTAGTCTAGGAATATTAAAACAAGCTGTTGTATAAAAACTTACGTTACCATTCAATATATTGATATAAGGCCACGATGTTTATGAACACGCTATATAGGATTTTACACCTAAAATTTTTTTAAAAAATCTTCTCCAAATAACCTGTAATTGATGTCGATGTTTTAGTGTAAGGGTGTCACACTGAGCTTTCGCGTGTTCAATCTGATGTACATTAGAATCACTTTGTAAAAAGCGCTTCATGGAGGTGGCTGGGAAGAGGTTTCGGTATGGAGTTGGGAACCGATGGCGTTTCCACAAAACGCGATACATGTCTGACTGTCTAATGGGCTTTGTTCTGACATTGCATGCGCATAATTGATTGACCAATGCGCATACAGTCCAGTGATCTTTCATATAGTAATTATAGTATTAGGCCACCTTATGATGTCATAATCTATAGTTTTCCCTTCGGAAGAAATTGCTTTATGCGCCTGAAGAAGTAACATACAAACAGTAACAGTATAATGATATTATTTTACAGTACATGTTAGAACTTATTAATTAAACTGGTTTAAGGGAGAAATTGCCAACACGAAAATAATTGTTAAATTATAAGCTAAAACAAAATATAGGGGTAGGTTTCAGACGTATAGTGTGAATTAACTCATCAAATGGAAATGGGGCCATTTGTTGAACAAAGCAGGAAGCAACCTTATTCTAAAATAGCGATACACCTAAACTTCACCCTACCAGTCACATCAGACCCTACCAAGACTTTTAAGTAGCTCTCTTAAACTTTCAGTGTTAAAATGTTCAAAAAAAAATCGCATATTTTAGTTACTATTTAGTTGAATATCTAGCAATAATGTTTACTCAGGTTACATAAATGCTGCATACTCAGACCTCAGGCCGAACCTTAGGCTGTATTTCGTGGAAAAGTGTAAGAAGAAAGATGGCGGAAAATGAAAAATGGTGACAAGTGCATGTTTTTCGACTCCACTTCCTTGTCAAAGAACACAAAAACAGATTCTTAATGTGAAGCATCTCCTCTCTACAATATGAACCGCTCCCTCAAACTCGTGACATTCCTCTAGGTGACTAGCGTAAGTCCCGAGACGGGGGGGGGGGGGGGTTGGTGCAAGAATTTTTCGACCTCTCTGTAAAGTCTGAAGAGATGACCGGCTCACCCTTAGAACGTGACGAGCTCCAAACAAACACTATGGTTACGACTGCTTTTCCAGAACTACTCGGTAATAACCGAACCTTCCGAACGGTTAGATTTCCTTACCCCTATACACCATCTGATTAGTTCGATCTAGGTAGTGCAATCGGACCTTTACCCAATCTCGGTCAGCCTTACCTAAGGGCCGGACCCTCAGACTAGGGGCTTGGTCTTAAGTAGGCATAAATCCATCCCGTGAGACCTTAAGAGCTTTTGTTTAGTACAATAGAAAAAGTTTTGTTTCAGTAAGTTTTTTTTGTATTATTTAAAACGGAGGACAGCAGTTTCGGGAGTTTATGTAACTTGACACCAAACTCACCAACACTAACACCACCAAACTTAATTCTTTTAACCGCCTTCACCAACACAAACTTGCGTTTACAACACAATGATCTACCGCACATTAAAACACCCTGGAGAAGAACTCCACCATTAATTAAACAACATAAAACATATAGAACAAGACAATGGATACAACACATCAATAATTGATAAACTTCATTACCACCTTAACGCTAAAAACCTACAAAATATACAAAACTATTAAACAGATCTCTCATAACATCAACAAAGACATTTATAACTCCACTGGTGTATACAAACTTATTTGCAATTCGTGCCCCAGTTTCTACATAGCCCAAACAGAAAGGTCATTACACTTGTTATCAAGAACACATAATAGGAGGCTGAAGAAGTCGTAAGCGAAAACGTTTCCTCCAAGTGTAAGTTAACAATTTAACAACCTTTAGTTAACAAAACGTGTCGCAAGTAATAGCAAAAGTGTAATAAACATAAAGGACTCAAACAAAAACGATCAAACATATTTTACAAAACACCTTATATCCACAAACCACTACACAAATGTAACATTAAACCTAACATTAAATCTACACAACACACACACACACACATACACACACACACACACACTCTCTCTCTCTCTCACACACACACACACACACACACACACACACCCACATCCACACCCAAACACACACACACACACACACACACACACACACTCACACACACACACACACACACACACACACTCACACACACACACACACACACACACACACACACACACACACACACACACACACACACACACACACACACACACACACGCACGCACACACACACAAACATAAACGCACACACACGCGCGCGCGTACATACACACACATACACACACACACACACACTCTCTCTCTCTCTCTCTCACACACACACACACACACACACACTCTCTCTCACACACACACACACACAACCAGCGCCACACATCCGAACAGTAGGAAATATATAAACATTTCGCCTCAACCCTTATCCTAATTCTTAAACCCTAGTTAAAATCATCCAAGAGGTCAGTTACGGTAAGAGTTGATAATAGAACACATCTCCCGAAACAGCCGAATTAATAAAGAAAGTTAGTAGATTAGCCCTATTTCTATAGACAAGTATCGCGCATTAATATTTCTCCAAACGTTTGAGTCAGGCCCGCCCAGAGAGGAGGCAAGGGGGGAAATGATGGGATCGTGTTTTTTTACTGCGGAAATAATTAATCGTACGACAAAATCCATAAAAGAGATAAAACCATTAAATAAAATATAAAAAGTACAATGTACAATTGGCCAAGCTTTTAATGGCTAAGTAATACTCATTAAATGAAATATTTTATTCACACTGTAATGTCTTAGTTGCTGTAAAAGAACGGCAGTTTATTTCACTGAAACGTAACACACACACAGATTAGATTCAGTAGGCCTAGTTGGTTTTAGGTTTTAACACGGAGGCAATAATTTATTTATAATGTCATGCAAAATACAGGGTTGTATAGGTATATGTTGGAAGTAATGACGGGGCTTGTACTCATGTTTGCACAGTGGCCTGAAATTTCTCTTAGCGCGCCTGGTTTGAATTTTAAATAAATTTATTTTTATTAAAAGTTCTAATATCACCAAGTTTAAACATAAAAGTTTCACCGAACGTGTTTGTAACAAAACCCGAATGTGTTTGTTGTGAAATCTAAAATATTTCATAACTCATAGTTAGTTACGTAATTTTACGCAACGGATTCGTTTCTGAAGACGTCTGGGTTAATCTTGGTTTGCCCAATTGATTCTAAAAATATCGCAAGAAAAGGTTTTACAATTAGTAGACCCTAAGAGGTAAACTTGGCCTATTTACGTCTAATATTCTTAAAGATTATTGTTGTGATAAATTTTCGCTCGGGTATTTTTTATGTGTCAGAATATTCCCGTGATCCTAGATAGATTGTAACTGTGTGAGATAATGGAACTCAAATATCTCAGAGTTTTATCGAGGTGAATTAGAAAGCGATGGCGATTGGTTGGTCGTTCTCTTATCGAATCTGACACTTTATGTAGCCGGTAAGGCCTGTGTGTTGTACGAGAATGTTATTGTGCACTGAACTTTTGTAGGCCTGCTTCCAACAAAAGCTTTACGCAGTGAGTATTGATTATATGATAATGTACTTGCATTCGTAGAGTTCTACTTTTATAAGTTGCAATTTAGTGTTACTCCTATTATTTATTTACTCATTACAATTTACTATTACTAATTTACAATTGAGTGTTACTATTATTAATTTAGTGAGCTTACTATTATTATTTAAAGTAAAAAACTTTAATTTATTTCAAAAATAAATTGAATACATAATGTCTGAAAATATTAGAATCAAAGAAACATTCTCTAGTCCTAGAAGAGTCTAATACTATCTGAGTACAAAACATTAAGAGTGAAACAAAGGGGAAATATATATAAGAAAGGATTTAACCTAAATTTAGGCTTAACGAGGCAGCCAGGATTTTGTTTTGGAGAGGGCTGAGTTGCAAGAGGAGAAGTCAGCCCCATTATGTAGTCTATAGTTAATGTATATTTTGTATGAACAAACTAATATTATGTAGCTGCTTTTATTAACCGCATAATGAAAGAGATCAAACTATATCATCTACATTTATCCGTGATATGTCAGTAAATCTGACAGAATTTTTTTTATTTTCCCCAGAAACTTTCGAGGAGCTGATACACCTCAAGCCACTGGTAACGTGCCTGTAAAGAGGTATAGATCTCGTTAGGGCACGTCACGTATTTTACACATGTATTCGACAGGTGCAATGTTTTATGTCTTAAAAAATTAAATATCTTAATTTAGTTTATGTAGCCTCAAATAAAAATAAACTGCAGTGGAGAGATCTTGTTTTGACGTAATTGCTAGGATTTCTAGCGTGTGATTCACGCAAGGGCACTGTCTCGAGAGAGGGGGCCACAAATTTATTAATCCAGCCAACATTAGATCGCCACCTCAAACCGTAGAACTAGCTAAAATATACAGTAAAAAAAACAAGTTCCGATTGCCCTAATATGCAAACAGATTGGTTAAATCCCCTATTATAATATTATAATATACGCTATTATAATATTATATTATAAATTGTTATATTATAGTAACAAACTATTGTATAATAATATATAAGTTTTTATCTTATATGATGAAATGAAACTATTCTAATAAACAAAAAAAAATTAAATATAATTACAGTAAAAAGTTTATTGTGTGAATTTCGCATCCTCTTAAGGGGCCCCTACCCAAGGGGCAACACCACTCTTGTAACGAAGGGCCTCCGTCACGCTTCCATCACACTTAAATGCTTCTACTGATTTTGTATCCAAGGGTCCCGTTACTTTCGTGCCCAAGAGCCTCCACCTCGTTTGTACCCAAGGACCTTCACCACTCTTATACCCAAGAGTCCTTTACAATATTGTACCAAAGGGACCCCTAATCTATCCCCGAGGCCCCCACAAACTTCCACCATATCTTTGGCAAGCAGCTGACACAGTAATATTCAATATAATTTTCATATTAAAAAATGTCATTACTTCTTGTGCTCCAAATATTCTGCGTACACCTAATAACGTTACCATACGGTTCGCTCGAGGCTCGAGCCACTTTCAAATTGTTCAATAACCTTTCCCACTTCACCTACGTCCGAATTCGAATACGTTTTATTCTGTCTTTTTTAGATAATCTTTGGTCATGGATTTCGAAATGATCTTAGCAGTCTATTTAACATACCATAACGAACTTAAAATAAAATAATTTGACTAAGAAAGAAAAATTTAATATCCCCAAATTTTTCTGTCGGCCAAAACCTCAGATAAACTTCATTTGGATCAGTTATAGAATAACAAAATGCCATATGATTTATTTTGGAATAAACTAACAATTACTAAAATTTTAATAATTAAAAAACACATTTACTGGGGTACTCATAGAGTTTGTCATTATGTTATGTTTGTTTAATCAGCTGTTACTCGTTGATAAGAAATTAGGCAACTTTCTGTGATAAAGCAACGACAATGAGGATAAACTCATTAATTATGAAGCCAACCTCAAGGTCGCCATCATAGAGCTTGTTCAGCCACGATAACCTATCTTAGTTAAATACAGTAGAACCTCATTATAATGAACTATTTCGGTCTGAGGGTTGTTCGATTTAATGAAAGTTTGTTATAAAACAAAATGTTCTTGTACAGCATTGAAATGCGAGTAAAACGGAGTATGAACTGCAAAAGGTTAATTAAAGGAAATTTACGATTTATAGACGTGGAAGTTTTATTTACAGCGATTTAAACATTAGTCAATGCCTCTGCTGTGGCTACTGAAGCGTGATAGTTTTACTATAACGTGACGTTTCAGGGGCCTGACCTTTTGAATACAACAGCGTAAAACGCCAGATTTGAAAAATGTTTGTTCAACAAAACATTTTAAAACACTAGATAAATTAGTATTATAACTATTGGTAACACTACTACAGTCCTAGGCCTATTACATAATTTTAAAGAGAAATATCACATGACACAAGGTATAGACGACCTGAAGGTGGGAGCAGGGGTTTAGCGGCCCCGATAATTTGCAGCATCTGTCACCGTGACACTGATTGTGGTTAAAAATGTGGAATCAGGAGTTTGGTGGCCTCAAAGTTTAGAAGCATCTGTCACGCTACACTAGCTGTGGTTAGGAGCGTGGGAGCAGAGGTTTGATACCCCCCTCCGAAGTTTTGCAACATCTGTCACCCACCGCGACACTGGCTACGGTTAGGATCGTGGAAGCAGGGGTTTAGGGGCCCCTATGGTTTGCAGCATCTGTCCCGGCGACACTTGTGATTAGGAATGTGGAATCAAGAGTTTGGTGGCTTTAAAGTTTAGAAGTATCTATCACAGCAACAGAGGCTGCGGGTAGGAATGTGAGATCAGGGATTTGGTTGCCTCGAAGTTTTGAAGCATCTTTCACCGCTACGCTGGCTGTGGGTAGGAAAGTGGAATCATAAGTTTGGTGGACCCGAAAATTTTGCAGCATTTGTCACCGCGATACTGGCTGCGGGTAGGAATGTGGGATCAGGGGTTTGGTGGCTCCGAAATTTGAACCATCTGTCACCGCAACACTTACTGCGGCTAGGGATGTAGAATCAGAAGTTTGGTGGACCTGACAATTTTGCAGTATCTGTCACCGCAACACTAACTGCGGGTAGAAATGTGGTATCAGGGATTTGGTTGCCTCGAAGTTTTGAAGCATCTTTCACCGCTACGCTGGCTGTGGGTAGGAAAGTGGAATCATAAGTTTGGTGGACCCGACAATTTTGAAGCATCTGTCACCGCAACACTTACTGCGGGTAGGGATGTGGAATCAGAAGTTTGGTGGACCCGACAGTTTTGCAGCATTTGTCACCGCAATACTGGCTGCGGGTAGGAATGTGGGATCAGGGGTTGGTACCGCCGAGGTTTTGCAGCATTTGTCACAGCGACACTGGCTGCGGGTAGGCTTGTGGGATCAGGGGTTTGATGTTCCCCGAAGTTTTGCAGTATCTGTCACCGAAACACTGGCTGCGGTTAGGATTGTGGGAGCAGGGGTTTAGTGGCCCCGAAGTTTTGAAGCATCTGTCACCGCAACACTGACTGCGGGTAGTAATGTGGGATCAGCTGTTTTGGTAGAGAGCTAGACTTGAGGATTGATGTCTTCATTACAGGACGTTTTTGGTTTAGGTAGTAAGATAGGTGCTTTTCTTCTGTGGTACTGCTTTTATTAGGAAAATAAGGAGGGCTCACTGACTCTCTCTCTTTTTTATATAGATATTTTATCTGTAAGATACATGTGTGTAGTATGAATGTAATGTTACAGAATGTGTACAGTCGTGACCATGCAACCGTGCACTTGACCTTGAGAGATCGCTATAGGCGGAAAGGGAAGGGGAGGTCTAAGTTGAGTCAGTATAAACACTATCCTACAAACATGCTAACAGCTGTGAAAACTTGTATTAGACGGTCGATATTAGAAAAATTCTTTGATAAATTAGCTGCAGTATAAAATAACTAACAATCTTGAAATATGTATAGACATATCGGATGCAGAAGCTGTTGATGTAGAGCCTATAGAACATTCTGATAATGTAATGTTTTCAGAAGTGGTTGTACACGAGAAATCGGGAGTGAGGAAGTGCACATAATTAGCTAGACCATACTATACGTGTGCTTTACCTAACATAATATTGCACAAGAAGTTAAAAAAATGTTAGATGGAGTTTGATTTACAATGATACTTGGAAACTATGTGACAAAAAAAAGTTTTACAAAATTACTTGAAACATGACTTATCAAATAAACCTAGGCTAATACATGAAGAGAACCTAAAATGACAATGCGAGTTTAACTTACGAACTGGACTAACAGTGATTATGAGATGATATAATTTTCAAATTACTTGAAACTAAGGTAAACCTAATCTAATAGGTCCTACATAAGAAGAACCAAACTGGCAACGCTAGTTTGTCTATTAAGTTAAACACGGTGATGGAATGCTCTTAAAAACTGGTATGGATCAGCTTTAAAACGATGCATCGGATTTTAAACTAAAAACTCATCCTGGGAGGAGAGAGGTAGACGGGAGGGGTAATGTCGGTACGTGGTGCAGGAATATTATGGAGGTTCTAGAAGGACTTTGGGACGTGGAAGGATAACAGAAGGGCCCAACTGAGTTCGCCAGATCCCTTACGTGAGTGTAATTAGAGCTATCGGCGCTACCGAAAAGCTTTGCTGAAGAAGATCTGACAAGAACAGCAAGTGGGAAGATCGAAGGGAATTTCTGATGGTAACATTTGATAGGAACCTTGTAGTCTAAAATGTTCACTGCAGGCATCTGTTTATCTGAGGAAACTTCTATCTCGGTTCAGGTTCCGGTAATTATTCCGACTTGCGACTACCGCTATTTTCGTGAATTGTTTTTACTTTTCTTATGTATTTTTACATCCTAAACACGAATCCAACATTAATAATTGTCGCTGGCGCCGTTTTTTAAAATTATACTTAAAAAGCATAACCTTTATTGACGTAAGTTCAGACGTGCTACTACAGCTATTCCGACGTGCGACTACCGCTATTTTCGTGAATTACCTACGAATGACTACCTACGAAGTATCCAATCAGGATAGATTTGGTTATAATTATATTCAATTTTACTATATACCTATATTGAAATATACATACAAAGTAATCAGTCAGGATAGATTTGGTTATAGTTTTATACAACATTACTATATACCTACATTAAAATATACCTATAAAGTATCAAGTCAGAATAGATTTGGTTATAATTTAATAAAAATAGATAGTAATTCTGAATAAAATTATTACCAAATCTAACCTGACTGGATACTTTGTAGGTATATTTTAATGTAGGTATATAGTAATGTATAAAATTACAGATCTAGACGTAGTGCAGTGTGCTGTAGCAACTGCGCGCTCGGTTCACGCTATAGGCCTAGGCCTACATGTCATTACAATCTAACATTTAAAATGTGAAATAAAGTAACTTTCACAAAAATACATAAAAATGTAGGGAACGTACTTATGTAAAAACGTGAAAATACATAAGAAAAGGAAAAAGCAAATTCACGAAAATAGCGTTAGTCGTACGGTAGTCGCACGTCGGAATAATTACCGTAGCACGTCTGAACTTACGTCAATAAAGGTTATGTTTTTAAGTATATTTTAAAAAAACGGCATCAGCGACAATTATTAGTGTTGGATTCGTGTTTAGGACGTAAAAATACATAAGAAAAGTAAAAAGATTTCACGAAAATAGCGGTAGTCGCACGTCGGAATAATTACCCAGGTTCCGACCGGTCGATTCGTCAAACGATTCCTGACCCATGATCATTTCTTCTTATTAAAAGTCTCCATCGACATTGAAATCATTGTAACTATAAGAGTTGCAGCCTGCGGATGAGCTCTGGATAAAGCTACGCAAATTCAACGATTGGTACCGTTCTTTGATCGCGATAGTTGAGGGCTAAATAGTAATTTCTTTTCATTTTCAGGTTTTTATTTAATAATATTTTTGGAATGTCTTCTTTAAAATTGTATATAACAAATAAATATCACATTCAAGTGATACACAATACACAGTAAATTAACAATAATATAACTAATGATATATAACAAATATTAAAAAATCACTCTCAGTGTATTACAAAATAGTTAAATATTGTATGCTTCTTTCTTGGAGCAGTATTTTTTAAAGTTATTTAAATGAACGATGGCCATAATCTTTATATCTTACATAGGCTAATATACTTTTGTCATTTCTCAATGAAATTGAATGTTCCTCTCGGTCATTGTTAGAGACAGGGTCATTGTTGTCCTGTTGACACAGGGGAGGTTCTGGACTTCTTTGCAATGTCAAAAATTTCGCGATGAAGGCCGGTTTACAATAAAATTCAATATTGTTTCACAGTATGCTAGAGGAAAAAGGCTTTGAAAGCATCACTTGTATTCTTTGCATAATTCACCAATACACTGAACGTATTACCTATAAGTGAGATACTGTATTTTATTTTTCATTTCTTGTGCGCTTTCAGGCAAAGGCTCGAATACTTGAATTGAATTTACTCACATTAGCAATCGTTTGTCAAGTAATTTAAATTAATAAATTTTCAAATATGTCTGAAAATTTTCCACAAGTAAGAAAAGAAAATATAGAAATAGTTTTAAGATTACCTATGTGAGCCCATAAAATTGTTAAAATTTGTTTTCCAACTTGAATTTAAGTACATTTTTTACTTTGCGTGTTGAATGAAAGGGCAGTTTCAGAAGATAGTTCCATTTTTATTTCGGATCATAACTCAAGCGTTACTTAGCTGTAATAGTCAGAGGTAGACGATTCTGAATGTAGTCGGAATAACGTCATAATTAGTAGAATATGTTTACAAATCCATATTAATCACAATAATACCATACTATAATCATTAATACATACGCCCACCCAGAATGTAAAAAATAGTTGGTTTTAATTTTAAATACATGGTAAATGAGGCTAATTAACAATGATTGTGTAATGTCACAGAGTAGTCCTATAACTATTTCCTATTTATTACACTTTTGCTATTACTTGCTACCATACTTTTTGTTAACTAAAGGTTTTTAAATTGTTAACTTACATTTAGAGAAAACGTTTTCGTCTTACGACTTCTACAGCCTCGTCCGTTCTTCACGAGGCTGAAGAAGTCGTAAGACGAAAACGTTTCCTCCAAATGTAAGTTAACAATTTAACAACCTTTAGTTAACAAAATGTCTGGTCGTAAGTAATAGCAAAAGTGTAATAAGCAATTAACAACCAGCTCGTCATGAACAGCAACAAGATTTAGACTATTTCCTACTCTGTGAAGAATACTTTTATTGACCCTTGGAGTTTAGGTTACAGTATAGTTACCATATTTCCTAAATATTTTCCGGGCGTGGGGGATCCCGTTTTCTCCACCTACCAGCTCCCCCAAAATATTTTCTGGATCCGCCACTGATTCATATAGGCTTAAAAATTAGGTCCTACCTAACGATAACAAGCTTACCTACAATTCTTTTCGTAAAGATGGATGGGGGCTATTTTCTCAGGTCCCTTTCCACGAAGACAACTTATGTAACGATAACAAGCTTACCTGCAATTCTTTTCGTAAAGATGGATGGGGGCTATTTTCTCAGGCCCCTTTCCACGAAGACAACTTATGTAACGATAACAAGCTTACCTACAATTCTTTTCGTAAAGATGGATGGGGGCTATTTTCTCAGGTCCCTTTCCACGAAGACAACTTATGTAACGATAACAAGCTTACCTGCAATTCTTTTCGTAAAGATGGATGGGGGCTATTTTCTCAGGTCCCTTTCCACGAAGACAACTTATGTAACGATAACAAGCTTACCTGCAATTCTTTTCGTAAAGATGGATGGGGGCTATTTTCTCAGGTCCCTTTCCACGAAGACAACTTATGTAACGATAACAAGCTTACCTGCAATTCTTTTCGTAAAGATGGATGGGGTCTATTTTCTCAGGTCCCTTTCCACGAAGACAACTTATGTAACGATAACAAGCTTACCTACAATTCTTTTCGTAAAGATGGATGGGGGCTATTTTCTCAGGCCCCTTTCCACGAAGACAACTTATGTAACGATAACAAGCTTACCTGCAATTCTTTTCGTAAAGATGGATGGGGGCTATTTTCTCAGGCCCCTTTCCACGAAGACAACTTATGTAACGATAACAAGCTTACCTACAATTCTTTTCGTAAAGATGGATGGGGGCTATTTTCTCAGGTCCCTTTCCACGAAGACAACTTATGTAACGATAACAAGCTTACCTGCAATTCTTTTCGTAAAGATGGATGGGGGCTATTTTCTCAGGTCCCTTTCCACGAAGACAACTTATGTAACGATAACAAGTTTACCTGCAATTCTTTTCGTAAAGATGGATGGGGGCTATTTTCTCAGGCCCCTTTCCACGAAGACAACTTATGTAACGATAACAAGCTTACCTGCAATTCTTTTCGTAAAGATGGATGGGGGCTATTTTCTCAAGTCCCTTTCCATGAAGACAACTTATGTAACGATAACATAACCGATATAACTAAAAACCTTAAGCCTATGCCTGGCGATGAAAAAGTCTCCAAGGATACGGAAAATGTGTTAACGTAGTGGCGATGCTCCAAAAATTTAAAATTTTGAAAAAAAACAAACATAACTTCACTTCACAATACACGCAAAACTTTTAAAATAAAGTCTTTTTTATAAAACAAAGAGAATTATTTTACACTACAATAGGATGTAGACAGGACACAAAGTATCCAGTTAGAAAAATTTTGGTTTAAAAAATTGATATATACCAACGCACAAAGATAAAAGCGTACTTACTTTAATTTACTTTTACTTTTTACTTTATCCAATGCCCGCCCTTGGCTGTTGAACCATTCGGCGTCGAGCCTCCCAGTAACGACCTGTTCTGGACAGCTGATCGTTCAGGTTGAAATGTGGTCCCCATTCATAATACCATTGAGGCAGAGCAGACACGTATCGGACTCCGCTAGGCCAAAACGGTAGAGATGGGTCTGGAGATAGTCGTGTCCTGCCAGAAGTCGAAAGTCAGCCACGGCAGTTGCTCTATCGCTTGTGGGCACCAAAGGACCGCGACTGCTAAGTGATGCCCACTGTTTCCCCCTGCTGGCCTCCTCATGCTCTTGAAGATAAAAGCGTTAAACACGGCTTCATCGTTCCGTGCAACGATGCAGAAACGTATACGAAAATGGATGAAGTCTTAATTCGTCAACAAGTTAACCTCTTTGCAGACTATTTTATTATTATTATTATTTGATTCCATTTTCACTTGAGCTTCTAGTTCTTGACCAAACACACTTGAATAAGCTTACTTTAACTGCAGTTAGGTCTGAGTTGACATTGGGACGCATCCACCGAAAAGGTCTCAATAATCAAGTGCCAAGTGTAACACTAACATATGCTCAAGGGTTTTTAGTTATTTTATTTTTGGTTATTACCAAATCTATACTTTGTAGCTATATTCTAATGTAGTAGGGCCTATATTATAAATCTCTGTTTTATAAAATACGTGATTTTAATTTTTTTTTGTGTACCTATATAGTGAAGTGAAGATATTTTTATATTTCTTTCAACATTTCTGGGCTATCACAATCAAGTTTTATTGTTTTTCCGTGTTCCTGAAGACTCTACATCGCTAAGTGTAATTTTGTTTTACCAATAAAAATTAGTAAAGTATAGAAAAAAAACATTTCTTTCAAAAAAATAAATCAAATGTCTTTAATAATGCTTTTAAATTGCTTATTAGCTACTACATGTATAAAGATTGTAAAATATCTTTTTTATTGTAACTAACCAGCTTAGAAAACCACTAACATGCTTATCGGTTTTGCATATTAGCCTGAGTGATTTCCTTAACGTAAATAACCTTATATTGAAGGTTACTTCCCTTCTAGAGATTGAAGGAAAATTATCGCCTCATTATAGCAACATAGAGCACTGATAGTTGTTAACAGCCCGCATATAAGAGATGGCGGTAACAGGTGTTTCAAAGAGTCCTTTGTTCAACGCGTTGGAAGTGTTTGGTGAGCAGTCCTACGTAGGCTTTAGTTTTAAGGCGTCAATTTATTTAATTGATTTTAAAAAATAATATCAATAATCTAATATCATAATTATTTTCATATTGGGCCTATGCAAGTTTATATGATTTTTTGTAGTGGATATTTGAATATTTTTTAAATATTGGAGCTAACAATTAAAACTGAAATATTAAATTCAGTTTTTACTGTGTTTGTCCAACTTTACTTAAAAAGCTAATGAAAATTTACAGAGGTCAAATTAAATAATTTTCATGACAATCAGAAATAAGATAGAGACAATAGGCCTACTGTTTTGACAAAAGGGTAACTCGAAGAAATCAAGCGTGTTGGCGTATTCATCAGTCTTAAGGCTTACATTCAAAATAAACAATATTAAACAATGTAGAATTCTACATTTGAGCTTGAGCTATATGTAAGCTATTGTATAACCTTCTTCAGTAAATGGATTCTGCACCATTTAATTTCTAATATAATGCAATTATTACATTTTGGAAATTATGTAATAATTTTGTTTCCAAAAAATTGTCTGCAAAGAAAAAATGAAAAGAAATTAAGTTTTTATAAGCCTAGCAACTACAAAGTTTGTAATTAATTGGTAGCCTATATCACACAAGCTTTCCTATTTTAAAAAATCAACACAGTTAAAAAAAATTCAACCAATGCCAAATAAATTATTTAGGCATTCTCATTTGTTGTTTAAGTAACCTAATTTTGTGTTAGTCTTTGTATGTTAAACAGCACAGAATTCAGACAGTAATGATATTAATACAACCATTTAATTTGTCCATTTACAGATTAAAATAATTTTGTACATGGTAGCATACAAAATTTCTGTAGGGTACTTAAAATAATAATGAAAATGGCAGAACATTTTTAGGAATTCATTTTTGTGGAGGCTATTTTAATTAAAATATCAGATTTGTAAACATAATTCTCTTGTTTCACACTACCTATTGCAAAACAACTAAAAAATCATTAAATAAAATTTTAGAGATAATAATGTTAATAATTGATTAGAAACAGAAGTCAATTTGGTTCCAAACTATACCATATGTCCTTCATGTGCACTCAACTGAATCTGTAACAAATTATACTACTAATTCAGACCAGAATATTTTTTCACGGTAACAACTACAAATGAAAGACAGCCTTTAGTTGAAAATTCTTTAGTGAAACTAAGTCTGTAATTTTTTTAGAGAATTGAACAAAAATTTTAATTTAAAAAATTACAAAATTTGAAATAAAATTAATTTTAATTAATATAAAGCTGGTCACCCCTTCAGCAACATCTTCAAGCAGAAGACACTGATGAAGATCACCATATAATAATTGAAAACGTTCTGTCTCAGTAAGTTTTCACAAATTTATAAAATTTAAAGATCGGATAGTCATAAACTAATGTTAAAGTGATTAATTGAAATAAAATATTAAACATTTATTTAAAAAAAATTGGTCCATAGTTGCTATGTTCACATTTTAATACTCCACAAGTAAGAATTTTCAAAATATTACTACCTCAAAAAATGTCAATATCAATAAATTTTAAAAGACCATAGATTTAGTTTTAGCAATAGCTAAAATTCTATACATAATACAAATAGGAAATAGAGGTTAAAAATTAAAAAAATGCTGGAACACTATTCTGGAGAATATTCAGAAAGGGGGTCCCCCTTTCTGGAATACAGTTGAAATAAATGAATCTTCCAGGTGAAAAGGGGAATATTAAGGAATAATTTTAAAGAAGTACCATTAAGACTGAATAATAAAATTGATATTTTTCTTACCTATAACTTGAGATAATAGGTAAAATACTTTGAACTTTTAAAAAATTACCCACTAGAAAATTTTACTAAGCCCTTTTTTACTACAGCCTAAGCCTTATAGTAGGCCCTTAAACTCTTTTATACTGGTACCATGGGTCTTAGCATCAAATCACATCTAGCATTGGCAAGATAAACAACAAATGTTAGTGCCAGACTAAATAATATATTTATTTTTTGCTCTAATTAGTTCTCTAAACATAAACTAATAATTTTTGTTTCAGTTATAGAAAGAGGTCAGTAACATCTCCAATGATGATACGTTCAGTACATGCACGTGACATTCGTTTTCCAACATCACTGGAAGCCCATGGGTCAGATGCAATGGTAACTTTTCAAATTGTTTAATATTTTTTTTTACATTGCTAATACTATAAAGCTTACATTAGCTCATAACATATAATTACTTTCTTTAAAAAAAACACTATGAAATATATTCATTTGCATTTTTGTATAAAAAATATTGTAATGGCTATTTTGAAGATTCATCCCATTTTTAACTTTAACTTTGAAACTAATATGATTCATAAAACAAAATGCCTTTATTGAAGAGGTGGGTGGGTTAGAGTGAGGGTGAAATTTATTGTTTGGGGCACAAAAAATGAAATTATATAACTTACTAAAACCTTTGAACATATATTGATATGTAACATGTATTGGTATATATGACCATAAATTACTTTATTTCTTGTGTTTTATTACTTTTTAAGTAATAAAAAGTGATTCCTGTTACAATCACATAAAAGAAACAGGACACAAATACACAGACATTTACCATAACCTAGAAATCCTACACATCAACAAAAAAGGTCACATCTCAACACACTAGAACAATATGAAATTTACAAACACATAAAAACACAAAGTACAAACATATTAAATGAACAAATACAATACAAATCACACATAATCTTTGATACTATCGAAAACCTACCTTTAAAACCGTCACCGCTTGACCCAACATCTCCAAGCAGAAGACACTGATGAAGATCGGCACATAGCGATCGAAAACATTCTGTCTCAGTAAGTTTTAACAAATGTACTAAATTTAAAGTTTGGATAGTCATAATCTATTGTTTAAGTGATTAATAAGATTCACCGAACATAATGGACTACAAAATTCAAGATTTCAATTTCTAACAATTACTTTCTACGGGTTTTAGTGTAACACTAGTAGTCAAGTTCAAGATGTATTCAAATAATATTAGTTTTGGGAAATCTAATGTTTCCAAACTATTCTATTCTTTTCCATTTATCTCATGTGTATACCACACAAAAATCATACCCTTCTTCCACCTTGGAACAACAAAATATTTTCCTTCATTTCCTTTTATTTATTTCAACAAATGACCCATGTTTTTAATATCACCAATAAGTTGTATTATCGGCCCAGAAACTTATTCACCAAACTTAGTTTTTCTATTTGATAAGATTTTTTTGCCATATAATCTATAAGATAACTGTATTTTTTTGTTTAAGGCACCAGATATTATGCTTATTCTCTTACATCATCTATACCATTTTAAACGTTTTCTCTAATTTTGTGTTTATACAATATAGTGCACTTTTGCTTCCATATTCTAATGTTACATACTATTTAAAGGTCTATGCTAGTCACACATCCACAGATTACATATTCTTTTATTACCAGGTATTTTCATAATCACAGCTTATGATCATTATTTATAGGCTTTTGAAGCTTTGCTCTAGCTCTTCATTTCTAATTTATAAAAATGTTTTGTGTAAACGATGGAGGGCATAATTTCTCTTTATTTGGTGTGCAATCAGAAGATTATCCCTTGTCATTTTACACCTATCTCTACAATTCTTATCCTCCTTACTCTTCTTTATAAATCTGAGAGTAGTAAGGAAAGACTTGTCCACGTACTGGATAGAGAGTAGGCCCAATACAGACCCTACTCACATGAGAAAAAATCTTTCCTAATATTCAAGAGTGGGGAGTTTTGTTATCTTATCTTAGTCCCTTCATTTAAAACATTTACATTTTTTATAAATAGTGGTAACTAAGCCTTCTAAAACAAAACATTTTCTTATAACAATTCTTCACTAAGGTTCCAGAAGTATATTTCATTGTCACATGTAATTTCTTCTCTTACCTGACCTTAAGTGCAGTAATTGTTATTCCAGTATTTATTTTTTTAATCCCAAACTTAATCAATGAAACGCTAATCTTAATCAGTGAAATCAAGATGATTACAACAATCAATTTTAATTTAAATTAATTTTTTTACTAAATAACATTTTCCTAATTAAAATTGATTGGAGGAAAACTAATTGTGTCTGTAGTAACTATTCTTTTCTAATCAAAACGGTCCTTCAAAAAAAAATATCAATTTTATTATTTTTATTTTTGTTACTAAGGGTAGGAAATGAAGTAATGAAATAATAATTCCAATAAAGTAATAGCATTACTTTACAGAATATATAATTAATCAGTTGAATATACTCTTTGAAAAGAATATATAGAGTGCTATCTTGGCCGTTAAAACTAGTTGCTGCAGGGGGTTGTTCGAAATACTGAAAAGTTCGGATTACAGAAAGTACCTACGTATGTATTAAGAAAAAATACTGAAAAAAGATTGAACAGTAACATGAAGGTTCCTGTAAAAACCACTCATAAAAGAGTGAATACTACTCCACTCATAATGTCATAAAAGAGTGAATAACTACTGGTGTTGGTTATCTGTCTTTTAAGTGTACGTTCCTCAGAAGCTGATGCAAGATTTTTTCTCAGAAAAAAATTTACTTCCTCAGAAAAAATTTTTGCATGAATTTTTCAAATCAGTGACGGTTGTCTTACCAACATTAAACTCATGGGCTAAATTGGAAGAAGTGTCTCCATTATCGAGACACAATAAGATGGTGCACTTATCACTCAGACAGTGTTTTACGTTTTTTTTTCACTCATTTTAACAGACCACTGAACACTGTTTATTTTATATTCACTGTTAGGATCTCACTCTACTTAAGGAATGGAGGTGGATTCATCTGCAAACTAAAAAAGGGAACAAAAGAAAACAATTCCGGAAAATCCAATAGTACAGCTGCATGTTTTATATAGAGTTCCTTTCTCCCTCTGTCTTTCCACTAACATCAGGCACTAAGGTACATAGCTTTTTTTGCCAGTTTGAATTGGATTACTGGAGTTTTCTGGTATTGAAGTTCGGATTGCCGAAATTGCAATATATTTTTATTACTTGATATTGATTACTATGTAATTACTACAATGATATTGTGATTGCCATTTTAAAAATATTTCAAATTCTTGAGTCTATTACCGTACTTATAAGTTATTGTTTTTAAATTGATGGGTTTGTTTTAACTCTGCTATGTTTTCAGCATACAGATCCTGATTATTCCTGCGCCTATGTTATTATCTACACAGATAAAGATATCGAAGGACATGGCCTAACATTTACTCTGGGCAGAGGAACTGAAATAGGTTTGTGAAATTAGTGATTTAAAATCACTTCAATGTAGTTTCTATTGTAAATATTGTGTATATTTACAAGTTCAATTTTTATAGTAATTAGAGTACTAGCGATTGAAATATAAGATGCAGTTTTAGATAGTGTATCCTGCAGTGATAGACTGAGGGAAACAAAGGAAGGTTGTTGTAAGTAGTGGTTTTAGAAAAGAGTTATAGAACATCAGTGAATTGAAGGGATTAAAGTGATTTGTGTTACAGTTAATGTACCGAGTTAATATATATGCACATCATATTACTGTACTAGTGAAGAGCCAAAGATAAGTTTGCTGTCCATCTCTTCTAAGTTGTAATCAAGGTTGCAATACTTTTTTTGTATATATTTTTCATTAAACTAATCTAAAAAGGAATACAATTTAGTCCCATACAGTGCACATTATTAGGTCTATAATCACTATTCCAGAGCTTTAGTATTCTATTCTATTTACACATGACAATTTTTAAATAATTTATAGGCCTACAACATATACATATAATTATATGAGCTATATATAACTCAGAGTTTTTCAACAGATAAATTTATGTTTCAAACAAGAGTGCTGCAAATTGTCTTAACTATACTTTGCCAAAAATATTTGGCATTTTGTATCAAACTGTGATATCTTTTTGCCAGTGTATTTTGGGTGCTAGGACTCAAATATGGATACATTTTTTGAAGAGAAAAGTATGTGAAACCTATGAACCAAACAAATAGACAATGATCTCTTTGCTTTTATAAATTGTAAATTCTCCTCAGTTCATTTGTAGCTTTCTGATATCAATAACCCTGTCAACAAAATGTGCAATAAGGTTTTCTAACCTTTCACTTTCCTATTACCTAAGAGTTTTTTCAAAATTGTATATTTTTTTTCTATTAGGTTATCTTTAAAAGTAATATAGAAGGGCTGGTATTTTTACCATCAACCCATCTGTTTTAAATTGTATTAAATTGTTTATACTTATATAAAGTTAGTTATGTACACATTTTACTTGTTATTTTTCTAAATCAATTATTACTAACTATAATTTTATTTGTACATTTTTCATATTTGTATTGTAATATTTTTATAAAACGCTATACAACGATGTTTTATACTATTAAATGAAGATATATTATTTCTATTTAATAACCAAAAAACTACTCATTCAGGAACAATTCATAATTCTTTATTATCACATTTCTTATTCCAACATTTAAACAATAAACACAAAACAAAAATTTATAACTTAACAAGTTTTAACAAACTCGGTTTAACTCTTATTTCTTTTGATTTTATAGTTACACAATTTTAATACCCTTGGCTAATTTTACGATCTCTTACAATCTCGGGGTTTATAGCATGGGCTATATTAACTGTTTTGTTAATTAAATAAATTTTGAAAAACAATATTAAATTTTGAAATTAGTTTTAATAAATATTTTCCTGATGGAAAAACTTAAATTTTGAATATGCAAAAAGGCTAAACTATTTGAACTGGATTATTTCTTATTACTTACTATTAATTAACTACAAGATATTCTAATGTACAATTTTAAACTTCCTTATTATCTTAAATGTCCATTAAAGTTTATTTTTTATAGCGCTAGATACTTATCTCATCAAATAACGGCAAATGGCTGTTTGCTCACACGTAGAATTCCGTTTTCTTCAAATTTCACTTTTTGCACACTTAAATTCGTTTTATTTACTTCACATTATATTACCACTGTATTATATTCTGAAATTCACTTCTCCTTAATTTAGTTTGGCCAATCTTCTTAAAAAATCTGTATAATTTTGACGAAGTTCCTAATAAATAGAATTTTGACTGGTCCTGGCAGATCAATCTTTTCGCGTCCCCACGCTATCTCTGACTAAACTAACGCTTCGTTTTACTTTTAGAATTGTTAAAGAAAAATATGGCGGCTTCTCCTTCTAAAAAAAAACACCTGTTGCCTGTAATTTTGTTCAATTTCATCTCCCTAGAGTCTACTGCCCACTTGACCTATTTCTTTACTTTCACATCTGTTTTACAGCTGATTATACCAACAAGAACGAGCTTGTTTTCAATGGCGTTTTAATTTGGTTAAACTTTGGTTGAAACTTACTGTTTCAATTTTCCGATCCTTAATAAAGTTTCCAGTGTTTATTTAATTACTATTATTAGTGTGTGAAGTGTCTTTGTGTTTTACTTTTGAAATAGTTCCGAATTGTGTGTGTTTTGACTGGACTTTTCCAAACATAACCTTTCAATTTTTTGTTTACAATCGTTTTTCACTTTTCCTTCAAGTAATTACTTACGCCCTATGTTACTAATATTTACAATTTTGTTTGAATATAATTATTATTAGATTATCTTGTTTTAATTTATGTGTTAGTTGTTTTGATATAACACATTTCCTAATCGATTTTACAGTTCAAATACATTTTTTACTAATCTAGGCTTTTACCTAAATTTAGTTTCAATTTTAACCTAACCAATCTTTTAATGAATTTCTTTTTTTTTAAATTTTGTGTGGGTTATTTCTAATATATTCTTCCAATTCTTAAATAATATTATATAGCCCATTCTATAAATGTTACAATGTCCCCTAATTTAATTTAAATAAAAAAAAATATTACTAATATCTACATTACACATTCTTTACATTCTACAAGCTTATTTAAATATACATTTTTTTTTTTTAAATTAAATTCAAATTAACATTTATTTCCTAATTGTACATTTTATTTAATAACTAATTGAACACATTTTTTATTGAGTAAGTACCTCAACACTTTGGCTAACTTACCGTCCATTGTCTTTACTACTTTTATAACTGTCCATTTAAAAGTCATTTATACATTTATCTGTCCACTTTCGTCCATTTATACTTAATTCCTACGACACAATTTTATCTTAATTCTTTAACAATCAAATACTGAGCTGAACACTTCAAGCTACATATTACTTAACATATCTTCTAACAATACATTATACTTATAACTAACATTCAATCAACAATTCTTTAACAATTCTAACATATAGTAACAATAAATCATGTTCTGGTATTTACAATTTCTTCCATAATTATATATATATTTTTTTTTTTTTTTACATTTATTACAATTGGAATCCTTCCAATCATAAGTCTGATTCAATATTTATTTAACATAATATATATTCTCTGATACCATGTCTTTAAATCCCAGCCTATCCGAGTCATAGTATGTCTAGATTTGGTCAAATTGGTTATAACATTTCTCTTTCCCTTATTTCTGTTTATTCCTTGTTTATTATTTATCTCATATTTATTTTGCTTTTAGCTTCATCTAACTCTCAGTTCTAAGTTAGTATTTTATCTCCCCTTCCAATCTCACATCCAGTTCAATTATTTTCTTATATCATTTCAGTTTATTTTGTATGAAGTTTAACATCTAATATTTTTAAAGGTTGCAATTTCATATCCTCTATTTGATCATATCTACAGTTCCTTCGATTACACTATCCCTATATCAACGAATATAAATTTTGTTTTAATACTTATTTATCAACGCAGATTCTCCCTTACAATACGACGAAGTTTAAATACACAATTACCATATTTTTATTACAACGATGCTTTAATATTTATTATCATAGATTCATATTTCTTTTATAATATATAATATATATGACGAAGTTCCATTATTTATCAACGCAGATTCTCCCTTACAATACGACGAAGTTTAAATACGCAATTACCATATTTTTATTACAACGATGCTTCAATATTTATTAACATAGATACATATTTATCTTTATTCATTATTCTCAATATTCGACGAAGTTACCCATAAATTATCGTAGATATAGTTACCATCCCTTAAAACTTATCTCCTGCTAACGTTTTCTTATACACATAATCACCTAGAGTTTATTCATATTGCTTCCTTCACCTATATTTAATATCTCCCTTCCTATTTTATTTTGTCTCGTTTGAGTTTATCTCCCTTGCATCATGGTACTTTTTTAGTTCTGTTGAATGGAACATCCCCTTATTTATATCATATTTATCATCCCATAGTTCGAATGTCGATTCTCCTAACTTTTTGTGTATTCTATATGGCCCACTATAAATATTAAATAATTTCCCCATTTCTCCCTCTATGCCTTTTGCCTGCCAGTTTTCTTTTACTAACACTAAATCATTTAAATTAAATGTGAAAAGCTTATGATTTCTATTGAAATTTTGTGCCCTAAGTTCTGCCTTTTTTTTCATTCTCCCTCTTGCCAAATCTATTACTAGTTGGGTATTAACGCTTTGTTCGTTTGAATTTTGAATTTTGATATACTTATGCCAAAATCTCTCATCTATTTTTCCTAACTGTAACTGATTAGGTGTGAACCCTGTGGTCTCATGTGGTACTTCATTCAACATCTCATTTATTAAATGTATAAACTTTGCCCATTGTTTATGGTTCCCATGGCAATAGGTGCGAAGACATCTCATTATCTCCCTGTTTACCCTTTCTACTATATTGCTTTGAGGTCGCCTAATTGGTGAAAATATTTGTTTGATTCCTTTATTTTCTAAAAAGGTTGACCATCTTTTACTTGTGAACTGAGTTCCATGGTCTGTTTGTGCCCTTTTTACCTGTCCATATTTTTCTAAATAATCTTCTATACATCTAATAGCTGTAGCAGTATTTGCTTTTTTTATTTTATAAATTTTTATAAATTTAGTAAAAATATCCAAAATAACCAAAATATATTTAAATCCCTCACTTTTATGAAATGGTCCACAAAAGTCAATAGATAGTTGCTCTTTAGGCCCTTCTACCTTGATTCCTTTCATCACCCCATAACAAGTTTGATTTGTGTGTTTCACCCTCTGACAAATGTCACAGTATTTTAAAAGGTATTTAATCTCCTTATACATCTTTTTCCATGTGAATATTTCATTTATTATACTATAGCACTTTTTGGCCCCTACATGCATATAGTACTCATGGCATGATATCACTAATACATTTATTAACTCTCTGGGTACTATTATTTTCCAACTTGTTTTACAATTTTTATATAGTATGTTATTTTCAATTTTGAATTTCGAATTGTATTCCTGGACATTTTCAATAATATTTCTTAATTCTAAATCACCCCACTGAAGCTCATTAAGTTTTGTCAATTTTGTCACTACTTCCCTACTTATTACTCTTTCCATTAAATTGATACTAAACTTATTTTGATTCTCTATATGTTTTGGCTCTATCTTATCCCATGGGTTACGACTTAATATGTCTGCCACCACGTTCTCCTTCCCTTTACAATACTCAATCTCAAAATCATATTCCTGCATGAGCAATATCCAACGATATAGTCTTGAATTTAATATTCTGCAAGTCTTTATGAAAGTCAAAGCCTGGTGGTCAGTTTGTATTACTACCTTTCTCCCCAGTATAACCTGTCTAGCCTTCTGTAGACAAAACAACACAGCCAATAATTCTTTTTCAGTCGTATAATATCGTATTTCACTACCTTTTAGGGTTCGGCTCATAAACATAATTGCCAGTTTCTGTCCAGTCTCTGTTATCTGGTACAGATGCCCTCCAATAGCATATTCGCTTGCATCTGTCTGTAGATAAAACGTTTTTGAATAATCAGGGTGTTTTAGTACGTTGGTATCTATAAATGCTTCCTTTAATTTTCTAAAATTTTGTTCCTCTAAATCTGTCCAATTAAATTTTGTTTCATGTCTCAAAAGTTTCAGGAGTGGCTCTACTAATTTCGAATAGTGGTCTACAAACTTGTTGTAATAATTGGCAAGGCCTATAAACCCTTTTAATTGCTTAACGTTCTTTGGTGTGGGGAATTCCATTACAGCCTTAATTTTGTCCTTATCTATCTCTATTCCCTCAGTTGTCAACCTATAACCTAAAAATGCTATGTTTTCTTTACAAAACTCAGTTTTTGATAATTTAATTTTGATATTATTTTCCCTAAATGTCATAAATAATTTTTTTAAATGGTTTTTATGTTCTTCAAAACTCTGTGATATGCATACAATGTCGTCTACATATACTAAAGTGAATGGTTCTAATTCATTTCCCATTATTCTACCCATAGCTCTTGCTAAAGCTGCTAATGATGTTTTTAGCCCATAAGGTGTCACAATGAAATGATATGTCTTTCCATTATACTGAAAAGCTGTGAATTTTCTGGATTCTGGCTCCAACTCCACCTGCCAAAAACTATTCGTGAGGTCCATAGAACTCAGGTATTTTACCTTTCTTGCCTTATGTAATATTTCATTAATACCCTGGTAACACTCATAATCTGGTATTATGATTTCGTTCAGTTTCCTTGCGTCCAGGCACAATCTTATTTCTCCATTACTTTTTATGACAGGAATAATAGGGTTAATATAAGGGCTATTACTTTTTTCTATAATTTTCATCTCCAACATTTTGTCAATTTCTCTTTGTACCGCTTCTTGATACTTTGTGGGCACAGGATAGTTTCTTTGATAAAATGGTAAATCTGTTCTTACTTTTATCTCATGTCTATATCCTTTACACACTCCAGGCCTATCTGAAAATACATCCTTATATTGCCTTATTATCTCTACCAACTCCAGTTTTTGCCTATCTGTTACACAGTCATCTCCGATACTTCCCATAATATCTCTATCACTAATTTCCCCTTCTGTTTCATTTTGTTTCCCATAATTTTGGTCCCCCTGTCCTAAATTATCTAATTTTTCCCATTCCTCATCAATTTGATCGAATTCGTTAATTACATAATTTTCCCTTTCTAAATTTTGTACCTCGTTATTATTAAATCTTTCATCATCATTTTCACCCTCCGTTTCTTTCATATCTATTTTAATATAGTTTTCCAAATATTTCAATTTTATACTCCAATCCTCACAACTTATATCAGCCTTTGTATTTTTTAATATATCCATCCCTATGATCATTTCTCTTAATAGTCCTGGTATGATGAAACATTGAAATGGGTAATCAATCCCACCTAATCTTCCCATTATCAGAACAATTTTATTAATTTTTTTACTCTTTTTATTTGTTGCTGTCCTAATGTTCATTGCTCTGATTGGCAACGTTTCTACTCTTCCTAGTTCTCCCTTATTTATACTATACCATTTTTCCTGAATACATGTAATATTACTACCTGTATCTATTAAGGCTGTAACCCTAACCTGTTTAAATTCTATCTCTATTTCTGGGCTCATATATATTTTGTTTTGCTCTAAATTCAAATTTCGCTCCGTCCCCTCACTTTCCAAAAATTCCCTATCTATTAATACGTTGTTAATTATTCCTAACCCCAAATCCGTATTTTCATTAAATTGATTGTTACCCTTATTCTTGTCACAATTAATATTTCCAAGGCTCTTTAGCACTGGCTTTCCCTCTTCAGCATCCCCTGTAGTTTTCCCATGATGCAATAAGGTATCACCAGTGCCCTCTAGTTTTCCGTTTGACTATGTGCACCATCCTCCTTCCTTGTCCCCACACATCTCCTTGTCTCTATCTGATTTACTTCCTTCTGGCTCCTGTCATTGGTTCTGTAATTCCTGTCTCCTCTATTTTCTCGATTATTTTCCTGCCCTGGTCTTGGTTCAACATTCCCCCTCATATGATTATCTATTCTTCTGTTAAAGAACTGGACATATGGCCGCCCTTCATTCCTATATTCATTCCTTCTATACAATTCTCCTGGTCCTGGAAATCTTCTATTTCCCTGCTGTCTCATCCCTTCCTCACCCCTTCTGGGTGGAAATCTATTTCCATTCTGTTCCTCTCTAGGGGTAGGCCTATTCCATGGTCCCCTGTTTCTCTGTCTTATTTCCTTATTTCTCTCCTCTATATCCTCCTCATTCAGCATCCTTTCCATCTCTCGGATCGTTTTTATATTTTGTACTCTTCTTGACAACTGTATCCTTTCATTAAAATGCCGGCTTAATCTCCTGACTATCTCTTCCTCATTTTGCGGTGGTGTCATGTTCTTTAAAACTATGACTCTTTCTATGAAATAATCTGCTCTGACTCTTCCATTTCCCTCTATATACCTTTCATTTTCTATTCTCTCTTTAATGCCTTCCTGTATTTCTTTGGCCCAGTATCTTTCTATAAACCTATCTTGTAAATCCGCGAAATTTTCCACCTCCTCTCTGATTGATTCCCACCATCTAGCCGCCCCTACTTCCAAAGCTCTATCTATGATTCCTCTCCATTCATTTTCAAATCTTTCCCCTGTCCTACATTCAAATTTTCTCTCCACATACCTATCCAGTCTTTTTAGGAACTCCATAGGGTTACCATTCCTCCCATTAAATTTGGGCATCTCCTCCTGATTCCAGCATGACACCTGTATGATCCTTAGGCCTTCTCCTCCTTTACTTTCTTCCACCTTCTTTTCTACCTTTTCCATTCTCTGGGTCAATTCCCCTTGTTTCTCATTATTCCTCCTTCCTTCTGTTTCCAATCGGTCAATTCTATCATTATTATTGTTTTTCTCAATCGCTATCTCCCTATTTAAAACTCTTAATTCTTCCCTGTTCTGTATTGTTATTTTTTCTACCTTCTCTATCTCTTTCTTATTAATTTCTGTCACATCAGCTATTATTTCTTTTGTTTCCTCTAAATTCTCCTTAATCTTCTCCTCTAAGTCTCTTCTCATAACTTCTACTACAGCATTATTCTCTGTTCTCAACTGCTCCCTCATATCCTCTATCATTTTCTTACTTTCCTCCCTTATTTCCTGTGTTATGAATTTGAAATCTTCCTTCATCTCTCTCATTTCGTCTCTATTTTCCTCTAATTTTTTGTTTATTTCCCTCATATCCTCACTCATATCTTTCATTTCCCCTTTTATTTCATCTATCTTATCTAATTGTCTATTTATTTTTTCATTATTTATATTTAATTGTCTATTTATTTTTTCATTATTTATATTTAATTGTCTATTTATTTTTTCATTATTTATATTTAATTGTCTATTTATTTTTTCATTAGTTATATTTAATTGTCTATTTAGATCCTCTCTCCCTTTTTCACTCATTTCCATGAGAGTTCTCATCATCTCCCTTAAATCTTCATTCTCATTATTTCCCTGTTTTTTTTGTTGGGTTTGCATAGGTGGTAGTCCCCTAGCCTCATCTACTTGGGTTTCCACTTCACTCTCTTCTATAGGCATATCTGTGCCTTCCGTTTCTGTCTCTAGTATTTCTAGGCTTGTCCCTTTTTCCTGGTCCCCTACAACTACCAGCTCGCCTATAATATTTTCCTCCCTGTTTTCGATCCCCTCCTGAAAACTAACAAATCTCCCCTGAGCAGCCCCTTCTGTTTCTATCACCCTTTTCCGCCTACCCTTTTCTAATTGTTCCCCTTTTTCTGTTTTTTTTGCTTTTTCTTCCCGCAAATTGTATGATTCCCTTTCATCAGACAAATTTTTTCTTTTTTTTAACTGTAAGTAACTTATTATACAAAATTAAACAATTTTTATATATACTATAAACCTAGCCTTGACTATTCAACTCAGTGTTTAATTTTACAAAATTTTTCTAAATCTATTTCCAGTTCAAATGTTTTTCATATAAAAAGTTCTAAATTAATTTTGTTTCAAAATCTCTCTAAATAAATTTTATCTCTTATTATATCGAGAAAATAATTAATTTCTCTAGTTACAAAACACAAACTCCTGACTAATTTATTCTTTATTATTATTTTTCTAATAATCGTACCCCACGTTGGTGTGCCAAATGTAACTTTTTTATTATTTACAAATGTAATGTTATTTATAAAACGCAATTCAACTATGTTTTATACTATTAAATGAAGATATATTATTTCTATTTAATAACCAAAAAACTACTCATTCAGGAACAATTCATAATTCTTTATTATCACATTTCTTATTTCAACATTTAAACAATAAACACAAAACAAAAATTTATAACTTAACAAGTTTTAACAAACTCGGTTTAACTCTTATTTCTTTTGATTTTATAGTTACACAATTTTAATACCCTTGGCTAATTTTACGATCTCTTACAATCTCGGGGTTTATAGCATGGGCTATATTAACTGTTTTGTTAATTAAATAAATTTTGAAAAACAATATTAAATTTTGAAATTAGTTTTAATAAATATTTTCCTGATGGAAAAACTTAAATTTTGAATATGCAAAAAGGCTAAACTATTTGAACTGGATTATTTCTTATTACTTACTATTAATTAACTACAAGATATTCTAATGTACAATTTTAAACTTCCTTATTATCTTAAATGTCCATTAAAGTTTATTTTTTATAGCGCTAGATACTTATCTCATCAAATAACGGCAAATGGCTGTTTGCTCACACGTAGAATTCCGTTTTCTTCAAATTTCACTTTTTGCACACTTAAATTCGTTTTATTTACTTCACATTATATTACCACTGTATTATATTCTGAAATTCACTTCTCCTTAATTTAGTTTGGCCAATCTTCTTAAAAAATCTGTATAATTTTGACGAAGTTCCTAATAAATAGAATTTTGACTGGTCCTGGCAGATCAATCTTTTCGCGTCCCCACGCTATCTCTGACTAAACTAACGCTTCGTTTTACTTTTAGAATTGTTAAAGAAAAATATGGCGGCTTCTCCTTCTAAAAAAAAACACCTGTTGCCTGTAATTTTGTTCAATTTCATCTCCCTAGAGTCTACTGCCCACTTGACCTATTTCTTTACTTTCACATCTGTTTTACAGCTGATTATACCAACAAGAACGAGCTTGTTTTCAATGGCGTTTTAATTTGGTTAAACTTTGGTTGAAACTTACTGTTTCAATTTTCCGATCCTTAATAAAGTTTCCAGTGTTTATTTAATTACTATTATTAGTGTGTGAAGTGTCTTTGTGTTTTACTTTTGAAATAGTTCCGAATTGTGTGTGTTTTGACTGGACTTTTCCAAACATAACCTTTCAATTTTTTGTTTACAATCGTTTTTCACTTTTCCTTCAAGTAATTACTTACGCCCTATGTTACTAATACACAATATCAAGAGCACAGTGGTACAATATATTACAATAAAAATATTGAAAAGAACCCCAATACCACAAAAATAATCAAAAATAACAAATAAGACAAGTTACTTAAGATTAAACCCTTATGTACATTTCGATGACCATGTCATCATCATCAGAGGGTCTAGTTACAAAACACAATCTAGCACACAAGAAGTTACAAACTAGAATGATGAGTTCTCATTCTAGTTTGTAACTTCTTGTGTGCTAGATTGTGTTTTGTAACTAGACCCTCTGATGATGATGACATGGTCATCGAAATGTACATAAGGGTTTAATCTTAAGTAACTTGTCTTATTTGTTATTTTTGATTATTTTTGTGGTATTGGGGTTCTTTTCAATATTTTTATTGTACTATGTTACTAATATTTACAATTTTGTTTGAATATAATTATTATTAGATTATCTTGTTTTAATTTATGTGTTAGGGGTTTTGATATAACACATTTCCTAATCGATTTTACAGTTCAAATACATTTTTTACTAATCTAGGCTTTTACCTAAATTTAGTTTCAATTTTAACCTAACCAATCTTTTAATGAATTTCTTTTTTTTTAAATTTTGTGTGGGTTATTTCTAATATATTCTTCCAATTCTTAAATAATATTATATAGCCCATTCTATAAATGTTACAGTATATATATAATAATGTTTTAATACAATTTATAAATAACTTTTAAAGAAATGTAATTCTAAAACACAATTTTTGTTTGTTTTCAGTTGTAGCTGCAATAAAAGCGTTAACACCTATACTAATTGGCAAACTGGTGAATGATATTTTTACAGATTTTGCAAGTTTTTGGCGAAAATTAACCAGTGAATCACAACTAAGATGGGTAAAGTGAAAAATATTTTAATTCTTAAATAGTGTAATCTTATCTGAGAAAGGTCATACAATGTCACCACAAATAGCTTAACACCTGGTCTTTAGTTAACAAACTTGTATGACTTAAACATAATTTTCTTATTTGATTTATAACAAAGATTATTTTAATCTGTCGGTTGAACGATTCTTTTGTAAATGATTATATTTAAGTTAAATATAGAGATAAATATGGAAACAAAACAGTACAATACATTGTAAAATCTGTTATCTCATTGATTTTGTTTAACAACCACAGCTTATAAACAAGCCATTGAAAAACCTTTATAAGGTCAGATATCTGGCTACATTGATAATAACACTGCATTTGTTTGTAGTATACACTTTATCTTTTAAGTAGTTCTAAAGTTGTTTATAACTACTTAAAACTAAATAAGATTAATAATGGGCAGGTGTAGAATTACCTATCTCGAACACTTGTAAAGAATATTAACCTAGAATAACAAAATTAGTTGTTCTAAAACTGAAATGTTATTTGTAAAAAGAGCTCAGACGTAGTAAGTCAAAGACACTGGCTAATTAGCTCAATAAAAATGTAACTATTCATTGAAGACATAACTTGCCCCTGAAGTCTCAACCTCAACTCTGAGGCTTGTCATCAATTGTGCATCAAGTGATAATATTTCAAACATTCATGGAAAGAGTATCTATGAATATTAAATTATATTATATGTAATGAAAAAAAAACTATAAACTATTTTAAACAGTTGCATATTAATCTAATCAAGTACAGGATCAAACTCAATTAGCTTTAACAAACAATAACATTTAAACTCACAATTGGTACAACTATTCTTTGAGCTTAGCTTGTGAGATTATGTTAAAACAAATAAAATACATACACAAGACTCACAAATTAATGATTTATTTACTCATACGTATTTCAATGACAAAGTCATCATCATCAGTCTGTGTTGCTAATACAAACTCTAACTTACAACAAGTGAGTTATAAGGTAGAGTTTGTAGTAGCAACACTCACTGATGATGGTGACTTCGTCATTGAAACACTTATGAGTAAATAAATGAATAATTTGTGAGTCTTGTGTATGTCTTTTATTTGTTTTCACAATTGGTATTTATATTACTAAACACTTTTAAATGTTTTAAACTTGCCTATAGTAGCACTTACTTTGCTTGTTGAGGACGGCCGTTTCGGGAGATGTGTTCCTTTGTCAACTCAGACCGTAACTGATCTCAAGGTTTACATAGGTTAGGGTGGGGTGGGATATTTTGGTGGTGTGGGTGTATTATGTGTGTATTAGGAGTTATGATGTCAAAAAGTGTGTGTGAGTTGTAATTGTGTATTGAGTATGTGTGTGGGGTGTAGTTTGAAGTGCCTGTATATTTCGTATTGTTCAGTTGTGTAGCGTTGGTTATTTCTGTGTTGTTTATGAAGGCTTTGTAGGTTAGATGTTATGTCTATGTAGTCATGTTTTGTGGAGTTGAGATGATCGGCGAAGTTTGATTGGTAGTTATTGTTTTTTAGTGCTATTATATGTTCTTGGTAGCGTGTGTAGAATGACCTCCCTGTCTGGCCTATGTAAAAACTGGGACACGAACTGAAAGTTAGTTTGTAAACTCCAGTGGTGTTGTAAATGTCATTGATTTTGTTGTTGGGTTTACGCCAATCATCTCAACTCCATAAAACATGACTACATAGATATAACATCTAACCTACAAATTCTTCATAAACAACACAGAAATAACCAATGCTACACAACCGAACAATACGAAATATACAGGCACTTCTAACTACGCCCTACACACATACGCACACACAATTACATTACAACTCACACGCACTTTTTGACATCATAACTCCTAATACACACATAATACACCCACACCACCAAAATATCCCATCCCCACCCTAACCCATGTAAACCTTGAGATCAGTTATGGTCTGAGTTGAGAGTAAGTGTTACTATAGGCAAGTTTAAAACATTTAAAAGTGTTTAGTGATTACTAGTAGCTTACGTGAAGATGAAATCAACAAATGTTGGTATTTATATGTTAAACCAATTGTTCATAATAATGTAGAGTCACCCACACTTGAGTTCATCATGTGAGGTAGCAGGTTTCCAGACCCCCCAAGGAGGTTGTAATTCTACCTGTAGCTATACAGGAGGTATTTTATTTCCCTCCTATAAGTCAAAGGATTAACCAATGGAGGCATCCCCCTATCCGTCACCTGGTGACACACTATGTAGGGATTTCAGGTAATACGATAATCCATCTCGAACTAAACAGACCCTGCTTGAAAAAAGATCCAAAGGATAAACTCAAGGAACTATCGATTCTCTATCTTTTCTCAACCACATAAAGTCTTTCACTAATGGTGGAGTAGGAGTATTATTGCTCCTTTTGTTGGTAAAAAATGAGAAATCGCAACTGGTGCCGGGAAAATTGTGCCTAGCTTTACACTGGAACAGACTGTCATATCCACAGCAATCGAATCATACTATAATGTAACACCTTTGCAGCAGCCTAATGGTATAACCATTTACAGCAAGCTGCATGTTCGCTTTACAACCCCTTAGCAAAGGTACTTCAAGTTTAATTTTGAGTAATCAAGCACAAATTGAACAAATTCAACCTCTCCAGAAAAAATGCATCTTACAATGGATTCATGTCTGTGAAGCTAGAAGTAAATGAAACTGCTGAATCCCTGCAAAAAAAAATGGCAGAAGCCTAAATCAAAACAGTCCTAGTTTCGCTGGCAGATGCAAATGCTTTTGCGAAATGAAAAGTAATTAATCACTTAAACAATGTTTAAGTGATTAATAAGATTCACTGAACATAATGAACTACAACATAAAGAACTACAATTACTTGAAAAGTAATTGTCCCCTCAAGAATCAAAGTTCATAACCAAGTAACTCATCTCAACATTGACAGGAAAACAGCTGTCACTCTCATCAGACTAAGGACAAAACATCATAAAACATGAAAATTTTAGCAAATGGGGTCTAAAAAATATCAAAAATATGATAACTATCTAGACAAAGAACTTACACCACATCATGTTTTGAAGGGCCCTGCAGTTGCTGCAGGCCTGCACCTCTGGAACTATCCAACAGAGGAAGGTTTATACACTGATAATTCCAGACATTCCAAAGAGAATTCAAGCACACCTTAAAATTATTTGATTCTATAGAGAATACAACACCAAACAACCGACTGCAGACGCATTTGTGATGTTCTCGAGTGTGAGTTCAAAATTTAAATCTAAAATGCAGCTGTGACATCCTCAGTTGCAAGTTTAAATTTTTTAATATTTGTTGATTTCATCTTCAAGTGAGCTACTAGTTATCACTAAACTTGTAAATGTTGCTAAACTTGCCTATAGTAGCACTTACTTTGTTTGTTGAGGACGGCCGTTTCAGGAGATGTGTCCCATTGTCAACTCAGACCGAAACTGATTTCAAGGTTTATGTAGGTTAGAGTGTTAAGGTAGAGGTGGGATATTATGGTGGTGTGGGTGTATTTTGTGTGTATTAGGAGTTATGATGTCAAAAAATGCATGTGAGTTGTAATGTATTTGTGTATTGAGTATGTGTGTAGGGTGTAGCTCGAAGTGTCTGTACATTTCGTAGTGTTCGGTTGTGTAGCGTTGGTTATTTCTGTGTTGTTTATGAAGAATTTGTAGGTTAGATGTTATGTCTATGTAGTCATGTTTTGTGGAGTTGAGATGATCGGCGAAGTTTGATTGGTAGTTATTGTTTGTTAGTGCTTTTATATGTTCTTGGTAACGTGTATAGAAGGACCTCCCTGTCTGGTCAAAATTTGTAAGATAGTTCAGTACCAATGATGGCACACAGGACCCTGGCCATAGACCTTATACAAGAAGACCATACATTCTTTGATAAACAAGAAGATGAACAGTGTTTAAACAGCATCAATTAAATACTAGAAATTAAGTTAGGTAATTCTTCTTCTATAATATACTCTTCATTTCATTCCTTGACCCGTTTTTTTTTTTTTTTTTTTTTTTTTTTTTTTTTTTTTACACTAAACACTCTCAATTCATAGCCATCCTCACTTCCAATTCTTAAGTACCTCTCATATATATGCACTACTCCCTATAATTACATTGGATAAATACAGGACAACAGTAAATACATGTACACAAAAATAGACCAAAAAATGAATAACAATAAAGATTGCATTGTAAATATGAAGTGAGTTTGTGGTATCAAAAATCAAAGAAAAATGATGAGTTAGTGAAGAACCTATATATGTAGTGAGAGATATTTGTAGAGTGCTTTCATTACCAACCCAAAAACTAAATTTGAATAAGATAATGAAAACGTATTGTGAATGGTAATCTAAGGTTTTTATGTGAATAATACTATAAAGATTAATTGGAGTAATATATAAGTTGGCATCTTGGAAACTGGATAGAATTATTTATTATAGTTACTGAGTCATCTGAAGTGGGAATTTATATTTATAGAAATAAGAAATGTAGACTAATATTATATATATATATATATATATATATATATATATATATATATATATATATATATATATATATATATATATACTGTACATGATTCCATCTTCACTTGAATAATCAAAAAACTAAGATCTAATATAGCCAAGGGTAATATACTAATATATGTACCAGTTTGTAAAAAAAAATAATAACATACATTGGAAATAGAAGTGTACATTAACATTTTTCAACATAATTTTAAATTCTAAGCAGAAAACCAGTACTACATTTTTTCTATTACTTGCAACCAGAATTTTTGTTAACTAAAAGTTGTTAAATTGTTAACTTACACTTTAATGAATAGTTTTCGTCTTACGACTTCTTCAACCTCGTATATTTGCCGCTAGGAATGCTGCAGTTGTGCTCCCTCGATACCATTTTTTTGGAAATTAGAATTGATGAGATCGAAGAGTATGTGTGATGTGTGCCGTGTTTGTTCATTTAAGATGTAATTTTCATGTGTGTTGCTATGTCTATTTTTTTCATACTGTTCTAGTGTGTTTAATTTATGGCCTTTGTTGCATGTGTGGATAATGCTCATGTTATTTTCCATACTTTTGCATGAGTGTTTAGTGTCTATGAGTAGATATGCGAAGGTGGATTCAATAGTAGTGTACAGTGCGCTTTTGTGTTTTTTATATCTTTTGGTGAAAGATCTGCCTGTTTGTCCAATATAGAACTTATTGCAGTTGTTGCATTTTAGTTTGTATAAGCCTGGTTTATTGTATGTGTTGGTATTGTTATTATTGCTGTGTCTGACAGCTGTTTTTCTTTTATTTGTTGTTCTGTATGCTACATTGTATCCTGCTATTTTGAATTGGTGTGCTATTTTATTTGTGAATTTGTTTATGTATGTGAGGAGGATGAATTTGTTTGTGTTTGTGTTTTTGTTGTTTGTATTGTTGTTACTGTTCTTGTTGAGTATTTTTGTGTATAGTCTGTCTATTAAATATTTGTCATATCCATTTTTGTTAGCTAAATATTTGATTGTGTTTAGTTCCTCTGTGTAGTTAGTTGTGGACATAGGTATTTTATTTAGTCTGTGTAGTAAATGTTTGAATGTTGTGTGTTTATGTTGTATTAGGTGGTTCAATGAATTGTGTATCAGTGTGTCAGTCATGGTTAGCTTGCGGTATATGTTGAATTCATGTTTATTTTTAATTTTTGTTATGGTGATGTCTAAGAAATTCAATGTTTTGTTGTTTTCAAACTCTGCAGTGAACTGGATATTTTTGTGTATTTTGTTTATATGTGTTTGGAGTTGTTGGCATAGTCTTATGTTTCCTCGGTATAGTATTATACCGTCATCTACTGTACATATCTGTGCCAATATATTATCTAATCTGCGTGTTTGTTGTTATTTATGATTTTATTCTGTTCTATGTGTTGTAAGAATACTTCTGCGAGAATGCTTGAAATCGGTGAACCCATTGGTAGGCCTTGTTTCTGTGTGTAATATTTGTTGTTGTGAGTGAAGTAGTTCTGTTGTGTAATGGTGTTCAAAATGTGTATGATTTCTTGTGTATGATTTCTTTTATGATAATTTTCTGGAATGTTGTTAAGTCTTAGATTGTTTTGTAATATGTTTAGTGTTTCTGTGACTGAGATATTGGTATATAGGTTTGTGATGTCAAACGATGCCAGGGTGTAGTTATGAGGGATTTCAATGTTTTTTGTTTTGTTTACTAGATCTATTGTGTTCATTATATTTGTGTGTTTGTTTAGTTTTATTTATTTTCTAATAGTTTTATCCATATGGCGGCTAATTTGTGTGTGGGTGATTGTTGGCTGTTGATTATTGGTCTTAATGGTGTTCGTTGTTTATGCAGTTTAGAAAGTGCTTGTAAGGTAGGTGCCGTAGGTCTTATTGCTTTAAGGTATTTTTTCTGTGTTTTAGATATTACGTGTTTAGTTGAATTAATTTATGTTTAACTGTGTTGTGATATTTGTTTGTTGGGTCTCTATTTGTTTCTGAGATGTTGAATTCATTAATTTTATTGTTTAAATCCTGAGTGTGCATAATAACTGTAGTATTATCTGTATCTGCTTTTACGTATTTGAAATCATGTTCTCTGGCTTTTTGTTTTAGTGATTTTCTTGTCTGTATTTCATTGGTGTGTGTTATGCTCTTTTGGGTCTTGTGTGTTCTTATTGTGTTAGTAATTAAATGTAAACCAATTCAAAAAAGCAGGATACAATGTAGCGTACATAACAACAAATAAAAGCCAAATGACTATCAGACGCAGCATTAATAACAATACCAACACATACAACAACCCAGGAGTATACAAACTAAAATGCAACAACTGCAATAAGTTCTATATTGGATAAACAGACAGATCTTTCAGCGAAAGATATAAGAACACAAAAGCACACTGCACACTACTATTGAATCCACCTTCGCAAATCATCTCATGGACACTAAATGCTCATGCAAAAGTATGGAAAATAACATGAGCATCCTCCACACATGCAACAAAGGCCATAAATTAAACACACTAGAATAGTATGAAATATATAGACATAGCAACACACATGGAAATGACATCTTAAATGAACAAACACGGCACAGATCACACATACACTTCAATAACATCACTTCTAACTTTCAAAAAAATGGTACCGAGGAAGCATAACTGCAGCATTACTAGCGGCAAAAATACAAGGCTGAAGAAGTTGTAAGACAAAAACGTTTCCTCAAAGTGGAAGTTAACAATTTAACAGCTTTTAGTTTACAAAATGTCTGGTCGCAAGTAATACAAAACGTTTAATAAGTTTATCAAAGGTATTATTACAAATATCAATATTTTAAGGTTATTTAAGTGAGTAAAAACATTACAATTGGAGTTATATGAGGTTCAAATTGAAACTAAATATATCCAAAAGAACTGTTTAGGATTATTAACTGTAGCATTATTTTAAAATGTAGATAGTTTGCTCTTACCAAACAGCTAAGTTATATACTTTTTTTAAATTCACTGTAGATGAATATTACACTTAGATTGGAATTATAACAAAAATTAATACTAAACACTTGTAAATGTTTATAAACTTGCCTATAGTAGCACTTACTTATATTTGTTGAGGACGGTCGTTTCTGGAGATGTGTCCCATTGTCAACTCAGACCATAACTGATCTCAAGGTATACGTAGGTTAGGGTGTTAGGATGGGGGTGGGATATTATGGTGGTGTGGGTGTATTTTGTGAGTATTAGGAGTTATGATGTCAAAAAGTGCGAGTGAGTTGTAATGTAATTGTGTATTGAGTATGTGTGTAGGGTGTAGTTTGAAGTGTCTATATATTTCGTATTGTTCGGTTGTGTAGCGTTGGTTATTTCTGTGTTGTTTATGAAGACTTTGTAGGTTAGATGTTATGTCTATGTGGTCATGTTTTGTGGAGTTGAGATGATCGGCGAAGTTTGATTGGTAGTTATTGTTTGTTAGTGCTTTTATATGTTCTTGGTATCGTATGTAGAAGGACCTGTCTGGTCTATTTAAAAACTGGGGGATGAACTGCAAGTTAGTTTGTAAACTCCAGTGGCGTTGTAAATGTAGTCGATTTTGTTGTTGGGTTTAAATTGTTTATTGAGAGTGTTGTGTGTGGAGTAAGTTATTTTGTAGTTGTATTTTCGTAGTGTGTTGGTTAGATTGTGGGTTTTGGATGATCTGCATGGTATTGATAAGTATTTTATGGGATTGTTCTGTTGTGTGTTTGTATTTGGGTTATTTTTCAGGCGGTTGTATAATTTGTCAATCATTGTTGGGTTATATCCGTTAGTTTGTGCTATATGTTTTATGGTGTTTAACTCCTGGTAGTGATCTTCTATCTGAAGAAGTGGTAGTGTTGGCCATTTATACACTTGGAGATGTATTAATAAGGTACACTTTCCTATACCAGAACTTAGTTTTTGAATAATGAGAATGGTTGTTTCAGAAAATCATCGAATTTCCAAATCAGATGGATGGGTCCAAATTGTTGATAATGGGTCAGTTGTTATGGTCTGAGTTGACAATAGGACACAAATCGCGAAACAGCCATTCTTATTATTTAAAATGTAAGTGCCAAGTATGACATATTAACACATGCCCAAGGGCTTAAAAAAAATTAAGCTCTGTATCAGTAAAAAAATTAAAATTAAAAAACTTTAAAAAATAAGTATTGGTGTGCACTCAACAGAATAAAGACTTTAAAAGAGGATTTGCTTATTTTTCAAATATATTTAAAAGTATTTACTATCATTGAGATGGAAATTAGTTTTAAAATTGTGTTCATGCAAATGTAAGGAGAAATATATTTTGTTTATTGAAGTTATATCTCATACAGAACCATAAAAAATTGTTGTAGGGTCTTTGTAAGTTTGTTGTAAATTTATATTCTGAAAATATTTTAACACTGCATTCTTTAGTCCTTGTTATTTTATATTTACATACATTACTTTCATAAGTATGTAATATTTATGCTATAATAGCGTTTTCTTTTTATATTTAATAAGGATGGCTGTTTAAAGAGATTGATCCCCTCATCTATTCAGATGAATTTAAACTTAATAATTAAGTGCTATTTTTGGAAAGGTTTTCATATTTAATGTTAATTAATAGTCATGTTAATGTCTTTTAGGTACTGTATATAAAATTAATTACCTCAAATTCAAGATAGAAAGAACAATGTTATTAGTTCTAAATGGCTCGTTATCTTCAAATTATTTATAATATATAAAGTTGAAAGAAATTAATACAAGTTAAATTAAAAGATATGATATTACAGTATACTAACCTTTATTTTAATATAGGTAGTCCAAATTTTGCCTTAAAGTAGACTTAGGCAGGAACATCAAATATCAATGAAAATATCTCCAGGATCACTTGTTACTAACCTCACTAGAATCAGAACAAACTTTTCAATTGCAAAAATAGTGTGATACTTATGAGATAAATATGATGCTGTTCTGATTTGATCAATGTCATAGTTAATTTAGCTACTTTAAGTGTCAATTTGACTAGACTTACATGAAGCTAATGTCTTTTAAAAACCTGTAACAATATCTTCAGATAAACTAAAGAGAGTACATAAAACTTGTTTAATGCAAATATATAATTTATAATTGCAGATAGGACCAGAAAAAGGTGTAATGCATCTTGCAACTGCAGCCATAGTTAATGCTTTATGGGATCTGTGGGCTCGTATGGACAACAAACCTTTGTGGAAATTTCTTGTTGATTTAGAACCTGAAACATTAGTCTCAACAATTGATTTCAGATATATGTAAGTATCTGTGTGTAAAACTTCTTGTCCTAGACAATCAGCAATACTTTTACTTTTGACCTTATTAAATAAACAACTTACCCAACTTATAATTTAAATTTATGAAAAAGTTCCTCAGACAGTTTTTTGATCATACTAAGGGAACTTTAACAGTGTCTAGACATCAGTCTCTAAGTACGGTTTATCATAAATTTACTTAAGTTATAGGTTCATCTAGCCATTAATTTGTTAAGTTTAAAGTTAAAGTAGTAAGTATAGTCTGTAAGTATAAATATATTCTTAAATTTTGTAGTCTATTACGTTTGGTGAATCTTATTAATCACTTGAACAATATTTTACGACTATCCGATCTTTAAATTTTGTAAATTTGTTAAAATTTACTGAGGCAGAACGTTTTTGATCGCTATGTGGCGATCTTCATCAGTGTCTTCTGCTTGGAGATGTCGGGTCAAGCGGTGACGGTTTTAAAGGCAGGTTTTAAAAGCTGTTGGATTCAACACAAACACGCTGCCTTCAGATCCAAGTTCCACAGACTTATAGAAGTCCCAATGACTAATGAAGACATAAAGAAAGAACTAGACACAATTAAATATTTAGCATACACAAACGGATACAACCCCACAATAATAGACAAACTATGGTACAAAATACAAAAAAACACTAAAATTAACATTACAGACAGGGAGAACAAATACATCACATTACCATCCATAAACAAAACAACAAACAAAATAGCCTGCAAATTTCAAAAAATAGGATACAAAATAGCATACAAAACTAATAACAATTTACAATACAAAATACAACACGACACCATCAACAAAGATAAACTACAAGCACCAGGCATATACAAACTAAACTGCGACGAATGTAACAAATTCTACATTGGACAAACAGGTTGCAGCTTTCAACGAAGAGTCGAGGAGACCAGAACAGAACACCAACTCAACATTTTACAATCACATAAAAGAAACAGGACACAAATACACAGACATTTACCATAACCTAGAAATCCTAAACATCAACAAAAAAGGGCTACATCTCAACACACTACAAAAATATGAAATTTACAGACACACAAAAACACAAAGTACAAACATATTAAACCGAACAAACACAATACAAATCACACATACTCTTTGATACTATCAAAAACCTGCCTTTAAACCGGTCACTGCTTGACCCACCATCTCCAAGCAGAAGACACTGATGAAGATCGACATATAGAGATCGAAAACGTTCTGTCTCAGTAAGTTTTAACAAATTTACAAAATTTAAAGTTCGGATAGTCGTAAACTATTGTTTAAGTGATTAATATAAATATATTGTTAGTTAAAGTTTAACTAGTGTGAAAAAGTCTTCAAATGTTATTTCTAAAATAACTATGTAAACATATTGTAAACTATTTATATTTGATAAGTATACATTTTTATTACAAAGTATAAGAAGCTAATTTTCTATTTTAACTCAAAAAGAAACAGTGATTAAATATTTGCGACTGTAAAATAATTGAAAGAAATCACATTTCATAATTTTAAAAGAATGATTCCCATTTATGAATCACATAACAGAAATTTGTTCTGTTATGTTGCAAAACAGAAGAGGGAAAGTATTATACCTTTCTTCAGCATAAACTTTATTTTTTTTTTTTTTTTTTTTTTTTTAACAATTTTTTTTTTTTTTTTTTTGTCTGTTGTGAGAAATATTATTTATGATTTATTAATATTTCATTACAGAATTAATGACCTGATTCTAAATAAAACCTAAATTGTATCTAGTATAAAAAGTTCTACAAATTTGGTAAGAAAATAAATATTTATATCAATTAAAACTTAAGGTTTAAGTACAATATACCTTAAGGTAGCAGTGCTTCGGGCAATTCAAACCCGCTCCCAAGTTAAAAAAAAGGTTATAAACCATTTACCTATACCTACCAGAAATTATATAATTGATGTCAAATAAATTTTAATCGAGATAGTCAGATGCATTTTCAAATACATTGATTTAAAATTTAATAATAAGTTATGTTAATATTCTCTATAACACAGTGTTTTTACTAAAACTTATATCGCTGATAGTGCATTGTTCAATGCTGAAAGACATGGATAAAATCAGATTTTCTATGTAGATGTTGTGTTAGTTATAGCTAAGCCAAGCGTATTACATGTCTGATGTTAACACTTTGTGCACTGAGTTAAAAATTAAAGAAGTGGTAGCAACTTACTGAGTCTTGATGCAAATGTAAAACTTTAGTAATTATGTTCAAATAAAATAAACAACCTTAAATATAAAAAATGGTATGGAAATATGTATTCATAAAATATGAGGCGGTTAGAGCCAAAGTGGACTATCCCCAGAAAGGTCTGATGTTAGATAATAAATGCTAAAATTATCAAAATGCATTAGATTTATGCAAATTACCCAATAAGTTTCAGAGACTCACAAAGTCAGACTAACCTCGATCCCCAGTACTACAAGGATGTACCTTGTTTCCGGATGTTGACTGTTTTAGACTTTTTACCTGCCTATCTTCACCAACTTAGCATCCCTACTCTTTGCAAAACGTCTACTCTGCAAGTAAAGCCGTATGTCAGGACCTATTTAAATGTCAGGACCTTACCAAGGAGAAAAACTCCTGCAGAAGGCACTTAAGAACAGTGTCTTTTCTTATTGTACTGGTCAATGCTGCACGTGATGGAAAAATTGCCAAGGGTGAACATAAAGTTGATATTAAGTGTGTGTTTATAAATATAGACAAATGTTATATAGTTAACAAAGTCAAGTTAGGCATTGTTTGATTTTGTCTGAAATTGACCAGCAATTGCTTAAAGAACAATGTGAAACACATAGAACAGATATTTTGATAAAAAAAATGTATGGAATTAATTACATCTGAGGAGTCTAAGTTATTTCACTGAAGAGAATTTATATTTAACATGAGTGGGAGTTCAGAGTTGTAATAATTTCTTCAGTCATAATCATATTGGTAAGACTATTTTCAGAGCGATGATAAAGATTAATTAAGCCCAGACAAGGAGTCCACAAATTTATTCATCTTCATTTCTACTTTCAAATTAATAATCTCTGACTTCTAAAATATTTTCTGGAATTTCCTTATCCTTTTTATGTTAAATACCTTCAAAACAAAATTTCTCCCATATGTTACTTGAACTAATCCTATGCCCTAATCCCTTTTTAACTGACACTCAAAGTAAACCACTATTATATTATCATCATCACATATTACACCATCTGCGTTTAAACACAAACCCATAGACAAAACAAGTCTTATAAGTTAACTGTTGCAAATAAGATTACTGTACAATCATTTGTTCCTAAATAAAATTGATATTTGTAGTAGGTGTTTAATTTTTTGCCAATTATGTCTTTACTTTTGATCCAGAAAAAACATTAGTTACAACTTTCAGCATTTGCCTCTTGTAAGTTAAACAAACAGATATCTACATTCAATCAACTTTTTACTATTAGGGTTAGTCAAATTATTGATTATTTCTATTTCTTTATGTTTATATTAAATATGTCCAAATCATCAATAATCTGATTTATGTAGTTGAAAAGTTATTTAATTTTAATTGCACTAAAGATAAACATATTTTTCATAGACGGTTTTTTTTAGATCTGATGTAATTACAAAAGAAGAAGCAATAGAGATTTTATACAAAGCTCAAGAAGGCAAACACCAGAGAGAAGAAGAAATGAGAACAATAGGATATCCTGCTTATACTACTCAAGCAGGTAAAGAGTAGGCGTTAATAAAATTGTTAAACCGTATTTTGTAGCTGTAAAAAAAAAGTTCTAGAGGTACTTAAAAAAATTGTTTTTCTTGCAGATGATAAGATTTTGAATATTAAAAAAACATCTACCACTCATAAAAGAAAGTAATATAAAACTTTTTTCTCCCATCAGACAAACTAGAAACTAGTTTATATTTGTACTTTTACAAAAATGGCATTTAAAGAAACTATTAAGTACTGAATAATATGCATTTATTTTAATTTCTTCTACCCTATTTGGACTTCTACTATTTCTAGAGATTTTTTATGAGCATTATTTGCATTAAGATTAATGATAATTGAGTGTAGATGACTTTATTTATTCATTTGGAAAAAAAATCTTTTTTTTTCTTGTTCACTTGGTGATTTATTACTGGTTATATGTTTTGATTTCTCTAATGAATTGGAAGATCTGTCTTTGTTTCTTGTATCTATATTTAGACATACTTATGAAGGTAGTGAAATTTATATAAACAATTGAATTTTGTTCTCTATGACATTTGGAAACATGTTTAGAATTGAACTAATTAAAATAGCATTTCACTGAAATTTAAATTAAGATATTTATTGAAATTAAAGATATTTATTTCACTCACTGAGAAAAAGCAAGGTTTTCATAAATTTACTTGAACTTTAACTTCAGAAAGTATTATTTTACTTACTTTAAAATCACATTATACTATTTGTTGATTCCATCTTCACATGAGCTACTAGTTTTCACTAAAAACTTAGTTACTGCCTGAGTTAACAATGGGACAAATCTCCTGAAACGGTTGTCCTCAACAGTAAGTGCTACTATAGGCAAGCTGTAAAATATTTACAAGTCTTTTAGTGCAAAATATACTACTTTTATGCTTGTTTAATACAAATAAACCTTGAATATATAGTGTGTTTTTATTGAAAGTATATTTTATTCAGAATGTATATTTTAGGATGGTTAGGATACAGTTCAGAAAAAGTCAAAGATCTTTGTCATCATTACATGTCTCGTGGATTCAATGCATTTAAACTGAAAGTTGGCAGTAATCTAGAAGATGATAAAAACAGATGTAAAATGGTACGCAGTATTATTGGCTGGGACAGGAAACTGGTAAGAGTTTTATCAAATGTTATAATTGACTAATTCTGGATAAGTTGACTGAGGTCTTTTGTAACTAATCTTTGGAGTATCAAGTCGTTAACTTGAGAAGTAGATGATGAACAAGTACTAAAATATTCCTTCACTACATCAAACAACAATACACCATACAAAACAACAAACACACAGAAAAAATAATATACTATTATAAATACGTAAATGACATGCTAATATTATACAACAGTAATAAAAGGCAAGTTAAACATTACATAATTATATCCACACCATACACAAATACCTAACACCCTTGAAATAGAAAACCATCACAAAATGAAATTATTCACTTCATAATTACCAAATTCAACAAGAAACACAATTTCAAAATATACAGGAAACCAATAAGCACTAACGGTGTGTTATATACATGTCTAATCACCCAACACAATACACTGCATTTAATCACTTGTTACACCGCCTAATTGATAATCCAAATTCGATAAAAGAACTGTGATAAAGAAATCAATACAATAAATTACATCACCTAAAAAAACAACTATAAACATACTTATACAACATACAAACAGCCACTCTTTTGGGTTACAAATTAAACGATTTATTGTTATTTTAAATAACAAACAGACAAATTCAAGCTATCTGGTTATATAAAATAACATGTAACACCTTCCACATTGACCAAATCAGTAGATCAGTCAACACAAGATTTCAAGAACACAACAATGATGACAAAATAATATAAACTAGAAATCCCCCTACGCATATACCAAACACCCAACACGCATACAAAAACATTCAGACTAATAAAGCACTCTCCACTTAAACATAATAAAAAACCAACCACCACAGAAAACTTTGAAATACTCAAACACTAGATAAAACAAAATATTTCAAATGACCAAACACACTTCGAACTAACATCCTTTTACATAAAACACAATCCACTTATCCCACATTCCTCCACACCCATAAATGAAACATCTGCAACCTTGAGTCGAACCTGCCAATAGCAAGTTAGGCTTTGTCAATGAAATGATGATTTAATAACGAGTCATCACAGTAAATTAATATTTTTCACTCAGTTACTTAAATAATTACTTATGTTATTATAATTCTTTCATAATTTTAAATGAAACCTATGAGGGTTATTCAAATACAAAGATATTATGGATCATGAGGGAAAATATATTGTGAAGGGTGGCACTACTAAATACCATAATATTACTCATTCCCTTAGCCAACAATAGTTGATTAGTGTTGTGAGTGGGTGTGATACTTTGCGTTACTTGTGTTAGATATTCCCTTACCATATCCAGCAAGGATGAAAAGTTAGAGGAAAATTGTATCATGAAATTTTTAGTGAAACTTGGGAAGAAATTTAAAAAACTCATATAAATTATTCCCAAAGGTTTATGGTGAAGATGTTATAAACCATTTGGGTCGTAACATTCCAAAAGTGGTATAAAGCGGTTGAGGAGGTTATAGGACCCACTTTTATAATCTCACACTAAGATCCTACTGAATACAGCTGCCGTTATTATTTATGAAGATCGACAAATGGCCATTAGAGAGCATTTATTTTGGATTGTTTAGTCACTACTATTATTAATATCATGTCATATTGATTATATACAATGATTAGTGATCTAGGAATTAATGTACTAATGTTTCTCCTTGTACTAGAGAAAATGAAACATTGCCTATCTATGTGTCAAGACCTTTTATCTTGTTTTGGTAGGGAACAAATAAAGAAATGAGTCAACTCATAACTGTAAAAGAATTCTGGATGTATCACTATGACCGACACTGAAATAACAAAGTTCTTATTGGAAAACTGTGCATTCTTCACCTTCAAAAAAATCAAAGATGAATTACAGTGTCGGCAAGGTTATAATGATAATTTCTTCAATTCCAAGAACTTTATTACAAACATAGGATTCCTCAATCTCGTCATATGTACAGATTATTTAGCACAATGATGCGTTATTTTACAAAAACAATAAAAAAAGAACATAAACAACATTGTATTACATCATGATAAGATGAGGCAACATATCACTTACTTTGTAGTGAATTTCTTTAATGCTCATGTCATTCCAAATCTTCCTCACCCACTGTACAGTCTAGATGTAGTGTTTTATAACTTTTGACTGTTCCCTGAAATCAAGATTCTGCTCAGGGAATGGACGTTACGAGCAATCACATGATCATCAAAACTGGAGGTGCATTGTAAGGAGCTCGAAAAAGATGGCCCAGAATTTGTATTAAAAAAATAGCAAAGATGATGGTAAATGTGAATTAGAACTGAGAGCCGTTACTTCAAAAATTAACATTAAATTTGGAAGATTTGATCAATATATTTTTCTGCAAAGGTTTTTATTATTATTTTTTAAACAGTGCTTATGCATAGTGTTGTTAGCATTGACTGTTCTGAGTTTTAAAATCCAGAAAGAGAAAAAATTCTTCTAAAGCAAACAATTTTGAAGTTGGTGAAAAAATGAAATTGTTAATTTTAATCAACAATTTGCTAAAACTAAAATTATTATGTTAAACAAATACAATTTAAAATTTTAATAAAATTGTGTATTTTGTTGTTCATGATAATTGAATCATGATTCAATTATAACTTACCAAACTTACAATTAAAATAAATTTATAAAAAATGTGCTAAAGCAAAATGTTTTCAAGAGTAATAAAAGATTTTTATAAGTGTCTCAGACATGATCAGAATACACTGTCATATATATTTAAACAAAAATTTTTTGTAGTAATTGTGTTTTAAATTATCATTATCAATTATATTAAATGCTCAATCCTAATGTCTTTACTTAAAAAAACATATTCTTTTAAAATTCTAATATTTTCTCACAGATGGTAGATGCTAACCAAAAATGGGATGTAAATGAAGCAATTGAATGGATGAAGGCTCTAGCTGAGTTCAAACCTTATTGGATAGAAGAACCTACATCACCAGATGACATTTTAGGCCATTTAACTATATCCAAAGTAAGTACATTGTGAAGATTAAGTTATTAATATGTTTGCCCTTAACAATCCATTACCCGCACCTATTATCGTGATGTGAGTGCTCGCGTGGGGTATTTTTCGACCCCACTCAGTATTCCGATCTTCTCGCCAATATAATTGGAACTGGTTCTTCATTTATGAGAATAATATCTCCCAACATAGTATTGCAATGACTTGGTGAAATTTTATAGTTATTACCTGATACCAGGAATGCTACAATCACCTTAACTTACTCGAAAGAATCTCTGTTCCTAAACCACCGTGGCGGGCGATAAATTCATACAGTCGTTCAAAATACGACGAAAAGTGATAATTATTCGGTCAGTATTATCGACTAGTATCAATATAATGGATAACTAGGGAATAAGGTGGCGATTGTTATTGAAATACAATTAGTCTATTTGAATCAAATAGTTTCATTTATTCAAATTATATCCTTATAAATTGTTTCCAGATCAAACAATTTCACTAATAAAAACAAAACAAAAAAAATACAAAAAACAAGATTAGTATTGATTGTTGAAAAACATCTCTCACAAACAGTTTTTTGATGACTGGGGCACTTGAATTTTAGCTGTAGTATTCTAGGAATATTGTCCATACTCACCCAACGGTGAACAGCTGGCTTCAGTAGCTCGATTGCTAGTGTGGTGAGGTATTCCTGTCTGACAATTTTATTGAAATGCGTGTTAGCGCGGAAAATGTTTATTGCATTCACACCGCGTTTATCAGGTGAAAAAAATGTCAATGGCCATCTTCTGGAATTCCTACTAACATCATATTGGTCACACATCTTATGGAGTATATCAACGCCGAATTTCGTGTTATTATAGTCTGTTATTATAATAGGTTTCCTCTCATTCATTGTTGTTATTATCATTCTCGTTATAATTATCACCATCATCCAGCTCATCCCTCCTGGAAACATTCAGTCCTCTTCTGCTTCGTCAGGATCATCAGATCCTAATATCTCCTAATTATCACTCATTGTTTCGTCCAACCAAATTCGTAATTGTTTTTGATCGCATTCTAACCATACTTGTAAACGTTCCCGATCATGTCCTGACATTGCACAGGTTAAAATATAGAACTAAAAAACAAACTTGTTGAAACAAACAGTAACGAGAGTAGTCGCGTGGGGTCCTTCAGTCCCCCAAGCAGTGCAGCTTTCCGTTCAAACGTTTCTAACTCAACTGTATGGAGACAAGGGAAGCTGACATGACACTAGCATACTCAGAAATAGTGAGGGATAAGCTACTGAGACTGTCAAGGTCATGCAGTGACGCAAAACAAAAACAAACACAAAATCCCAGGAGACCCCACGCGACTACTGAAGTGTTAATTAATTATTGTATGTAATATAGTGCTAAATTTTGTTGTTTTTTTACACACTTGTAAATATTTATCCACCCACTTGTTATATTTATGTAAATAAATTACGGATATATCACTCATATGGCTTTCAGTATGGTAATAAGTGGTTCATTGTAACAGTATAGCATGGTTAATAGTAAATATATTTAAACAACTGTACATTTAAACATTGGATTACACTAAAAATGCAAATGGAAAGAGTAAGTATAAAGAATGATACAAAAAACAGTGTTTCAATTTTATGAAGAGATAGGTAAAGAAAAAAAGTGGATTTATGTTATGAAATATGAAAGTGAAGCTATTGCCCCAACCAGCAACGTGCGAGTAGACGTACCACAAAAAAATTAATTAAACTATGATTATCTATAGAGAATTAAAAACTCCAAACTAGAAACATTTACAGAAATGGTCAAATGACTGTCTCTGTATCTTAGACAAATAATACAACACTCATAAGACATACTCAAAATAAAAATATAGATACTGTGTAACACAGATTTCAATTTTAACAAATTATTTCATATACAGTAACCTCTCGATTATCTGTGGAATAGGGTGGCCCGGCAACGCCGGATAACGAATTCCCCGGATAATCCGCTATGAACAAAGAATACGCAAAACGATCGATAATCGATTATTATACAATAAGTTACACAAATAATGACCTCGGTTAATGCAATTCACAAATAATCTTCAGAGGACAAAATAAATACAGAAAATAATTTAAAATGTCGATGTATTTGACGGATTATAACATGTACATTTATATGTCTAACTATTTACAATACGTACATAAGTATATGTCAAAAGTAAGTATGTATGTACATATGTAATTTCCTTTACACATAATACTTTCACTTTTTAACCAAAAAAATCTGTTACTTTCGTTTGTTTTTTGTGAGCATTGATTTAGCTTTAATGTGCGATCTAAGTTTCTTAAGAACCATTTTGTCGCACAGTGTCTACTTGTGTCACAAAGTCATAAAGATCGATAATGTATATGACAGACATGGATAATGCATATGTCACGTCCTAGACTATTTATAGCCGAGATTAGCTGACATTTGTTTACAATCATAGATACACATTAGGTTTTTGGGCGTCCAAGCATTTTGTCATTGTCTCTTATATACAGTAGTCTGCTCGCCCCTTTATTTCGCTGGCCCACGTCGGGATGCTTCCCTTTCAATGTAAAAATTAGTACGTACATATTTACATATCTATTCCCGTTATCTCAACTTCTATTAAGCTTTATATGTATTTACGTCGTAATTCACCGTTTGGAAATTTAAACACATGAATCTGATTGGAATAAAAATTGGATATTTGTAAAACAATGGCAGACCCCGGATAATCCGCAAACCGGTTAATCCGCCCACGGATAATCAGGAGTTTACTGTATATATATATACTATTAAAGGAGTGAAGTTAATATATTACTATTGTAGTAATTTTATTATATATATATTTTATATATTTCTTAGAAGGTATGCGAGTAGAATTCTTGTATGAACAAGTACCCTGGTTCCATTGTTTACCTTATCCAGTACCTACCTATACTCTACCTACCTTCTTATCCTTTTACACTAAGTATTTTAGCATTCGGAGGTATATTAGGATTACCATGTGGACTACAAAAGTTTTGTGTAGTCACCAAAAGTTAAAAAAAATATAGTTTATTGTAATAAACTAATTTCACTGATTGTATTCATAAATAACTATTAGCTAAACAAAAAAATGTAAGCAAGTTACTATCTGACATGTTTCACTTATTTTATTGATGATTCCATACTACTACGCACAGGGTAGCAGTATGACTTCAAAAAAAAAAAACAACTATTTCAAGTTTTTTCACATAGTTATAAAACTGTCATTTATGAACAAAAATATACGTCTAAAATAAAAAAAATTTTCTATAACAAATAAAAATAAGGAGTAAATAAAGCACTGCAACATTATTTTTATCCTCAAACATTTTAAAAGATAATACTTCTAAAAGATGGGGTCAGTTAGAATCAAGTATGCACTCTCCCATTGTAAAAATGAAAATTTTAATAATCAAATTGTTTCCCAACTATTTTTTGCATCAATCGGTCGGAGAAGGAAGGAGTCACTGTCCAAGTGACTGATAGAATTTAATATGTAATTACATTTTGAATTTTTAAACAATATAGTATTAGCTGGTTTAAAAGTGCATGTGGTTTTTAAGCAATATTTCTTCAGCATTTCTTCATATCTAAAAATAAAATGCTGAATTTTTTTTTCAACTATAAAGAATAAAAGATTGACATTTTCATTGATTTTCTTCATGTGAATTTTTAAAATAATTTTAGAAAGTTTAACTTGAATTAGACAAAAAGTTGTTGAACAACTTTTGAAAAGTTGTTGAAAATATTCATTCAATTTAATTTCAATTTATCTTTATAGTATTGTACTATTCATAAGAATAAAATAAATTAATATTCTTATCATAGCAAAGATGTTTGAATTTATTTCGATTTATTTACTAATTTTTGTAGGCATTAGCTCCTCTAGGGATTGGAGTAGCAACTGGTGAAATGTGTGCCAACAGAGTAATGTTCAAACAGTTCTTACAGAGCGGGGCTATGCAATACTGCCAGATAGACTCAGCTAGAATTGGAGGTGTGAATGAAATACTTTCTGTGTACTTGATGGCATATAAACTGGGAGGTAGGTACAGGTACTAATTTTAATATGCTGTTAAAGAATTTATTCCCTTCAACTACCCAACGCAAAGTTTTTAATACACTGAAAATCAACTATAAAATTATTCACAATTTGTTTTTATATTGCTTATTGAAAATATGAATACAAGTTATGTTTTGAAAATTCTTACAACTAAAAATAATAATAAAAGAGTTAATAAATTAATTTTTGTCTTTGATTGATAACCATATTTTAAAAGTTGATTTTAGACTTTTTAAATTTAAAATATTCATTTTTTTACTATACTTATGGATTTTGTTTAAGGATAAAAGCATCAGTTTTTCATAAGTTTAATTATTTTTTACATTTTTATACTAACTATTACTTTTTATAGTCCCAGTGTGTCCTCATGCAGGAGGAGTAGGTCTTTGTGAAATGGTGCAACATTTGCAGATATTTGATTACATTGCGCTCTCATGTTCAAAAAAAGATAGAATTATTGAATTTGTTGATCAAGAACATGAACATTTTGAAGAGCCAGTACAAGTAAAGAATGCACATTATATTGCACCAAAGGTAAGTGGACAGTTTTTAAAATTTATGAGGTTTATTTTTATCAAGAAAACTTTTTGAATTTTCAAAATGAGCAAATCATTGTCTCTCTTTCAGAAATTAAGACAATTTCATTGTTTCTCTTTCTCTCTCTTTAGCATTAATTCAGAAAATGTTTTCTCTTTTCCCCTTGATAGTTAAAGAATAGTTACATTATAGTTATAAAAACCTTAGTAGTTCGGTAGTTTTTATTTTTAAATGATTTATATTCTCTCAGTAATTGTGTTATAACAGCAGTAGTTATTTGTAAATCATTAAACCTGTGCTTACAAAAAACACATTCATACTAATGTGATCTATTTTGTAGTAAGGAATATACTGAAATATCATATCGCCTGGAAGGGTCATAACAGCATATTGAGTAATAAAATGATGGGAACACAATTAGCAATACTTCAGTTACAAATATGAGCTCAAGTGAGGTAGTTCTTGTAATGATTCATTGGTTCAGGTAGGATGAGGGAAAAAAAATAAAAATACTAGGCACATTCCTACAATCTTAACAACGTGCACTACTGCTCGACTTTTGTTTCTTGAAACCTGTCTTACCTGGAATTTTGATTAAAATTCAGTCAGTCTTATCAAATGAATCCTAAAAACTTTTATTTTCTAAAAACCTAGTGTTATAAGTAAAAAAAATAAATATAAAATACACATTTCAGGTAGGCTCCGGATTAAAAACTTCTAATTAGTGTAAGGCAAGTAAATGTGAATATAAACAGCAGAATTAATAAAATTTAGCAGTTTTTATTTCTATAAATTTTTACAAATCATACCATTCAGTTGTACTTTCTTGGGGCATTGGAGTAATCAAATAGAAATCGTTGCAATATTGCTAATATAAAAATGAGTTTGTAAGGTGTTGTGATAGGATGATGAACTCCACACAGACTAGAACTCAGAGCGCAGCGTAGATGTGTCTCTTCAGACGGAGCCGAATTTAACGGAACACTCCGAGGTTGCAGCTCATATATAACTCAAAGAGCCTTACGAAGATGCCTTGCTGTTTTAGTCTCTCTAGACCTTCCAATGCTTTTTCTCCATTAGGAGTTATGTCACTGGGTGTTGTAGGTTTCCTTCCAACCAGACCGAACAAGACTGTCTGTGACTGTGCAAATGGTCACAAAGTCGCTGCGGTTCTGAAGTTTTTATTATTATTTATAATGAAGGATCATGTTATAATATGATGAATAGTTGCTCATAACAATGTACATAAATCTTACATTATAAATAAATTTATTTTCTCTTTGTATTGATCCTTGGTTTGGAGGTTACGTAACCGTGCACCCTGCCCATGAACCGCCACTGATCAATACCATATTATAGAATTCTACTACCCAGTTGTTGAAAATTTTATAAACAATTTCATAGTTTTCTTGGAGAACTTGTGACTCTTCATCTCTTTATATACATTGTTTCCACCTTGAACTTCAGATACTGATATACAATTTAAAATATGTAACAAATTAATTTGACAATGGAACAGATCTCCTAAAACTCAACCTTACATAAAATTAAAGTATGTGCCATTTCAGACAAGAGATTTTTCATGAGAGTCATTCAATAAGATCAAGACAAATCTCTGTAACTCAAAAACTGATTATTTAATTAATACAAAACTTTGGGTTTTATTTCAAAATAGTCCTTAGCAACATCTATATACTTCTTCCATCATTCTTATAAGTTGTGTATGCCTCTGGTAAAATTATTTGGATTGATTTCCAAATCATTTTTGCACCTGATTTTTAACTTCATTGCGTAGAAAATGTTTCACACAGAGTGTTTTTAACATGTCTAAATAAGAAGAAACTGTAGGGGATGTGCAATGATCTCCCCCCCCCCACTCATTTCTGAAATGTTTATTAAGTAAACTGTGCTGAGTGTAAATGGACATTGTCATGAAATAAAATTTCACCTTTATCCAAGAGCCCAAGAGTTTACAACTCATGTGCACTTTTCAGCCAGTAGTTCAACAGTAATAAGTTTTTTTGTTGTCCTATATTAATGGGTTAATGCAAGATTTAATGAAGTTAGTACAACTTTAACCAGTTGTCTACTCTGTTTCTCTGCTCAGATATATTTACTGCCATTTTTAAACTGACCTAGCCATTTGTTAACAAGTATTCCTGTACACTTTCATCATTCTTTTTAGGATTTCCCTACATTTAATGCCTTCTGCCACTAAAACCAGGGTGTCTAGTGACAGGGAAAATCGGGAAAACCTGGAAAAGTCAGAGAATTTTAAGATTCTGGAAAATTCAGGGAAAAGTCAGGGAAAATTTTAAAAAATCGGGAAAATATTTATTTTGATTAGAAACAAAACTAGTGGCCATTGCTCTCGAATATTTGGTATTGTAAGCCAGCGGTTTAGGGGCAGGGCAGTCAGGAAATAACACTTCTTTATTTAGATGCCCATTATTTATTTGATAAGCCCGTTGCTATGACCTCAGGACTTATGTCAATAAATATTAAACGTGTGGTGTTGGTACAGCTGGGAAGTTTTAGCCTGGACCGTGGCCTTGGGGTGCGCAGTGGTTCTGTTATCGTATGGACAGGTGGGGATAACAGATAACTCAGTCTGTTTCTGACCACACAGAACGCTGTGTAAACATTCGTAGCCAGCAATTTGTCTAGACTCGTGATAGTATGTGTTTTATTTGACGGTGATTATTTTTACACTGTTTATTTCAACATGGAAGGTTCCGGTTTTCATTGCAGTAGCGGGCAATCACGTCATGCAGATGTCGTCATTACCTTCCCTCCTTCCTTAGGATAATATAAACTGAAAGATGAAGTGACAGAAGCAGAGATTATATGGTGCGTGAATTAAGTAATGCAACACTTCTTTATGCAATGCAGAAGGTAGTGTGTGCCTCTTTCCAAGGATGTTCCCTGATAGCACCATTGCACAGAACATAAGATTGCGGAAAGATAAAACTTCCTATAGTGTTGTATTCGGTTTATCAAATTATTTTTAATTCAAATTCTAACTATGTAATTGGTTTTGATGAAAGTTTAAACAAAATATCACAAAGAGCCCAAATGGATTTGAGTGTTAGGTATTGGGATGCAGAGACGGATGAAATGAAAGCTCGATATTTTGGTTCTGTGTTCCTTACAGACACAAAAGCAAAAGAGTTACTCAATTAGTTCTTAAAAGGTGTTCAAAGTCTGGATTTATCCAAGATCCTTCAGATATCAATGGATGGACCCAATATAAACTGGGGTTTCTATAGACAGAAAATGACCAAGAAAGATAGAAGAGCAGCTGAGAAGAGGAAAAATAATATTCAGCTGAAGGAACTGGAAGCTAAAAAAGCAAAAGTGATGTCAGTTGCTACAAAAGAAATAGAACTTATATCTGAAGAGATTGAAAAACTAAAGCAAAAAAGCTAAGACAAGACAGTTGTATAAATTTGTTTATATTCTAAGTGTTATAAATATAGTGTAAATACAATTTAGAAAAGTCAGGGAAAACTCAGGGAATTTCTTCAAGCTATTTTACTAGACACCCTGGAAAAGTCAGGGAAAACTCAGGGAATTTCTTCAAGCTATTTTACTAGACACCCTGAAAACTGTAATCAGCATTGTGATTCGTGATTCAATGTTTGTTTGAGTGGACTCAACATTGAAAACTAAGTACATTTGAGGTTATGCTTACCATACACTCTCGAATAACTGATATTAAAAAAGTACTTAGATGGAAATATGATTCAGTGAGTGTTATAAAAAACACTTGAACATAATATCATACTATAGGCAAATGTAAAGTACTATTATAATAGTATGTTACACTTGTCTATAGTAGCACTTACTTTTTTGATTATTGAGGACTGCTGTTTCGGGAGATTTGCCATTGTCAACTTAGGTGCAACTCAACAATCAAAAAATTAATATTAATTGATACTGTCTGAGTTAATAATGGAATACATCTCCCGAAACAGCCATTCCCAACAACCATAAAAGTAAGTGCTAGTGTAGATAAGTGTAACATATGTACAAGTGTTTTTAGTCAAAAAAGTAAGTAGAGTAAAGTAGCTCTTTAGGCAAGTAAAACATACTATTATATGTTCAAGTGTTTTTAGTGAAGATGGAATCAAATAATATTATTTTACCTATGTATCTCCCCAGTTGTGACACAAGTAAAATGTAAATCACCATATTTATTTCCATGCCTTTTCAAATATTATTTATTTATTTTTATTAACTGGAAATAATGCAGTTTTTATTGTAATATAATGTTATTAAATTTTTGTTATTATGTCTTTATTCTTGAACGTAAGCATAGAGAGAAGAAGCTTTTTTTGTGACAAATCAATTGCTTACCAGCTTACAAAGATTTTAAAATTTATTGTCGATGCCATTACCATTGAAGTTTTTCATTCTGAATCTGCTACCACTATCATTTTACCAATATCAATGTCTTCACCTATTAATATATTCAATATAGCTCTGGAAAGATACTATCAAGAAAAAAAATTAAACCAAGTTTTTTTTTTTAAAGTCAGTATGTTATCTTTTTACAACCTTTTCTCAAGATAAGAGGCTCTGGTAGTCTTTAAAATACTGGAATATTTACCAACATATTTTTTAGATTTACATTGTTTAATAATATCAGTAAATGAAATGTACCAAAAAATGTATCAGTAGAGTAATATTTTTTTCCTTTTATAGTCACCAGGGTACAGCACTCATTTAAAGTATTCATCAGCAGAAAAATATGAGTATCCATATGGAGCAGAGTGGCAGAGGCTTTTCAAAGAAGGTGTTTACACTAAACCATAAAAAAAAACAACAAATCGATGTGAAATAATAATAAATTAAATTTATAATTTTCTGTAAATATTTTATTAAAATATATGTAATTTTGTTACTTTGTTCAAAATACTAGTTTATGTGTATGTGTGTGTGTGAGAGAGAGAGAGATATTAAAACCTTCAAATGGAAATAAACAATTATTTCCAATATAATCTTGAGCTGAGTATATAACAAATATGGCTTTTATACAGTCAGTATCTTCATAGTAATAACTATACATGATAATTAGAAATATTTATATATTTGAACTACATAAATAATGAGTTACCAGACTTAAAATTTAAAATCAGTTATTGTAGTGTATTTTCATTTATTGTATTTAAAAAAATTGTTTTACAACTCAATGAAAAAACTTGAGCAACTTACGGTGTCGACATGTTTTAAAACTGTCACTTCATTTACTAACGATTTTGAAATAGGTCAACAAAGTGCAGGAATGTAGCTCAAATTTTTCACTAAGTTATAAAACAATTATTTATAGGTACATAATGTTTTTGATTGGATTAAGTGATCTTCATCAGTGTATCTGATTGATAACATTATTTGAAAGTTTTGATAGAATTACTAACATTATAAATTTACCAAGTCGTTATTTTTAAAGATCAAATATAAGAGTCAGAAAATTATAAATCTAAAAACAACAATAAAGTTGTTTCTATAATTTAAAAAAATGAAAATGTAAAGTTAATAGCAAAAAAATTTGTAAATGATTTAAACTTGACTATTTCATAACTCCTAATATTCTTCAAACACACCCCCACCCCCACCATAATATTCCACTCCCACCCTAACCTATGAAAACCTTGAGATCAGTTACAGTCTGGGTTGACAATGGGACATATCTTCCAAAACGGCTGTCTTCAACAAATATAAGTAAATGCTACTATAGGCAAGTTGTAAATTATTTACAAGAGTTTTAGTTAAAAATAGTAGCTCTCGTGAAGATGGATTCAACTGTTGTAATAATAAAAAATTATGTTAAATCTAACAATTAAAAATTGTCCAAGAATTAATTGATGAGGAAATTTCAAACGCATACTCTACTTATAATAAATATATTCAAGGCTTAAAAACTTACTTTATTTAACACTGGCAGTCTTTGAAAAAGTTTTATCAATCTTTAAAAATACTAATAAATGACATATAATTAAAAGATACTTAACTAAATGAATATATAAGGGCTTACATGCTGACGCGTTTCAAGGCTTTGCTTCGTAAAAGGAACAATTGTTTCGAAACATAAGCCCTTACGCATTCACTTAGTTAAGTATCTTTTAAATATAGTTTAATCAGCAAATTCAAGATGATTACAATAAGCAGCTTTATATAATTACAATTCAGAAATAGTTCTCTGATAAAATTTTGTTATCAGTTTATATCTGTAGTTGTTTGTATTGAGCTGAGCTGCAGTCATGTGACTCAATGGGTGACACACACCTTAGTTAGTCAAGAGACAACATGGTTTTAACAGTACTTTTTCATTTTTTGTACTATAGAAAAAAATGTTTTTAGACAAGTAATAGAGGTACATTATTAAAACTTATACTGTGTTTTTGCAGCAATATTTTTTCAGTTTTTTGGAATTGTGCCTTTTGAAGCAAGCATATTTATTTTATTGTCATTATTAAGCATTTATAGTTTAAGTAGTTTCTCTTGAAACGAACCAAACACATTCTAGATAATGTATTATTCTTTTCCAATTTAGCACAAATCTCGGCTCTCAACAAAATATAATCCTACTCTTCATTAGACTTTTAGGTACATTAAATAATTTACTAAACATGCTTTGAAAATATAACATTTTTATATAAAGAATATTTTACACATTTTTTTTTTACTTATATGTAGTATTTAAGGTAGGAACAAACCAAGTTCTAGGAACATATGTAATGGTTATGTAAAGTATTAATTAATTAAAAATTAATTTTATTATTTGTTTAATACAAGAAACAAATACTACCAATATGACAAAAACTACAGAGAAATGGCTTGTGTTTGCTTTTTTACACTTGGTGATTGAGGATGTTTGTTGAGAATAAAGGCCCAAAAATAATTTATTATACAATACAGTAAACTCCCGATTATCCGTGGGCGGATTAACCGGTTTGCGGATTATCCGGGGTCTGCCATTATTTTACAATATTCAATTTTTATTCCAATCAGATTCATGTGTTTAAATTTCCAAATGGTGAATTACGACGTAAATACATATAAGGCTTGATAGAAGTTAAGATGAAGGGAATAGATATGAAAATATGTACGTATTAATTTTTACATTGAAAGGGAAGCATCCCGACGCGGGCCAGTGAAATAGAAGGGGCGGGCAGACTACTGTATATAAGAGACAATGACAAAATGCTTGGACGCCCGAAAACCTAATGTGTATCATAAGATTGTAAACAAATGTCAGTTCATCTCGGCTATAAATAGTCTATGACGTGACATATGCTTATCCATGTCTGTCATATACATTATCGATCTTTATGGCTTTGTGACACAAGTAAACACTGTGCGACAAAATGGTTCTCAAGAAATTTAGATCGCACTTTAAAGCTAAATCAATGCTCACAAAAAACAGACGAAAGTGACAGATTTTTTTGTTAAAAAGTGAAAGTATTATGTGTAATGGAAATTACATATGTACATACATACTTACTTTTGACATATACTTATGTACGTATTGTAAATAGTTAGACATATAAATGTACATGTTATAATCCGTCAAATACATCGACATTTTAATTTATGTCCTGTATTTATTATGTCCTATGAAGATTATTTGTGAACTGCATTAACCGGGGTCATTATTTGTGCAACTTATGGTATAATAACCGATTATCGATTGTTTTGCGTATTCTTTGTTCCTAGCGGATTATCCGGGGAATTCGTTATCCGGCGTTGCCGGGCCATCCTATTCCACGGATAATCGGGAGTTTACTGTACATGATTTTTTTTAGCATGAACTCACAAAATCTGAACTAATGTATCTTGTTCATGACTTAGTCTATTATATTTTTTGTTCATATTGAATTCTTTTCTATTATTATCAACTCATCATAATCAAATCTATTCACCACTAGTGAGGATTTACTGAATAAAAATACACTTTCAATTTGTTTAAAGCTCTATTTAAATTTAAATTCTTACATGTATGTATATACATGTAAATGTTTTAAAATATACAAAAAGGTTTTTTGGGTACGATAAATTTGGAAGCATTCATATTGGTTTAATGTGGGATTAAATAAACGAGTTTTACTATAATCCAACATAACAAGTATTACTATAGTGTTATAACAACAATGCAACAAATATACAAATTCAACAAATATGAGTACACACAGGATACAAAAATTAAGTTACAGTATGCTCGGGCAATTGGGAATGTCCAATGGGTTTCCCAAGTTTTCTGATATATAGCAAGTGACTGAATATGATAAATGCAGTGTACGTATCAGTTTATACCATGTCGATATTATCTAGTACTCTTTAGAGTGCTGGAAATACTTCCTTACACAGGCATCCAGCTTCAAGAGGAGCTGATAGCCCGATGTCCACGGTATATTATCTTTGCCAGCCCTCAATACTTCTTGTTTATGAGAAGACCTTGCCATGTTGCCACTTCGTCTATTAGGAAGTCCCTCATTGGTATGGGGTACGTGCAGTCGAACAAAATGTGCTTTACGCTTTCATCTTCATTTTCACAAAATGGACAGATTGGAAGATTCAAAAGATTAAATCTAAATAAATATTCCTCTGTCACTAGATGACCGGATCGTGCTTGATGTGCAAAAGCTGCAATTGGGCGTGAAACTTTCCTGAATTTGTCCTCACTCCGGTTCAGGCTGAAATTGATAAAGGTGACGACCTGTGGCCTCTTCTTTATAAGATTCAGTCCAACATTTATGAAAGTATTTATTTGCCAAGCTTTTACAATACATGAGTGGATACTTGGCTTTAAATGTTGAGTACATATGAGATGCTGCTTTAGCTGTTTTATTGGCCCTCTCGTTTCCTGGTATTCCACAATGCACGGATACCCATTGAAGAGTTAAGTCCTTCAAGTTGTTTGCAAGTTTTCTTATTTCAGCAATGCGAAAGGAGTAGTCCCCTGTGGATCCGTTTAAGAGAGCCTGGAGGGCAGATCTGGAGTCAGTGAATATGCATATTTCCTCCTCCTTTATTTCGAAGCAACTTGCCAACGCAGCATTTAGCGCCAGAAGCTCTGTGTCCATACTAAAGTGTGAGTTTGCAGGAACGTAAAAGCAGATATCAGTATATTCTCTGAAAAAACCTGCTCAGGATGTTCTCTTTTGTTGGTCAAGTGAGCTATCAGTGTAAATTCTGATATGATCATTGTAGATGGTATGTATCATTTCCAACGTTTCAGTTTTCAGTACTGGGTGGTCCTGCTTGCTCCTTCTGCTTGGCATGTTCAAAGTAATTTTTTTTCCTGACCAGGTAGTGGGTGACTCGCGATAAAAAGCAGGCATATGCTTGAGGACAGAATTTGGCAACATGGCCGACAAATCACTTGTTTTGTAACTGACAAAAGGGAGATAAAATAATCTTAGGGTGGATGTGTCTGCTCCTCACTCCTTGCTAGCAACAGCCTTAAGTGCGGTTAATCTTGAAGCACACTTTTCTACAACATACTTTACATGGGGTCCAGCACCATGTGTCTAATATCTCTCCCATTTATGGTGAGTTTAGGGGTAAAATGATAGAGATGTCTAAACTCATAAATAAAGGATATTGGTACATCCATCTACCAAAAATAAGACTTATTGGGATACGTTGTGATAGGGGAGTTAGTAGTTAATATATAAACACTTGCAAAACAAGTTATTGCAGGCCAAATATGAAAAAACTTTCAATTCCGATTTTCATTTTTGTCTATCTGTTTACTCAAATTTACAAAAGTTACAGGTTTATTTCTATTCAATATTTTAGGTAGGAAACATGAGAAATTGCTTATATTATCAGTATTTGCTGACAAATAACTGCTAAACGTTTTCACTATGACCTTATTACAGCTGAGAAACTTTTTGGTAAGTCATAACTTTTTTAATATTCTAGACCTATATCTAAATGAATTTCTTTCTTTAATTTAATATGTAAAATAAACTTCCAACATTTTTGCATATTTTTGAAAATTAGCATTTATAGACTCCCAAAGGTTTATATCCTTAAAAAATACTCAGGAAATGTTTATCTTATAACAAAGCTCTTGAGTTTCCCTTGTGAGCACAGTTAATAATTAAATAATAATTAACACCAACTCATAATCATTTATTAATTCCTCAAATGGTTTCAATAATTAAGACATTATCAGTAAGTACAGCTAATACATCATCTAAATTATATCTGATAAAGCTATAACTGTTATTATTTAGATATTTTTTATCAGATATTTAGATATATTTTATTACCTTTATTCATTATAATTAATTAATACATAACTAAGTATAAACTTACTACTTACTAGCCAACGCCCACCCTTGGCTGTTGAGCCATTTGGTGACACGCTGACCAGTATAGTCGAACCAGTGAGTCATCATCATCTCCAGAATGGTCGAGCGCGCTGCACTTCATCAGATGATCCGCATCCATCATATCGTGTCCACAGAGAGGGCATTCCGGTATTGGGCGGCCAGGTAGTCATGGCCGGTTTGCATTCTGAACTTGGCAACGCCTAAAGCTCGTGGAAGTCTGTGGTCGATGGGCCCTGTGCTGACTGGGTTTTCCAGCTTTCGTGCTTTGCAGCGAAGGCATGCAAATGTGCCTTTCTTGGCCAGAAAGTCTGCCCTATCATTTCCATAGATACCAACATGGCTTGAGATCCATTGTAAAGCTATAAGCCAACTACCATTCGCCAGGTGTTCGAGGGCTTTTCTTGTCTTTATTGTTCTTTTGCAGTCTGTATCTGTATTGCGCGATAGGTTACGGATAGCCGCTTGTGAATCGACGAAGAAAACTGCCTATGTAGGGGCTATATTGTTTAGTTCTGCGGCTGCTGCTTGTACTGCTGCTATTTCTCCAACGTAGTTGGTCTGGAAAGTTCCCACTGCTAGGTATCCCTCAAAATTGCGACTGTAGTAGGCAGCTCCTGTTGCACCTGTTTCCGGTATTGAAGATCCATCCGAGTACATATGCAACCATTCTGGTTGTGGGTACTCTTCATTGATTGTATGCAGGGCTGCTTGCCTCAGTTCTATGTCCAGGGATGCTGATTTCGACTGACTGTGATTCTTCAATCCACAATTAGCTTTTGGTAAATTGTGGGCGGTGATGTTGATCGCCTGCTCGTGGTGCCCCCTGCATAATCTAAACGATCAACCAAAGGTTCTCCTCTAAACACGCTGATCAGAATGACTATAACTAAGTAAATACTTAAGAGCTTACTTGCTGACGCTTAACAAAACAGCCGTTTCTTTTACGAAGCTAAACCTCTACTCAAGCTACTCTTGCTGCTTGAAACATGTCAGTAAGTAAGCTCTTAAATATTCACTTAGTAATGTATTAAATAATCATAGTTTAATCAGTAAATTCAAGATGATTAGAAAAATCAACTTTATTCATTGTTGATGATAACTTTGTCATTGATTGGCATTTGAGGAATAAATTATTGTTTTAAGCGTGTGTTCATTATTATAAATATATGATTTATTACAATATAAAATTACTTGCTACCAAACATTCTATTAATATAAGTTGTTACAATTATCAACTCATAATTGGAGGTAACGTTTTTGGCTAACGAGTTTTGCCTTACGTTTTTGCCATTAGGATCGCTTGCAGTTGTGTTTCCAGGTTCCAATTCTTGAAAATTAGAAGCGCGAAAGATCAGAAAATGTATGAAATTTTTGAAAAATATGATGTTTATCAAAAGTACACTGGATTAAAGTTCAGAAGAGTACATACACAATTATGTGGGTGTTTTTATTAAATGAAGTGTGATCACATATTTAATCTTTTCCTGTAACCTTAACACAACTTAAATACAGATAATAATTACCAAGCAATATATATAAAACAAGTAACAATTAACAGTGCTTGGAGTCAGTATTGACAATAGAACACATCCCCTGAAATGACTGTCTTCATATAATAAAAAGTGATTGCTAATCTTGCCATATTTACATAATTATTTATGTTAAAGAGTATAAGAAATAACAACTCTAAGGATATCCAACACCGATACAAATCAAATAAAAAAAAAGTATAAGTAATGAGCTTAAAAACTTTGACCGATTTTGAATGCTTATTTTTGAAAAAAAAGCAATCACATTTTTATAGAAAATTTTAGGAGCATACAATTTATAACTGGAATATTAAATATACGTAGGTGAGGTAAGGGTTGAGAAATTAAAATTTAAATACAATATCACCATCTAGACTGACCACCCATTAACACTACAAATATCAAATTCAATACAAATGAATTAACACTATTAAACAAAGGACTAAAATACAACCTACACCCCAATACAACCACAAACACATGTTTAACATCCTTTTGGACACTGAAACAGCAATTCAAAACACAGATCCTACACACCATGAATATATTAGACAAGGCAATAAACATAAGATGCCCAACAAAAACGCCTTAAACAATAAACCAATTCGAACTTTCAACCCTTAAATCAATTATACAAAAATGCGACAAACACAACCTAAACTTTTTAAAAGCAGACAAAGGCAATTCCATCATAATAATGCACTAACAAGACTTTGACAAGTAAGTAATCAACTTCTTAACATAAAACAAAACAACCAAACTCCGATCAGACCCAACACCAAAATTTCAAACTGAAATTAAAAACCTTCTAAATAAAAGCACTGAAATCATGAAAACAGAACAAAAGAAATATTACAAACAAATAAAACCTCAAGCTCCCACTTTAAACGCTTTACCTAAAATCCACAAGGAAAACACAACCATCCATCCACTAATTAATCACACACAGGCACCATCACATAAGCTAGCCAAATACATTGATAAACTTATCAGATACAACATAAACTTTCAAAATCACACATCCATACACAATAATTTGGATTGAAAAAACTTTTACCGCAGTGCCAAAAATATATTGAAAAACAAGTCAGTTATATAGAAACAGGTTTTTTATATACTTTTCAAAATATAATTTTAAATTAAAAAATAAACCTCTTTCTATTAGAAAAAAAGTAGTGTAACTTGTTTTTAGCCTGTACACTTACCTGACACTGATTCCCATAACAGATGTGATACTTTCCTGGTGCAGTGAGTGAAAGAATCACACCAACAAATCAATGAAAAAAAGTTACCATGGATTAAAAGGTTAAGGTAAGCCACATTTTTTCATTCATGTGACTTTAACACTATAACTCAATGAATTCACAACATAAAGGTTTATATTTTCTAAAACATATCGTAAAAATATTAATAACTTCTATTAGGGAAGCATTTATAACAGCTATTTTAACAGTAACAAATATTTATCACAACCTAATTATAAACAATCTGTACAATAAATTAACAAATAAACATTACACCTAATTACTATCACTTGGTTGTAGATCACATGGTTATAATAAGCATCCAAGGATTGGTCAGCAGGAAAATTAACTTTATTCTAATGCGGAATGGTAACTTTTCTTTTAACCTAAACAATAAAAAATCTTTATATTAACAATTAACAGCTAAATTCCATTATTTAAATATTTTTATTAAAACTATATATAGTTTAATCTGTTATGCAGGAGCCGCATGACCTTGAAGGGCAAGCATAGGCGGGGGAAGGATAGAGGAACCAAAAGACTGTTCCACGGACATTATAATATGCAGTATAATACGTATATTACAATACTGTAGATTTGACAAGGCCAGAAGGCCTGCTATAATTATTATTTTATTTGATATGTCATATTAACCGATCGATCATAAGCCAGCTTACGAGTGAACAGCTACACATTATTTACTTTAACTAAACATAACCTAACACTACAGTTTTATCATATTTTTGGTTTCTGGATTACAGGCTACAGCCAAAAGTTAAATCTTACACTCTTCTCACAAATTTATCCAACTAATGGTTGTCCATTATTCCTACAAAACTTATTCCACCTATCAAGGTGGGTTAGTTACCTAATCCATAAGTAGAAACATGTGAACATGTAGAAATATGACCTCAAGGAGAGGGAAGTGACCATCCCCTTTCATGTAAAATATCCGGAGGAAGGTTATCATCACTTTAATACCAACTACATACATCACATTCCTTCTATACTACTACTACTACTTTTGCTACTAAGTTGGTATAAGGGAGGGAGGTAGTTGTTTCTATTATAGATAAGAGATATGAATGTGTACACTACCAAACACTACTGCTGAGGGCTCACTTTTATAGCAGTTCTAGAAAATGGAAGAGCTGGTAGGTATGACTTGATACTAGACTCACTTATTTAAAAATAAAGTTATTTAAACTTTGTTCGCTCCAATTTGTAGCATTTCAGTGATAAACTAATTTATATTGAAGTGTAATTGACATTACCTATCCTAATCTATCATGTATTGGCATCAAGTTAAAAAAATCATTCTTTAACTTTTGAATCATATTTAGACATTTTAGAAAGGTTAGAAAAGGGCGAAAGTGGGGTATTACCTGAAAGTCCAAAATATTTATCATTTGCAAATATTTATAAGTCAGGAACTTTCATTATAAGTGATAATCCAAGGATATTTTTAATAAAAATAAAAAGAGACCATTTAAAATGTTTATAAAACTGCCAATTTCAGAGCATATTTATTTTTAAAAAAAACCTTTGCAATTCAACAGATTAAATGGGCAGAAATATGGAAAGCCAGTTTAGACCAATTTAGAAATAGGGAGAGGATTAAGAAGTTAGACCTCAAAGGAAAAAGCCTTTCTCAGGGTTGAAGTATTTTTAAAATGAAAAACTTGAAAATTGTTATTTAAGTAATGACATACAACTCTGATGAGACCAAGCTGGCTAGCACTTCTATGCAAGTACAGTGCTAATACCACATAACCTACCTAGAGTGGAAGCTGTTGTCAGATTCAGAATACTAACAGGCCATGACTATCTGCAAGCCCACCTATATAAAATACGATTAGCATCCTCAGATATTTGCCCTCTGAGCAACCGTCAAAAGATGGACGCTCCACATCTTCAGAATTGCAAGATGTGGAAGAGCGAAGACAGCATTGTCTCTACAAGAAGGCTAGGAGGAGAATGGCAAAAATGCCAAGATCTGGCATTGGATAAAGTGAAGTAAGTACTTCAATGCAAGTTACTGGCATAAAGATAACAGGGTTTAAAGTTAACCAACATTTACAGTAGCATGTTTTTCTCTAATCATAAAACATACAAATTTAATTACATTACTGGTTTTATTCACCTATTCCACTTCTGTGACCATTGGAATGATTTAAGAAAACTTTTAGAAAGTTATTTACATTAAATAAGAAAAAAATGTTTTTATTAGTTCCTAAGAAAATCCATAAAATATCATAATCTGGATGGTTTCACAAATAATGGTGATTATCAACAATTAACATTTCATAAATTGTTAAAAGAATAATGTATCTTATTATAATATTAATTCAATACTTACACTGGAATCTCTATTGAAAGTCTATAGAGTAGAGAGCACATATTCAGGCTGAAAATAAGATAAACAGAGCCATTAATCCTTCATGTAAAGAAAAACTAAAATAAACTATAAAATATAATTAAAAGGTTTAATAATTTAAGTATGTAATTCATTAAAGGATTTCATTACATGAAATTTGCTCTCAATAAAGAACTTTTTTTGTATATTTTATGAAGTTCATATACAGTGGAACCCCTCAAATCCGAACTAATTGGGGCTATAGCCTGTTCGGATTTGCCAAAAAAGTTCGCTGAACTTTCGGATTTGCTGTGTATTTTGTATTTGATAGAATTGCGTTTTTTTTATTAACGAACAATATTAGAGCATTCATTACATATTTCTGTATCAAAAATTAAAGTTTTCCAGTGCTACAAGTGAAAAGTCTTTGGAACAAAGCCATCAAACAAAAGTTTCTGTGAATGAAAAAATTGACGAGGCTGTATTCCTATGGTTTACTGCTAGCAATAGGTGGTTGGATAGATGGAAGAGAAGGCACGGAATTAGACAACTAACGGTAGCGGTGGGGGGGGGGGGTGTTTATCAATGATAATCTTGCTGCAAAACAATATTTAGAAGAATTCACACATTTGATTTCGTCTGAAAATTACTCACCCCAGCAAGTGTATATTGCGGACGAGAATGGATTGAATTTTAAAGCTCTTTCCACTAAAAGTTTTGCTTCTAAAGAGGAATCTTCTGCGCCAGGCTTTAAAATGAGCAAACAGTGTCTTACAGTAATGCTGCAGGAACAAATAAGTTACCATTAATGGTGAATGGAAAATCCGCCAAGCCACGAGCCCTAAAAAAATGAACTCGAATGCTCTCCCTGTTCATTACAGAAATCAGTGTAAGGCGTAGATGACAGGTAATATTTTCAAGGAGTGATTCAAAAATGAATTTGTTCCTTCAGTAACAAAATTTAATGAAAAAAAATGGTACTGCCACCAAAAGCTCTACTTTTGGTAAACAATGCTCCTTCACATCCTTCAGACATGCAGTTGAAATCTAAAGACATAAAAGCAATTTTTCTCCCCCTATGGATCAAGGTGTACTGCAGAACATGAAACTGAGCTACAGAAAAAAGCTTTTGCAAACATTAATTGAAGAAGATTGTTCTCTTTCTATTCCAGAAAAACCTAAGACGATTATAATAAAGGATGTAATTTACTAGGTAGCTAAATCGTGGAATAATATCAGTAATACTTTACTGCAGAAACCTTGGAAGAAGCTCTGGCCTAGCATCGAATTTGTGGAAACACCACTTAGAATATGGGATGATGAAACTGAGCTCCTTCAGCTCATTCAAAGAATACCAGGATATGAAAATGCTGAAGAAAGTTGCCTGGAAAAGTGGACAGCACTAGATAAAAATGAAGAATATATTGAGCATGGCATGGTGTCTATGGTCCAGGATCATCACGACAGTGTAGCAGATAGCGATAGCGAGAAAAAAGCTGCCTCTATGAATGCTGTTACTTATGCCGATGCTCGATATTGCGTTCCGTTACGTAGAATAGAATGCAGCTGCAACTCCCAATGATGTTATGCTAATGTGACAGTGGCACAACATCGCATTTTTGGGAAGGTTTTTCATCTCTTCGCCAGATATAGATTACTGATTTTAAGTGAAAAATATAGTTAAGTGTTTGTGTCTTTCTTTTTTAAATAAAACATATGGTTTAGTGTTTGTCTTTTTTATTTTTATTTTATTGTTAGTAAATTTTATGTTAATGAAATGATACAGTAGTACAGTATAGGTATTCGTATTATATCTTGTTTCTACAGTGTCAATTCCAATATAATGCACATCTCAGTCCTGTTTTATATAAGTAGCAAACTTTCAGTACATACTTCATTAAATTTTAGATATTTTTTAAAATTTGGTTTTCTTCAAATCATGTTTGGATTTTGCGGGGGTTCGGATTTCTGTTGTTCGGATTTGAGGGGTTATATTGTAATAAAAAATCATTAATATTCCATTTAATATTTATGTCAATATTAGCTTCCACATTGTCTTTAGTTTACTAATTTAGTGTTTTATTGAACAGTGGTAACTATATTTCCTTTTAATTCTTCTTGCAGATACATTTTCATAATAATGAATATATTTTATAAGTTAGTGTTTTCTCTTTTTGGCAAAAGATATAAATGAAAGTAATATTCATGGTAACAGTATATTAAATTACCAAATTTAATTTACTTACAGTAACAAACCACCAGGTGTCTGGTTTAAATATTGCTCGAGAAATGAAACTCATCTCAGACTGTGGCGAAATTACATGTAAATGCAAATGTGATATAGTATTGAAAGGTGGCCAATGGAATCCTAACCTAGAAAAAAATATAATTTTTAACAATTTTTAAAAATGCTATAAATAATTCATTAGGGTTAAATTGCAATTACAATGAAAATTAAATTTTAAAAGAGTTCTCATGTCACAGTAATATATCAGATTATTCTTATCTTGTTGTCAATTTATGTTGTTTTAAGACAAAAAAGCATATTAAAGCTTTCAATACGTGTTCAATCATGTAGATTCTCTGTGTGGGAAAAGTAAGGATTATCACCACTACGATTTACATGCAGAAGATTAATCTTTTTTGAAACTCAAAATTCAGGGAACATAAACTTATTAAACTACAGCTTGCATGGTCACAGTGAAATTTTAAAAGTAGATATGTTCTTTATTGAACTACATATAGATGAACATCTACTTCCCATTATTGTGGTGCAAAAAGAACCACATTTGCTGAAATTAGATTTATGGTCAAGAACAATATAATTTGCCTGTATGAATTAAAAAAATAAAGCAAAGAAAATATATAACATAGAAAAAATAATAAAAAATAAATATAGGATAAGTTTCATTTGAAATATTTGGTGTAAGAAATATATATATATATATATATATATATATATATATATATATATATATATATATATATATATATATATATATTGTAATTATTTTTTATAATAATTTATATATTATAATAATAATATAATAAATTATTATTATTATAATAATAATTATTATTATTATAATAAATTATTATTATAATAATAATTTAAATAATTTATTTATAATCAAACAAAATTTAATAATACTAATTTTTAGAAAATAATAAATTGCTGGGCGCCAGTTAGAATTACAAAATAATTGTAACCCTAACAGTAAAATTTAGATTCCTATTACTTTTATTTTTTATTACTTGCCATTTATAGTATTAAATAAAACACTTTCTTATAATTTGATTAATTTTTTTTTAAATTTAGTTTTTTTAAATCTTATTCTAGTTACAATATACATATATTTTTTTTAATACACTTGCTCTATTTCCTAATTTAGTTAAATATCACGACTCTTTTTTTTAGGTTACTCGGTGGGTGTTATGACAAATTAAAATTTAGTTTATGTAATTAATGTTGTAATAAATTTTATAAAAGAAACGCCTATGCCTAAAGTTATTAATTTTGAACTTACAATATAATAATTTACAATCTTTCTTAAATTTAATTACTTATCTGAAGTTTAATGTTTTTGTCCAAATTTCTAGCCTTTTAAATTTATTTCTATAAACAAATGTTTCACCACTATGTTTTTTTATGCTTGAATTCTTCCTTTAAATAAAATTTTGGCCAACTAAGTTTTTGCTTCCAGTTACAATGCAAGCTTCTCTAACAATGACTTTTTTTTTTAATTGAAAATTTCTAGAACCAATTTGTAAATTGTTGAAACATCTGTCATTTAACCCACTGATTATTTGATCTTCATGTCCTTACCTGGACAGTTAAGTTTTATCCTCTATGCAATAATTTTTAGGTCTAGTACATTTCTATATTTGGAAAACATCAGCTGTTTCATAATTATACTAACTGCCATCTTGGTTTTAATATTTTATAATTTTTTTAGGTTATGGCTCCATTGTTTACATTTTCCTTTTCTCTCATCCATTTCCAATTTACCTTTATTACATTCCGAATCATTGCTATTTTTCACTTTTGTGTTTTTATGTATATACAATACATATATATATATATTGTAATGTTTTTTTTAATATAAACCACTAAAACAATAAATAACGAACAAGAATTCGGAATATATTATAAGTGAATTATAAATGGAAAAAACAAAAAATATAAACACTTGAGCCATAACCTAAAAAAGGTTATGATACAATATTAAAACCACATTTAAAGAAGAAACAGCACTCAATTATAAATAAAACAACACAAGATTATGGAAGAAATCTACCAGACATAAAATTATTGCTTATAGTATCAAAACTTAACTGTTCATGAAATGAGATGAAAAATCAAATAATCAGTGTGTTATTTAACAGATGTTTCAACAATGGAAAAAAAGTTTTATTCTTTTTCTCTAGAGTCTCAAATAAGAAAATTTCATTATTAAAAAAAAGAGCCTTGGTATTGGAACAAAAAACCTAGTTGGTCTAGAAATTTTATTAGAGCAAGTATTTGAATATTAAGAAAGCTAGCCTAAATAAAAGTTAATAGAAGCTAATGTTAGTGAAAGTATAAAAAAATATAGTGGTGAAAGAAATTTGGTTATAAAATAAATTTAAAGGCTATAAATTTGAACAAGAACAATAAGTCTCAGCTAAGTACTAAATTAAGGAAAATTTTTAAATTATTATTTAAGTTAATATTGTAGAATCATTCTTATAAGCAAAATTAGTTAATTAAATTAATTAAAAAACATTTTAATATTCTTTTCAAAACTAATAACTCCAGGCCTAGGAATTTCTTTTATAAAATTTATTAAAGAGTTAATTGCATAAACCAATTTTATTTTGTAACCAGAAGTGTTCAATAGATTTATAATAATTAATACCTACCAATAACCTGGGATAAAAAGTCTTGTGCTATTTAATTAAATTAAATTAATAGAAAAGGTGTATTTAAAAAAAATTTGTAACTAGACTAATTAAAGACTAAATTAAAACAAAGATTAATTGAATTAACAGAAAGTGTTCATTATTTATTACCATAAATGGTAAGTAATAAAAATAAGGAATCTAAATTTTACTGTTAGGGTTACAATTATTTAGTTACTTATTGTTTTCTGAGGATTATTATTAAATTTTGTTTTATTATACAGAAATTATTATTACAATTTGACTACCACAAGGTGGAGCAGTTGTATAAAAGATATTTATATTTACCATAATATATAAATATATTACAATATATATCATGATATTTCACGTTGTCCATTATTTTTCCGTTTCACTGACTTTTTAACATTATTATTGTTAATTTTAAACAATTATTCCACCACTAAGTGCAATTATTTTACCTAATGTGATGAGGCACCTTTCGATCACTTGACTATTGTTGAATCACTGGTCTCATCACATTAGATAAAATAATTGCACTTAGTGGTGGAATAATTGTTTACAATTAACAATAATAACTTTATATATGTGTATATATATATATATATATATATATATATATATATATATGTATATATTGTAACATTTATAGAATGGGCTATATAATGTTGTCTAAGAATTGGAAGAATAGATTAGAAATATTTCACACAAAATATGAAATCGGAGAAATTCATTAAGAGATTGGTTAGATTAAATTAAAACTAATTTTAGGTGAAAGCCTAGAAAAGGTTTCAACATATAAAAAAGATTCTGAACTGGAAAGAATGCATTAGGAAATTTGTTGGATCAAATAACCTAACAAATAAAATTAGAACAAGATAATCTAATAATAATAAAATATATAAAATAGTAAACTTTGTTAACATAGGGCATAAGTAATTACTTGAAAGAGAAGGTAAAACATGATTGTAAACAATGAAGTGAGATAGAGGTTATTTTTGCACTAATCCATGCCAAACACACACATTTCGGAATTATTACAAAAGTAAAACGCAAAGACACTGCACACACAAATAATAGTAATTAAATAAACACTGGAAGGTTTGTTGAGGATAGGATAGGTGAAGCAGTATGTTAACCAAGTTAAAACGGTTGAAAACAATTTCGTTAGTTGATCAAGTTTAAAGCCAAGAAAGTAGGTCAGTCGACTCTAGTGGGAAAAAAAGGAACCTCATTACATGAAAGCAAAGGTTTATGGATAATTAATATGAAATTTGGAGAAGGAATCGGCGCCATGTTTCAAACATTTTTAAAATGAAAACGACACAGGCATTTTTAGAAGCCAAAATCTCGTTTGGAGCATATCATCAAAATTATATGAATTTGTGAAGAAACATGGCCAAAATAAAACGAAAATAAGTGAATTTAAAACCTATAATACAGTTTATTATAATTGAAGTAACAAATAAGAATTTAATTGTGTGTGAAACATAAAATTTAAAGAGAACTTAATCCTATATGAACAACCAGCAAAACTCCGAATATCGATAAGTATATAGCGCTATAAAAATAAGCCTTTAGTGAACTTTTAAAGTTATAAAACGAAAATTGTAAGAAAATCTAAAATTGTAAATTATTAGAATATCTTGAAATAATATAATAGTTTAGTAGTAAGAAAGCCTAATCAAGTTCAAACAGGTTAGGCACCTTTTTCTTATTCCAAATTTAAGATTTTACCTCAGGAAGCTAATTATTAAAACTATTTTCTAAAATTAATCTTATTTATTAAAATTTATTTAATTAGCCAAAGAGTTAGAAGATATAGCCCATGCATAAAACCCCGAGATAATAAGAGATCTTAGAAAATAGCCTAGGTTATAAAATCTTGTAACTAAAATATTAAGAATTGAGTTTTGTCTATTTTGTTAAAACTTGTTAAGTGTTTTTGTTCTGTTTATTGTGTAAATTAAAAGATTGTTAAAATTAAAAGAATTTAAATTATTCCTGAGTTTTTGTTTTTTAAATATAATAGAAAATAAATTATTCATTCAAGAAATAAATTTTCTTTTATACAAAATATTAAATGAAGTTATTATATAAGTTACATATATATATATATATTGTAACATTTATAGAATGGGCTATATAATGTTATTTAAGAATTGGAAAAATAAATTAGAAATAACTCACACAAAATTTAAAAAGAAATTCATTAAAAGATTGATTAGATTAAATAGAAACTAATTTTAGGTAAAAGCCTAGAAAGGTTATAAAACGGTTGAAACATATAAACAAGATATTTGAACTGTAAATGCATAAGGAAATTTGTGGTATCAAATAAAATTAAAAACAAGATAATCTAATAATAATAATTATATGTAAACAAATTTGTAAACTGTAGGAATATAGGGCATAAATAATTACTTGAGAGATAGGAGATAAAAAACGGTTGTAAACAATGAGATTAGAAAGGTTATGTTTGTATGAATTCAGCTCAAAACACACACATTTCGGAATTATTACAAGAGTAAAACGTAAAGACACTTCACACACAAATAATAATAATTAAATAAACATTGGAAGGTTTGTTAAGGATCGGAAAGTTGAAACAGTAAGTGTAACAAAATTAGAATGCCATTGTAAACAATCTCGTTGTGGACGCACCAGCTGTAAAAAAAACAAATGGAAGTAGGTCAAGTGGGCAGTCGACTCTAGTGGGAAGGAACGGAACTTCGTTAAATTAAGCCATATGATTTTTTTTTTTGAAGAAGGAGGCCGCCATATTTGAAAAATATTAAAAGAAAAATTAAAAACGAAGCGTTAGTTTAGTCAGTTATAGCGTGGTGACGCTACGAGATGGGACCTGCCATGACCAGTCAAAATTCCTTTTGAAGAAAGCCGTCAAAATTATACAGATTTGTAAAGAAACTTGGCAATTTTAAATAAGGAGAAGTGAATTTAAAGATAAAGTACAGTGGTAATATAATTTGAAGGAACTAAAACGAATTTAAGTGTGTAAAAAGTGAAATTTGAAGAGAACGGAATCTTACGTAAGCGACCTGCAGAATTTCGATATTTGATAAGTTAAGTATATTAGCGCTATAAAAATAAACCTTAGTGGACTTTTAAGATAATAGGGAAGTTTAAAATTGTACATTAGAATATCTTGGAATTAATTAATAGATAGTAGTAAGAATCATAATCCAGTTCAAATAGTTTCGCCTTTTTGATTATTCCAAATTAAAGTTTTTCCATCAGGAAAATATTTATTAAAACTAATTTCAAAATTTAATATTGTTTTTCAAAATTTATTTAATTAACAAAAGAGTTAAAAATATAGCCCATGCCTATAAACCCTGAGATATTAAGAGATCTTAAAAATAGCCTAGGGTATAAAAAAATTGTAACTAAAAATCAAAGAAAGTGAGTTTAGGAAGGAAATTATCAATATAATTGGCGCCCAACGTGGGGCTTGATAAAATAAGAGATAAAATTTATTTAGAGAGAGTTTGAAACAAAATTAATTTAGAACTTTTTATATGAAAAACATTTGAACTGGAAATAGATTTAGACAAAATTCTGTAAAATTAAACACTGAGTTGAATAGTCAAGGCTAGGTTGTTTTGTAAAATAAGTTTACTAATAGCTTAAAAAAAAAAAAGAAAAAATATGTCTGATAAAAGGGAATCGTATAATTTGCGGGAAGAAAAAGCTAAAAAAACAGAAAAAGGGGAACATTAGAAAAGGGTAGGCGGAAAAGGGTGATAGAAACAGAAGGGGCTGCTCAGGGGAGATTTGTTAGTTTTCAGGAGGGGATCGAAAACAGGGAGGAAAATATTATAGGCGAGCTGGTAGTTGTAGGGGACCAGGAAAGAGGGACGAGTTTGGAAGTGCAGGAAGTAGAAATGGAAGGCACAGATATGCCAATAGGAAACATTGAGGTAGAGGAAGATAGGGGACTACCACCTATGCAAACCCAACAGGAACGGGGAAATAATGAGAATGTAGATTTAAGGGATATGATGAGGACTTTAATGGAAATGAGTGTAAACATAAATAAAGGGAGACAGGAAATGGATAGAAAATTTAATGAAAGTAATGAAGAAACAAGGGAATTAAAGAAAGAGATAAAGGAGGAAATAAGGGATTTAAACAAAAAATTATAGGAAAATAGAGACGAAATAAGAGAGATGAAGGAGGATCTAAAAGTAATAAAAGATGAAATACGGGAGGAAAATAGGAAAATGATAGAGGATATGAGGCGACAGTTGAGGACAGAGAATAATACTGTAATAGAGGATGTGAGAAGAGACTTAGAGGAGAAAGATAGAGAATTAGAGAAGATTACGAAAAATTTTGAGGAAACAAAAGAAATAATAGCTGATGTGGTAGAAATTAATAAAAAAGAGATAGAGAAAGTAGAAAATATAACTAAGAAAAACACAGAAGAGTTAGGAGAGTTGAAATTAAAGGTGATAGGAGAAAGAAAGATAACAGATGAGCGTTTTAGGAAAGTTGAAGATGATAGGGAGAAAATATTAGGAGAGCAGGGAAGGTTAGGAGATAGAATTAACAAAATCGAGAGTAATAATGGAAATAAGGGTGAGCAAATAAGAGTAATTCAGGTATCGTGCGGAAAACAGGAAAAGGGTCCTAAGTTCAATGGAAGGAATGGAAATCCTGTAGAATTCATTAAAAGGTTAGAGAGGTTTTTTGAAAAAATATTGGGCGACAGGTATATGGAGGAAGGTGAGGATGACTGGCGGAGTAGTATGGATGAGGCATTAGAGGCTGGGGCAGCCAGATGGTGGGAGTCGATAAGGGAGGATGTAGGAAATTATGAGGAATGGAAAGATCGTTTTATAAATAGGTATTGGGCAAAAGAGATCCAGGAGGGAATAAAAGACAGGATTGATTTAGAAAGATACAGAGAAGGAGGCGATTTAGCCAGAACGGATTACTTCGTGGACAGAGTGATGCTGTTAAGGAATCTGGTACCTCCCCTAAGCGAAGAAGAAATAGTATGGAAATTGAGCAGACATTTCGATGAAAAAATACAAGCCGCAAAGAGGGTCCAGAACATTAGAACGGTCAGAGAGATGGAGAGACTCCTAAATGAGGAGGATATAGTGGATAAAAATAGAATTATTAGGCAAAGAGGCAGACCATGGGAAAGACCACCCATGAGAATAGAACCGAGCCGATACCGAGAGCGGACATTAGAGACAGGGAGAGCGCTACAGGGGGACAGAAGGTTCCCAAACCAGAATGGTTTTGGGGGACAAATAAATAGGGGAGGAATAACTGAACCAAGAAATAGATTTGGAAACGGGTTTAGACCGACCGTTCAATTTTATAATCGACGGATAGATGACCACATGAATAGGGGACCAGAAAGAATACAGCCGCAGACCAGGGAGATAGGGTACAGGGGTCACAGAGATGATCCAAGGAATATAGGAAGCCGAGATAGGCCTAATAAAGAAGTAAATAGCATACAGATACGATCAAAGGAATCGACCAGTGGAAGATGTGAGGGAGACTAGGGGATCTCGGAAAACTAGAGGGCACTGGTGATACCTTATTGCATCATGGGAACACTACAGGGGATGCTGAAGAGGGAAAGCCAGTGCTAAAGAGCCTTGGAAATATTAATTGTGACAAGAATAAGGGTAACAATCAATTTAATGAAAATACGGATTTGGGGTTAGGAATAATTAACAATGTATTAATAGATAGGGAATTTTTGGAAAGTGAGGGGAAGGAGCGAAATTTGAATTTAGAGCAAAACAAAATATATATAAGCCCAGAAATAGAGATAGAATTTAAACAGGTTAGGGTTACAGCCTTAATAGATACAGGTAGTAATATTACATGTATTCAGGAAAAATGGTATAGTATAAATAAGGGAAAACTAGGAAGAGTAGAAACGTTGCCAATCAGAGCAATGAACATTAGGACAGCAACAAATAAAAAGAGTAAAAAAATAAATAAAATTGTTCTGATAATGGGAAGATTAGGTGGGATTGATTACCCATTTCAATGTTTCATCATACCAGGCTTATTGAGAGAAATGATCATAGGGATGGATATATTAAAAAATACAAAGGCTAATATAAGTTGTGAGGATTGGAGTATAAAATTGAAATATTTGGAAAACTATATTAAAATAGATATGAAAGAAACGGAGGGTGAAAATGATGATGAAAGATTTAATAATAACGAGGTACAAAATTTAGAAAGGGAAAATAATGTAATTAACGAATTCGATCAAATTGATGAGGAATGGGAAAAATTAGATAATTTAGGACAGGGGGACCAAAATTATGGGAAACAAAATGAAACAGAAGGGGAAATTAGTGATAGAGATATTATGGGAAGTATCGGAGATGACTGTGTAACAGATAGGCAAAAACTGGAGTTGGTAGAGATAATAAGGCAATATAAGGATGTATTTTCAGATAGGCCTGGAGTGTGTAAAGGATATAGACATGAGATAAAAGTAAGAACAGATTTACCATTTTATCAAAGAAACTATCCTGTGTCCACAAAGTACCAAGAAGCGGTACAAAGGGAAATTGACAAAATGTTGGAGATGAAAATTATAGAAAAAAGTAATAGCCCTTATATTAACCCTATTATTCCTGTCATAAAAATAATGGAGAAATAAGATTGTGCCTGGACGCAAGGAAACTGAACGAAATCATAATACCAGATTACGAGTGTTACCAGGGTATTAATGAAATATTACATAAGGCAAGAAAGGTAAAATACCTGAGTTCTATGGACCTCACGAATAGTTTTTGGCAGGTGGAGTTGGAGCCAGAATCCAGAAAATTTACAGCTTTTCAGTATAATGGAAAGACATATCATTTCATTGTGACACCTTATGGGCTAAAAACGTCATTAGCAGCTTTAGCAAGAGCTATGGGTAGAATAATGGGAAATGAATTAGAACCATTCACTTTAGTATATGTAGACGACATTGTATGCATGTCACAGAGTTTTGAAGAACATAAAAACCATTTAAAAAAATTATTTATGACATTTAGGGAAAATAATATCAAAATTAAATTATCAAAAACTGAGTTCTGTAAAGAAAACATAGCATTTTTAGGTTATAGGTTGACAACTGAGGGAATAGAGATAGATAAGGACAAAATTAAGGCTGTAATGGAATTCCCCACACCAAAGAACGTTAAGCAATTGAAAGGGTTTATAGGCCTTGCCAATTATTACAACAAGTTTGTAGACCACTATTCGGAATTAGTAGAGCCACTCCTGAAACTTTTGAGACATGAAACAAAATTTAATTGGACAGATTTAGAGGAACAAAATTTTAGAAAATTAAAGGAAGCATTTATAGATACCAACGTACTAAAACACCCTGATTATTCAAAAACGTTTTATTTACAGACAGATGCAAGTGAATATGCTATTGGGGGGCATCTGTACCAGATAACAGAGACTGGACAGAAACAGGCAATTATGTTTATGAGCCGAACCCTAAAAGGTAGTGAAATACGATATTATACGACTGAAAAAGAATTATTGGCTGTGTTGTTTTGTCTACAGAAGGCTAGACAGGTTATACTGGGGAGAAAAGTAGTAATACAAACTGACCACCAGGCTTTGACTTTCATAAAGACTTGCAGAATATTAAATTCAAGACTATATCGTTGGATATTGCTCATGCAGGAATATGATTTTGAGATTGAGTATTGTAAAGGGAAGGAGAACGTGGTGGCAGACATATTAAGTCGTAACCCATGGGATAAGATAGAGCCAAAACATATAGAGAATCAAAATAAGTTTAGTATCAATTTAATGGAAAGAGTGATAAGTAGGGAAGTAGTGACAAAATTGACAAAACTTAATGAGCTTCAGTGGGGTGATTTAGAATTAAGAAATATTATTGAAAATGTCCAGGAATACAATTCGAAATTCAAAATTGAAAATAACATACTATATAAAAATTGTAAAACAAGTTGGAAAATAATAATACCCAGAGAGTTAATAAATGTATTAGTGATAGCATGCCATGAGTACTATATGCATATAGGGGCCAAGAAGTGCTATAGTATAATAAATGAAATATTCACATGGAAAAAGATGTATAAGGAGATTAAATACCTTTTAAAATACTGTGACACTTGTCAGAGGGTGAAACACACAAATCAAACTTGTTATTGGGTGATGAAAGGAATCAAGGTAGAAGGGCCTAAAGAGCAACTATCTATTGACTTTTGTGGACCATTTCATAAAAGTGAGGGATTTAAATATATTTTGGTTATTTTGGATATTTTTACTAAATTTATAAAAATTTATAAAATAAAGAAAGCAAATACTGCTACAGCTATTAGATGTGTAGAAGATTATTTAGAAAAATATGGACAGGTAAAAAGGGCACAAACAGACCATGGAACTCAGTTCACAAGTAAAAGATGGTCAACATTTTTACCAGAAAATAAAGGGATCAAACAAATATTTTCACCAATTAGGCGACCTCAAAGCAATATAGTAGAAAGGGTAAACAGGGAGATAATGAGATGTCTTCGCACCTATTGCCATGGGAACCATAAACAATGGGCAAAGTTTATAAATTTAATAAATGAGATGTTGAATGAAGTACCACATGAGACCACAGGGTTCACACCTAATCAGTTACAGTTAGGAAAAATAGATGAGAGGTTTTGGCATAAGTATATCAAAATTCAAAATTCAAACGAACAAAACGTTAATACCCAACTAGTAATAGATTTGGCAAGAGGGAGAATGAAAAAAAAGGCAGAACTTAGGGCACAAAATTTCAATAGAAATCATAAGCTTTTCACATTTAATTTAAATGATTTAGTGTTAGTAAAAGAAAACTGGCAGGCAAAAGGCATAGAGGGAGAAATGGGGAAATTATTTAATATTTATAGTGGGCCATATAGAATACACAAAAAGTTAGGAGAATCGACATTCGAACTATGGGATGATAAATATGATATAAATAAGGGGATGTTCCATTCAACAGAACTAAAAAAGTACAATGATGCAAGGGAGATAAACTCAAACGGGACAAAATAAAAAATATAAGGATTTGACAAAACATAACAGAGGAGTGACTAAGGGTAATAAATTAAAAGATATTAAATAACTCAATTAAAAATAAATAGCAGAAATAAAACGGAATGAGTACAAGTAGGGTGCAATGCAGAGATAAAGATATGTATATTCTGGATGAGCATAACAATATAAAAAGGGGAAATATAATTTGGAAAAAGGGGAAATTTTAATAAAATGAAATAATAAATAACGTCGAGAAATATAACTATAAAGTGATATAAAATAAATGTCTATGTGAATAAGGGTATTAATGTGTTGATGTCGTCGATAATATGTTGAAATAAAATAAATGTCTACGTGAATAAGTGAAGGTAAGGAGAATTACCGTCATATATATGTAACAAAGTATATAAATATAATAGAGGTTAAAAAATAAAAATAATAATAATATGAAGTTTGGGGTTAAATTTAATATAGTTGTGTTCAGATAGAGTTGATAGATTTATAACTGAAGTGAGGTTGAGGCAAGGTTAAGAAAAATTATTTTTAATTGAAAAAATTTATGATGAATAGTTGGGTGGACGCGAAAAAAGGGATAGTAAATAAAATAATAAATAACAACATATAAAATTAATAAAATAGTATTATGCGAGTTTTAAACTAGTATAAACCATGTGAGACAAGTAGCTTGAAGTTTTCAGCTCAGTATTTGATTGTTAAAGAATTAAGATAAAATTGTGTCGTACGATTATGTATAAATGGACGAAAGTGGACAGATGATTGTATAAATGACTTTTAAGTGGACAATTATAAATGTAGTAAACAATGGACGATAAGTTAGCCAAAGTGTTGAGGTACTTACTCAATAAAAAATGTGTTCAATTAGTTATTAAATAAAATGTACAATTAGGAAATAAATGTTAATTTAAATTTAATTTAAAAAAAAAAATATGTATATTTAATCAAGCTTGTAAAATGTAAAGAATGTGTAATGTAGATATTAGAAATATTTTTTTATTTAAATTAAATTAGGGGACATTGTAACATTTATAGAATGGGCTATATAATGTTATTTAAGAATTGGAAAAATAAATTAGAAATAACTCACACAAAATTTAAAAAGAAATTCATTAAAAGATTGATTAGATTAAATAGAAACTAATTTTAGGTAAAAGCCTAGAAAGGTTATAAAACGGTTGTAACATATAAACAAGATATTTGAACTGTAAATGCATAAGGAAATTTGTGGTATCAAATAAAATTAAAAACAAGATAATCTAATAATAATAATTATATGTAAACAAATTTGTAAACTGTAGGAATATAGGGCATAAATAATTACTTGAGAGATAGGAGATAAAAAACGGTTGTAAACAATGAGATTAGAAAGGTTATGTTTGTATGAATTCAGCTCAAAACACACATTTCGGAATTATTACAAGAGTAAAACGTAAAGACACTTCACACACAAATAATAACAATTAAATAAAGACTAGAAGGTTTGTTAAGGATCGGAAAGTTGAAACAGTAAGTTTAACAAAATTAGAATGCCATTGTAAACAATCTCGTTGTGGACGCATCAGCTGTAAAAAAAAAACAAATGGAAGTAGGTCAAGTGGGCAGTCGACTCTAGTGGGAAGGAACGAAACTTCGTTAAATTAAAGCCATATGATTTTTTTTTTTTTTTTGAAGAAGGAGGCCGCCATATTTGAAAAATATTAAAAGAAAAATTAAAAACGAAGCGTTAGTTTAGTCAGTTATAGCGTGGTGACGCTACGAGATGGGACCTGCCATGACCAGTCAAAATTCCTTTTGAAGAAAGCCGTCAAAATTATACAGATTTGTGAAGATACTTGGCAATTTTATATAAGGAGAAGTGAATTTAAAGATAAAGTACAGTGGTAGTATAATTTGAAGGAACTAAAACTAATTTAAGTGTGTAAAAAGTGAAATTTGAAGAGAACGGAAGCTTACGTAAGCGACCTGCAGAATTTCGATATTTGATAAGTTAAGTATATTAGCGCTATAAAAATAAACCTTAGTGGACTTCTAAGATAATAGGGAAGTTTAAAATTGTACATTAGAATATCTTGGAATTAATTAATAGATAGTAGTAAGAATCATAATCCAGTTCAAATAGTTTCGCCTTTTTGCTTATTCCAAATTAAAGTTTTTCCATCAGGAAAATATTTATTAAAACTAATTTCAAAATTTAATATTGTTTTTCAAAATTTATTTAATTAACAAAAGAGTTAAAAATATAGCCCATGCCTATAAACCCCGAGATATTAAGAGATCATAAAAATAGCCTAGGGTGTAAAAAATTTGTAACTAAAAATCAAAGAAAGTGAGTTTAGTATATTGTGTTAAAATTTGTTAAGTTTATTTTTGTTCTGTGTATTGTTTAAATGTTGAAATAAAAATTGTTATAATAAAGAATTATGAATTGTTCCTGAGTAGTTTTTTTTTTGTTTTTAAATAGAGAAATTAAATAATCAATAATAATAAATAAACCCCGTTGCGTTTTTTTTATAATTATGTTATAATATATATATATATATATATATATATATATATATATATATATGAAGTTATTATTATTAATTGTAAATAATTTTTTCCAGGTTCTTTACCCGTAAATTCAAACCTCAGCCACTATTGTTCTTCATTTTTCCTTATATTTTATTGTTTTTATTTTTTATTCTTTTTCCTAGTTTTCTTATTAGAGTATCATTATAATTAATATTTTTATCTATCTGATATATTACATCTAATTCTATTTTGTATTCCTGTTTTGATAAACAGAAGTTGTATAACCCATTAAACACAGATCGAAAAGGCGGCCAATTTATGCTCTATTGGGTGGTTAGAATCAAAACTTATATGATCAGTGTATGACTTTTTTCGAAAAATTCCAAATTCAAATCTGTTGGATTTTTTTAATGTTTTTAGATCTAAAAAATTTATAATTCCGTCTTCTTCCATTGTAGATGTCAACACAGCAAACCCATCAGCCGGTATTGTTAAGTACAGACTTGACCTATCTCTCAGTGACTCAAGTTATTTGCCGTCTGTCTTCTGCTTTGCATATAGCTTAGAGTCAGCTGTTGCACTATAAACACAAGTCAGTTCCACCGCTTACTCTATCTTCAATGCAGACTAATATCTTAATGATACAAAGAGATATTTCCTCTGTGATTTAGTTCAGATCTATAATAGTTTCGATCTAGGTACCCACTGTTGTACATTACTGTTTCGTCTATCTCTTGTGTTCTCAGTTTAGTGTAGTATGGCCGCTTTCTCTAGTCAAGTATTTTAGCTGATTGAATCGAAGCTATAATTTCTCTTAAATGTTAAACCGTGTTATGAATTAGTTTCTTAAATGTCTTAAGATGCTGTGTAATCTAGACTCATGATTTTAAACATATTAAATCTTGTAAAACCGCGTTTCTTAGCAGTGCTCAATTTCACAGGTTAAACCGCATGGTTAGTAATATTGCACAAATATATTAATTTGCAGTTAATCGCTTGTATGAACATATATTAATGCTTAAAGACGGTTCTGTTGTGATCAATGATTGTGAAGTTATTTAAATCAAACAGTGATTGTGAAGTTATTTAAATCAAACTTATTATGCCACACTTTAAGGTAAACCTCGTTCCACGCACAGGCCTGTTACGTTGATCAAAACACCGCACTTCAAGAACTGCATGCAATTTAGTTGGTAAGTGGTGTAGCATTAACTGTGACTCATGAAACTAGTGCTATCTATTATAATTATATATGTGGGGCTAAATTTAAATTTAGTGTTTTAACAAGTCAAGCAGACCTTGAACTGCTATATAAATAATTAAGGTGGTTCTCCGGATTTAATTGTACAACCTCCTTATGAGTTCGACCTGCCCTCTTGTCTTGTTGGGAATTTCTACTCTTCTTTCTTAGTTTTTGCTACCGAGAGTATACATGGTCCTCCGGGTCGGATAATTTGAACCACATAAGCCAAAGGTTACAGTCTATTGCAAGCTTCCTTAATAAGTCATCTAAACAGAATCTGTACCACTGCAAGAGGTTAGGTCAGTCAGGTTCAGTGTCATCAGTAAAATTCTTAATTGAGTCCATTTTGAATCCTAGTAAAATGTCGATCAACACAGAGTACTACTCGTCTAAACTAAGTAACATCATTGGGTACCTGGAACAGGTCATTGGCATAATCGGTGAAAATGAGATTCCGGAAGGACTCATTAATGAAATCCGACGCATCCACCGTAATTTTGTTGACACGTTCGAATATATGGAGAAGACTTTTGAACACCAAGTAGCTGAAATCGCAGAGCAGGGGTTTCAAATGAAAAATAAGTTTCAACTTTTGTACTTGCCTATTCTAGTAAAATGCCCAGGCATTATCAAATCACAACCTAAAGCAGTTTCACCGGTTAACCTCGCTACCAACTGTATCAGTTTTCCAAGCCTCCAAGTACCCACCTTCTCAGGTGCCAACAACGAATGGACGGACTTTATTACTATGTTCGATTCAATGGTTCATTCAAATATTAATCTTACTTTAGTTCAAAAGTTTCAATAATTAAAAACAACTTTAAAAATGCCTTAGCAGTCATCACAGGTTTGACAATTTCTGAAAGCAATTATGAAATAGCCTACAATGCATTGAGAAACCGCTATGCAAACCCCTGCAGGCTAGCCGATCATTACTTTAAGCAAATTAAAGAATTTAAACCAATGAAAACCGCTTCTCAAACAGAACTCAACCGCTTCTTGACTGCACACTCTAACGCAGTATGTGCCTTGATGGCCATCAACTTACCGGACTTGGCAGACTTTTTACTGTTTCAGTTATCAGTCAATAATTTAGATCCAAGCACTCGGCTCAATTTTGAAACCAGATTAGGAAAAAACACCACGCCTACATACCGTAGATTAAATGATTTTGTGACTGAACAAGCTAGAGCAATGGAATTGCTAAATCAGCCATCTACATCAACCGCAACTAACGCCAGCCAACAACCTCGAGTATTGGTCTCCTCTGTAAACGAACCTGACTCAAGTAATACGCCTCATCAAACTGAGAGCCCACGCAACATTTATTCGTGTGAAAACCCAAGTCAAGTCATTAACATTCAACAACCCCATTTCAAGTCACTTCAAAATGTACCTCAACCTCAAACGTTTCATGTAAAACCAACAGAGCAGAGAAGTATTCGACCACCTCCAGTAACGCGACAAGTAAACATGGCCCCAGTTCCTAACATACCAGGTCAATCAGTTTTTCGACACCAACTACCTCCACTCCACTTGGCTCAGGCTAACGTCTCAACCACTCATGCTGGTAAATGTATTTATTGTAACTCAGACCATATCATTTTTTACTTTAACTCATTTCTAGAGCCAACTGTACCTGAACTCAAAAAGGCCATAGGTAAACTACAACGATGCTACAACTGTCTTGGTTCACATTTTCAATCCAACTGCAAATCATTGAAATATTGCAAACATTGTGGGGATCCACATCACACCTTGTTGCATGACGACTCTTCTTCACGAAATTGACTACTTCAACCGCGACACCCAAGTTCAACGGTCAAACATCAGCCTACTGTTAATGGACAACCGCACACTCTTTCTTGCAAAATTCATTCCTCGCTCGCCTTGTTGGGCACTGCACAGGTCATCATTCAAGACCAATTTGGTAAACTGCTTCATTTTAAAGGAATCATTGACCCAGGCAGTCAAATCTCTGCCATAACGAAACCTATTACTGTTGAACTTACCCACTCGGAAATCAAACCTTTCATTGATTGGTGTCGCATTCAAAACAACTCGCATATCAGAATATGTTACCTTATGAATTTCATCGAGGCATGACAAGAGTGTCCTACTAACCGCAGAAGCTGCTGTCCTTCAGCACATTACTGACCCTCTTCCGTCAACCGTTTTGGTGCCAAGCCTACTCGCACATTATAAGCATTTACCGCTGGCTGATCCGCATTTCGACACACCTTCAAATGTTGACATCATTCTGGGCGCTGACATTTTTACACAGATTCTCACCAATGAACCTCGCACCATTATCAACGGGCAACCCTCAGCACTTGACACTCATTTAGGTTGGGTCATCATGGGAGCGATTACCAGCAGTATGCATCATCAGCCGCGAGCATTCATCAATACCTTAGAGACAATTGATAACAACATTCGACGGTTTTGGGAAGTCGAAGAAGTCAACCATGTGAACCGCCTCAGCCCAGAAGATCAACGTTGTGAAGAACTATTCAAAACCACTACTACTCGTGACCGATCGGGAAGATACATTGTAGTACTTCCATTCAAGCAAGAAGCTACCCAGCTCAAATCCAATCGTAGCACAGTTCTCGCTAGTTATCATGTCTTAGAAAAACGCTTATGGGTTTACAATAGAATCCTAATTGACATTTCTTCTTTCCAATGATTAACCCTTAGCATACGAGACATGTAAAGGTCAAGTAACAGATTACGTGCTATTGGATAAAAAAAACTTGTTTGTGAAATGTTCAAAGTTCTATTTAATTCTGAGTTCATAAAGATGTATTTGAACAACAAAATTATAAACTAGTTATTTTTATGTTTTATATTTTTACACTATGTAATTCAAGATATCAATTAATCCATTTAAAATAAAATTAAAGTAACTAATAATATTATTCACTAAATCATAAACAATAAATTATTTTTACAGTACAAACAAAGGTCACTCACGTAAACAGTAAACAACTATATCAATCACAATGCCAACACAAAATACGACTGTTGGGAGAAGCTGCGTCCTGCCGAGAATACTCGTCATACGCACACGCATAGATCACGTAATGGCGCCTGGTGGCTAAAACAACAGAGTGTGGATCGGTAGCACGTGGCCAAGAGCAATATACGTAGCAGAGGAATTTATTTACACCAAACAAACATTATCACATATTTTAATGGACTTTAAACAAACAACTAGGACTTCCATGAACAAAATATTGTAAATACATGATTTCTCGGAATACGCGCTAGCAGAGATTTTAGCCTTACGAGAAATCATGTACTAAGCGTGCAAATGGTTAATACTTTTCTACCAAGAATTCACCATGTTACAATATTTTAAAAGACTGTATAATTTTAGAACTCAGGCAGGATGTACTTCCAGCCATCCATCATTAGAATAGAAATCCTTTTTTTTACCCAATTTACTTTTTCAAACCAGGGTGCCACCTTCATGAAGAAATACAGTATATACTGACTCAACCATCAATGATACTTCATGACCCTGACAAACAGACAACCAACTATCAATAAGTAGTATGTTGCAATTAAAGTTTCCATTTTTCAATACATTTGGACCTAACCCATGTCATTAAATCGACATTTTACTTTCTCCTCTGTTGCTTCATTTTTAATTATGATTAAATTTTTACCCCAATATTCTATAACTGAAGGTTTTGTCTGGAATCAAAATATTTCAACTAAATGATTTGAAGAGTATGTAATATGAAGTGTGGTTTTAAGGTCAGAACACATAAATAATGCAGAGAATTAAACTCTACATTAGTTATGTTGAAGATGGTAAATAGTTTTATAGTGAACATTAGAGACTGACAACATTATATATCTATATGAGTTCACTGACGCATAAAATGCACATCCAATTGACTAGTTGAGAAATTTCAATTAAAATAATATCACTCTATGAATAAGCTTACGAAAGATACAGAGGAATTCGTGGTATTAACATGTCTCCAAACCTGTCTTGAAAGTTCAAGACACCTTAATTATATTAAAAAAAAGCTCTTCCTCTCAAACAGTCACAATGACCAATTATATAGAGGCGCTATTTTTTTTTTTTTTTTTTTTTTACTTGTGAGACACTCTAGAACATTACTGGAACAAAAACTTTTCTCATGCTAATATATTTTCAAATTAAAGATGAATCTTAAAAAATACAGTATATTTCTAGTAAAAAAAATATTTATCTTAAAAAATAAGATTCTGCCTAACTTACCGAGAATCAGATATATTAGCTCCCCTTTGCTGTAAGATTTCATGTCCTGTAGCCACCATTTTTTCTACTAAAAATAATAATAAATATGAAGATTTAAAAAAATATATTTTGGTACTTATTAAAATAACTGTTAAGAAAGAAATCAAAATTACAAAGTTTCATAGTATATCTAATTAGAATCTGCATTTTTTACAGTTATGTTTTTGTAAACATCTATCTACATATAGATAATAAAAGTGTAAATTTTTTGAAATACTGATGAAGATTTAGGTGAGACATACCTGAAATGAAATGAAAAATAGATTTAATACAGGGTACTTGTTTTTTCTCTCAAACGGTAATGAAATGCAGTTAATTATGTAGTCGTAGAATGTAATGTGTTTACTCCTCATTGTGGAGGTAAATGTACTGATTTCAAAATTCAATTTAGTGAGATATTGAATGAAAATATTAGTAAAATATATACAGTAGAACTTGTTATAGCGACGTTTGTTGTTTATATGATGATTGGTTATATATACATACATACATACACACACATATATATATATATATATATATATATATATATATATATATATATATATTGTAAAGTATTTATAAAACACTTTACAACGATATTTTACTATTAAATATTTCTTTTATAATATATATCAAATTTCTATTTAAAACAAAAACACTACTCAGGAACAATTCATAATTCTTTATTATCACAATTTCATCTCAACATTTAAACAATAAACACAAAACAAAAATTTATAACTTAACAAGTTGTAACAAACTCGGTTTAACTCTTATTTCTTTTGATTTTATAGTTACACAATTTTAATACCCTTGGCTAATTTTACGATCTCTTACAATCTCGGGGTTTATAGCATGGGCTATATTTTTACTTCTTTTGTTAATTAAATAAATTTTGAAAAACAATATTAAATTTTGAAATTAGTTTTAATAAATATTTTCCCGATTGAAAAACTTTAATTTGGAATAAGCAAAAAGGCGAAACTATTTGAACTGGATTATGATCTTATTACTATTAATCACAAGATATTCTAATGTACAAAATTAAACTTCCCTATTATCCTAAGAGTCCACTAAAGTTTATTTTTTTTATACAGCGCTAGGTACTTAACTTATCAAATAACGGCGAATGGCTGATTGCTCACACGTAGAATTCCGTTCTCTTTAAATTTCACTTTTTTCACACTTAAATTCGTTTTAGTTCCTTTAAATTATAATTACACTTTATTAACTCTTTCAATTCACTTATCCCTGTTTAATCTTGTAAAGTTTCTTCACAAATCTGTATAATTTTGACGAAGTTTCTAATAAATAGAATTTTGACTGGTCCTGGCAGATTCGCTACCTTACTCGGCGTACCACGCCAGACTCTAACTACGCGTCCTTAGATTTTAAACAATTGTTTGTTTTTCTAATATGGCGGCTTCCTTCTTCTTAAAAAAAAAAAATTATATGCTCTAATTGAACGAAGTTCCGTTCCTTCCCACTAGAGTCGACTGCAACTGACCTACTTCCATTTGTTTTTACAGCTGATGCAATAACGCGCTTGTTTTCACCAGTTTTAATTTTGTTAACATACTGTTTCAATTTTCCGATCCTTAACCAACCTTCCAGTGTTTATTTAATTATTATTATTAGTGTGTGAAGTGTCTTTGTGTTTTACTTTTGTAATATTTCGAAATGTGTGTGTTTTGACTGGACTTTTCCAAACATAACCTTTCAATTTGTTTACTACCGTTTTTCACTTTCTCCTTCAAGTAATTACTTATGCCCTATTTTACTAATATTTACAATTTTGTTTGAATATAATTATTATTAGATTATCTTGTTTTAAATTTAATTTTATACAACAAATTTCTTTATGCATTTACAGTTCAAATATCTTTTTTATATGTTACAACCGTTTTATAACCTTTCTAGGCTTTTACCTAAAATTAGTTTCTATTTAATCTAACCAATCTTTTAATGAATTTCTTTTTAAATTTTGTGTGAGTTATTTCTAATTTATTCTTCCAATTCTTAAATAATATTATATAGCCCATTCTATTAATGTTACAATGTCCCCTAATTTAATTTAAATTAAAAAAATATTCCTAATATCTACATTACACATTCTTTACATTCTACAAGCTTGTTTAAATATACATATTTTTTTTTTAAATTAAATTTAAATTAACATTTATTTCCTAATTGTACATTTTATTTAATAATTAATTGAACACATTTTTTATTGAGTAAGTACCTCAACACTTTGGCTAACTTATCGTCCATTGTCTTTACTTCTTTTATAATTGTCCATTTATACTTAATTCCTACGACACAATTTTATCTAATTTCTTTAACAATCAAATACTGAGCTGAAAACTTCTTATCTTCTAACAATACAATATACTTATAACTAACATTCAATCAACAATTCTTTAACAATTCTAACATATAGTAACAATAAATCATGTTCTGGTATTTACAATTCCTTCCATAATTATATATATATATATATATTTTTTTTTTTTTTTTTTTTTTTTTTTTTTTTTTTTTTACATTTATTACAATTGGAATCCTTCCAATCATAAGTCTGATTCAATATTTATTTAACATAATATATATTCTCTGATACCATGTCTTTAAATCCCAGCCTATCCGAGTCATAGTATGTCTAGATTTGGTCAAATTGGTTATAACATTTCTCTTTCCCTTATTTCTGTTTATTCCTTGTTTATTATTTATCTCATATTTATTTTGCTTTTAGCTTCATCTAACTCTCAGTTCTAAGTTAGTATTTTATCTCCCCTTCCAATCTCACATCCAGTTCAATTATTTTCTTATATCAATTCAGTTTATTTTGTATGAAGTTTAACATCTAATATTTTTAAAGGTTGCAATTTCATATCCTCTATTTGATCATATCTATAGTTCCTTCGATTACACTATCCCTATATCAACGAATATAAATTTTGTTTTAATACTTATTTATCAACGCAGATTCTCCCTTACAATACGACGAAGTTTAAATACACAATTACCATATTTTTATTACAACGATGCTTCAATATTTATTAACATAGATTCATCTTTATCTTTATTCATTATTCGACGAAGTTTCCAATAAATTATCGTAGATATAGTTACCATCCCTTAAAACTTATCTCCTGCTAACCTTTTCTTATACACATAGTCACCTTGAGTTTATTTATATTGCTTCCTTCACCTATATTTAATATCTCCCTTCCTATTTTATTATTATTTTCCTTTTCCAGTTCTCCTGGATACATGTCATATTATTGCCGGTGTCTATTAATGCCTGTAAACTTGTTTCCTCTATTTAATTTCTATTCCTGGGTTTCCTATTGTCTTAGTTTTCCGACTGACTGTGGGCACCATGCTCTTTTCTTGTCCCCACGCCTGTCCTTGCCTTAACACCGTTTACATCTCCATTGTATCTTTCATCTGCTTCATAAGTTCTATTTTCTCTGTTATTCTTATATTTAAATTCCATCTCCCATTTTCCACACTCGAGTTGTGCCTCCACATTCATTAACATATCCGTACCTCTGATAAATTTTCTCAATAAGCCTTGTACCAATAAGCATTGAGACGGATATTTAACTCCTCCTATTTCTCCTATTACCATTTTCATTTTATTAATCTTTCCAATTTTCTTATTAGTTGCGGTTCGAATTGTTAAATTTTTTATTGGCAGTACCTCCATCTTTCCTACTTCATTTCTTAACCTTCCCTGCTCTCCTAATATTTTCTCCCTTACATCTTTGACTTTCCTAAAACGCTCATCTGTTATTTTTCTTTCTCCTATCACCTTTAATTTCAACTCTCCTAACTCTTCTGTGTTTTTCTTTATTATATTTTCTACCTTCTCTATCTCTTTTTTATTAATTTCTACCACATCAGCTATTATTTCATTTGTTTCCTCAAAATTTTCCTTAATCTCCTCCTCTAATTCTCTATCTTTCTCCTCTATGTCTCTTCTCACATCCTCTATTTCAGTATTATCCTCTGTCCTCATATCCTCTATCATTTTCCTATTTTCCTCCCTTATTTCCTCTTTTATGGATTTCAAATCCTCCTTCATCCCTCTCATTTCGTCTCTATTTTCCTTTAATTTTTTGTTTATTTCCCTCATATCCTCACTGATATCTTTCATTACCCCTTTTATTTCATCTATCTTATCTAATTGTCTATTTATTTTTTCATTATTTATATTTAATTGTCTATTTATTTTTTCATTATTTATATTTAATTGTCTATTTAGATCCTCTCTCCCTTTTTCACTCATTTCCATGAGAGTTCTCATCATCTCCCTTAAATCTTCATTCTCATTATTTCCCTGTTTTTTTTGTTGGGTTTGCATAGGTGGTAGTCCCCTAGCCTCATCTACTTGGGTTTCCACCTCACTCTCTTCTATAGGCATATCTGTGCCTTCCGTTTCTGTCTCTTTCATTTCTAAAATTGTCCCTTTTTCCCGTTTTTTAAGCTCTATCTCCCCGCAAATTGTATAATTCCCTCTCATCAGACATATTTTTTCTTTTTTTAACTGTAAGTAACTTATTATACAAAATTAAACAATTTGTATATATACTATAAACCTAGCCTTGATTCTATTCAACTCAGTGCTTAATTTTACAAAATTTTTTCTAAATCTATTTCCACTTCAAATGTTTTTCATATAAAAAGTTCTAAATTAATTTTATTTCAAAATCTCTCTAAATAAATTTTATCTCTTATTTTATCGAGCCCCACGTTGGGCGCCAATTATATTGATAATTTCCTTTAGACGCAATACAATGGGGTTTATATTATTAAATATTTTATTTAATAAATAATATTCGAGCTGGCTTGTGAGTGAAAGTTATAATTAAATAATAAAAATATATACAACTCACAAATATACATTTAGTGAAAGTTATAATTAAATAATAAAAATATATACAACTCACAAATATACATGCGTCACAAGATGACGACAAAGTAGTCGTCGAAACGCGTTTGAAATAAAAAATTGTATATTTGTGAGTTGTATATATTTTTATTATTTAATTATATTTTATTTAATGATGATATCTATTTCTAGTTAAAACACAAACAACTCAGGAACAATTCATAATTCTTTATTATCACAATTTCATCTCAACATTTAAACAATAAACACAAAACAAAAATTTATAACTTAACAAGTTTTAACAAACTCGGTTTAACTCTTATTTCTTTTGATTTTATAGTTACACAATTTTAATACCCTTGGCTAATTTTACGATCTCTTACAATCTCGGGGTTTATAGCATGGGCTATATTTTTACTTCTTTTGTTAATTAAATAAATTTTGAAAAACAATATTAAATTTTGAAATTAGTTTTAATAAATATTTTCCTGATGGAAAAACTTTAATTTGGAATAAGCAAAAAGGCGAAACTATTTGAACTGGATTATGATCTTATTTCTATTAATCACAAGATATTCTAATGTACAATTTTAAACTTCCCTATTATCCTAAGAGTCCACTAAAGTTTATTTTTTTTATATAGCGCTAGGTACTTAACTTATCAAATAACGTCGAATGGCTGCTTGCTCACTCGTAGAATTCCGTTCTCTTTAATTTGACATTTTACACACTTAAATTCGTTTTAGTTCCTTCAAATTATATTTACACTTTATTAACTCTTTCAATTCACTTATCCCTGTTTAATCTTGTCAAGTTTCTTCACAAAACGGTATAATTTTGACGATTTCCTTTCCAAAGTAAAATTTTGACTGCTAAGAAAGGTCTGCTTCCTCGGCGTCACCACGCCAGACTCTAACTACCCGTCCTTAGATTTTAAACAATTGTTTGTTTTTTTTTTAATATGGCGGCTTCTCCTTCTTCTAAAACACATGTTGCTATAATTTAGTTCAATTTCTTCTCACTATAGTCGACTGCACACTTGACCTACTTCTTGCTTTCACCTCTGTTTTTACAGCTGATGCAATAACGCGCTTGTTTTCACCAGTTTTAATTTTGTTAACATACTGTTTCAATTTTCCGATCCTTAACCAACCTTCCAGTGTTTATTTAATTATTATTATTAGTGTGTGAAGTGTCTTTGTGTTTTACTTTTGTAATATTTTGAATTGTGTGTGTTTTGACTGGACTTTTCCAAACATAACCTTTCATTGTTTACAATCGTTTTTCACTTTTTCCTTCAAGTAATTACTTATGCCTTATGTTACTAGTATTTACAATTTTGTTTGACATATAACTATTATTAGATTATCTTGTTTTAAATTTTATTTGATACAACAAATTTCTTTATGTATTTACAGTTCAAATATCTTATTTATATGTTACAACCGTTTTATAACCTTTCTAGGCTTTTACCTAAATTTCGTTTCAATTTAATCTAACCAATCTTTTAATGAATTTCTTTTTTTAAATTTTGTGTGAGTTATTTCTAATATATTCTTCCAATTCTTAAATAATATTATATAGCCCATTCTATAAATGTTACAATATATATATATATATATATATATATATATATATATATATATATATATATATATACGAGGGTGGTCCACAAAGTAACCTCCGTTTTGAAATAAAAAATAAACCAGTTGAGATACAAATATTTTAATATATACATGTTAAAACTACAGCTTTTCTCTACTTTTCTACATATTCTCCATACAAATTCAAGCACTTATCATATCTTCTAACAGTTTTTGAAATTCCGTCTTTAAAAAAATCTGCCGCCTGAGAACGTAGCCAACCTGTCACAGCGTTTTGAAGCTCTTCATCACTCGCAAACCTCTGAGATGCAAGCCACCGTTTCATGTATGAGAAAAGATAGAAATCACTGGGAGCCAAATCCGGGCTGTAGGGGGGGGGGTCAAAAACGTCCCGTTTGAACTTTTCCAAAAGTTCAGTTGTTTTTTGAGCTGTGTGAGGGCGAGCATTGTCATGGACAAACACAACGCCAGATGTCAGAAAACCACGACGCTTGTTTTACGATGGTTGTACCACCCTCCATAAATTCAATGAGCAAGATGCCTTTAGCATCCCAAAACACTGTAGCCATCAATTATCTCGCTGAAAAAGATTGGCGAGCTTTCTTTGGCTTGCTTGGCGAAGCTGTATGACCCCATTGCATTGACTGTTGTTTTGTTTCGGCATTCACATAGGCTACCCAAGTCTAATCTCCTGTAATGATCCTGTTCAAAAATGTTTCTCCTTCAACGTCATACCGAGTAAGAAAGTCGATGGCAGAACTCATTTATTTTGTGATCATCGGTGAGCACTTTTGGAATCCAACGAGCACAAAACTTGTGATAGCCTAGTTTTTCTGTCACTATCTCATGCACAAGACTTCGAGAAATTTCAGGAAAATGATCTAATAGTTCCGAGATTGTGAAGCGACGGTTCTCACGAAATTTCTCATCCACTTTGTTCACCAAGTCGTCACTGACGAGAGATGGCCTACCACTCCGGTCTTCATCGTCATTCGTTCTTCCATTTTTTAAAAAAACGAACCCATTGACGGACTACACCTTCAATGTTTGGGCCATACACCGCACTCAATTTACGATGAATTTCAGCTGCTGAGTAACTTTTCGACCACAGAAATCTTATTACACTACCCACTTCACACTTGGCGGGGTTTTCTATCGTGGTGCTCATGTTTTTACATTATAACAAAAGAACGAGTGATCGCACAATACTCTCCCTTGCACAGCTAGAAGCGTACTGAACAGCTGCGCACACCGATGTGAGAATGGCGGAGCTACCCCCACTACTTATCTTCAATTTTTCTGACATTTATAACTCAAACAATAACTGAACACTGAGATACAAATTTTATAAGTTTTTCAATGTACTTTGAAAGCATAGCTAGTCTTATAGGTTTTACACTAAAATCTACAATTTTATAGGTTTATGGTTTAAATTTAATATCATAACAATTTTGTTTAAAATTAGGATTAAAAATGAACTGTCAAATTAATTTAATACTATGCAGAAGCTCTTAATCTTAAACAATTTTTAGTTTAAACTTACAATGAACTAAAAATTGTTATACACAAAGTTAAAATGTTGTAATACCAGTTTAATAAATAACTCAGAAGAGTTATTTAAAATGTATGAGAAAATATACTAGTGAAAGATATTTTTTTGAAGTATATGTTTGTAAGAATTTTAATTTCAACATTTATTATATATTACTTCAAATTTTAGTGGTTGCAGGATGGGTTTACTGATATTAAGTTATTACATTCAAACAAATGTGATCACTTTATACAAATATTTACAATGATATTACATTTTTTAAAACAACAACCTGTATAAGAGGTTTGATTCCTTCATATTTTGCAATCAATGTTTAATCTTCTGACTTTTTTTAATTACAGATTTGAAACATTTTTTAAAAGAATTGATATCTTAGTTTTCTCTTACTTCACTCTTACAACTTCTTACGTGCCAATTTATTATAATAAAAGGCTATAATGTGTTATTTGGTTGTGCAAACTGACTATTAAGGTTATGACGGAAAAATATTATAAACAGGAAGAAGACATGATTGGAAAGTTTAATTAATATTTTAAAAAGGTATTGATTCAGTACTATAACATTATTTATGTTGAGAAAAAAGGCTTAATATATAGTTACCTAGTGGCTTATATTCGCTAGTTAGATGTTTTGCATCTAGAATATGCTCTTTTGGTACAACTAAGTAATGATGGGGCGCAGACGGCTTGATGTCAGGAAATACTACAATATCTTCATCCTAAAATTCAATGTATTAAAATATATTTTTTATAAAACTATAATCAGAAAATAGTTGTTTTAAGACAAAAAGGAATTGTTTAATTTACCTTAATTAAAAATGTGCAATCAAATTCAGATATTAAATTAACTAAGATTTAAGTTTCAGCAAGAATTAATACTTAAAAAAAGATATAATGGGAAATTGATAAATAAAGATAAACTGAATAAGATTTTAAATTTTCAAAACAATAATAACAATGACAAACAATTTCAAAGTAAATGGATGCTACAGAAAGCCCACTTCTTCTAGATTCGAGGCAAAAAATAGAGCTTTTAATTCATAAAAAATGTTAGAGTAAATTGTAATATATTTTAACATGAAAACAATTAAAGGTGACAGTTTTATAATAAAGTTTTACAAAATGTTGAAAGCTGGTTAAAATTCACGTAATCAACCCTAACTTATATCTTTCATTTCCATTGAAGGATTAAACAAGAATTCAACTTGTTTAAAAATAATATAGCATCAAAATCTCTTATTTGTTTTAGAACTATGGAAACTAAGAAGATCAATCCTTTCCTTTTTCTAAAATTAAACTGGTCCTAGGTACGAGTAGCTATGTAATTAATATAATTTGTACAATTATATTTTTCTATGTACATTGTGTATCACTGGGAAAATGGAGGTGGCTCTTTTACTACAATAAATATCTAGCTACCATTAAAAATCTTATAGTTATCTTTTTTTAAACTAAATAAAATATTAATCACTTAAACAATAGTTTATGACTATCCAAACTTTAAATTTAGTAAATTTGTTAAAACTTACTGAGATAGAACGTTTTCGATCGCTATGTGCCGATCTTCATCAGTGTTTTCTGCTTGGAGATGTTAGGTCAAGCGGTAACTGTTTTAAAGGTAGGTTTTCGATAGTATCGAAGAGTATGTGTGATTTGTATTGTGTTTGTTAGTTTAATATGTTTGTATTTTGTGTTTTTGTGTGTCTGTAAATTTCATATTGTACTAGTGTATTGAGATGTGGTCCTTTTTTGTTGATGTGTAGGATTTCTAAATTATGATAAATGTCTGTGTATTTGTATCCTGTTTCTTTCAAGTGATTGTAAAATGTTGAGTAGGTGTTCTGTTTGTGTTCGACTCTTTGTTTAAAGCTGCGACCTGTTTGTCCAATGTAGAATTTGTTACATTCGTCGCAGTTCAGTTTGTATACGCCAGGTGCTTATAGTTTATCTTTGTTGTTTGTGTTGTGTTGTATTTTGTATTGTAATTTGTTATTGGTTTTGTATGCTATTTTGTAACCTATTTTTTGAAATTTGCGGGCTATTTTGTTTGTTGTTTTGTTTATGAATGGTAATGTGATGTATTTGTTTTCCCCGTCTGTAGTGTTAATTTTAGTGTTTTTTTTTGTATTTTGTACCATAGTTTGTCTATTATTGTGGTGTTGTATCCATTTGTGTATGCTAAATATTTAATCTTGTCTAGTTCTTTGTTTATTTTTCTGTGGTCATTGGGACTTCTTTCAGTCTATGGGGCATGGATCTGAAAGCGGCGTGTTTGTGTTGGATAGGGTGGTTTGAGGTGTTGTGGATAAGTGTGTCTGTCGTTATGGGTTTCCTGTAAATGTTGAAGCTGTGTTTTTGTGTGTGGCTTTTTGTTGTGGTTAGGTCGAGGAAGTTTAGGGACAAATAAAATAACTAATTGGACATTGAGTAATATAGTTATAATGTAAGAAAAATTTTATCATAATCCAATATAAGCAGTGTATGTAAATTTAAAATGTTTTTATTTTGAAATTTCAACCACTATTTCTGGTTTGAAACATTTATAGTAAATTTTTGTATTGTTTAGAATGTGGTTTTAAGTAACATATAAACTTTAAAAAATTGAGATATTCTATATATTCATACAATTACCAAAAATCTTGTTTACCAATATAAAGACCGATGTTTACATTTACCTTACTACACTCTAAAGACCTTATGGTATACAGAGAACCAGAATTTTTAAAATTAGCGGAATATTGAAAGAATTTTTATAATAATCCATGGACCTAAAAGCATGGAACAAGAATACCGTTTAAAATTGAAGAAAATATTTATGCAAAAGCTATTGACCACTAAATATAAAACTCAAAAATTAAACATCTATAAGATACATTACATTGTCTAAATTAGGTAAGTAAACAATTTCACAGCTCCTCATTTAAGAATAGAAACTTTTGTATAAAATTTTTTAAATAAATTAAACCAAATGACACAGTTCAGTTTTTTATAAATGAATTTGCTTTTAGGTACGGAATATGACGATTTTAGGTTTTGGTTACAAAATTTCATTTGCATTAGCAATTCTCGTCTTTAATAAAATATTTCTACAAAAAATATTATAATAAAACCTAAGTTAATTAAAAGAATGTATTGCACAAGTAACACAAAGAATTAATTCATTGAAAAACTATTAATACCAAAATGTTTAAATAAAAATTGTGTGAGTTTTCAAGATCTAAACTGGGTTGCAATATTGATTTTTACGCCTCCAGAAGGGTTGCAATATATTTTACAAAACTGTGAACCTCAACATATATTTAAGTGCAGATTTAATACGTTTCATAGTTACTTTAAAATTGCTTACCTCGAAAATAATTTTGCTGGAATCATTAGTTTTAATGATATCACAAAACACACAACTTTTCTCAGTCGTCATACTGGAGAAAATAGTGGCTCCTGGCCAATTAAATCCCTGCATGTACTGCATAACGGACACACTGTATAACTTCAGAGGAATACAAAATAATGCAAATAACACTATAACAAATTTGAATGCAGGAGACTGAATAACCATATTTTTTATTCTAATGTAACCTTATAAAAAGTGTAATTTGTGTAAAAATAAAAATCTGTTAAAGTATAAATACGAGTTTTTCTACTTATTAGTGTAATTTAAAAAATAGTCATTCTTGAATAAAAATATCTTATTTTTAGAATTAACCATTATGTTCAACAAAAGTAAATGACTATATCAATAATAACTTCCGTATACTAAAAATAAACTGAATAAAGCCCCATGAAAATTAGAAATTTAATAACGTCTTCTGCTAGAGCATATTGGGAATACAATACAAAGAACATGAAGGTAAAGTTAGCTAATATTATTTCCGTACAACTTTTTTTTTTTTTTTTTAAAAAAATGTTTTAACTTGCCTATAGTAGCACTTACTTTTTTGTGTTGAGGACGGCCGTTTCGGGAGATGTGTCCCTTTTTCAACTCAGACCGTAACTGAGTAAGGGACACATCTCCCGAAACGGCCGTCCTCAACACAAAAAAGTAAGTGCTACTATAGGCAAGTTAAAACATTTTTTTAAAAAAAAAAAAAAAAGTTGTACGTGATTACTAGTAGCTCACGCGAAGATGGAATCAACAAATGTTAATATTATTTATTACTTTATCTGTGATTGAATATAACAAAGAACAAATGGAATAGTAATTTAGATTTTTTTTTTTTAATTATCGATGTATAGTATACCATTACTAATATTCCTAAAATATAAATAAATCTTTTTTAAATTCAGTCTTATAAACGAAAATTATGTTATCGGTAAACAAATTCGTAAGTTCATCATCCATAACTTAATAATACTGCTATGTGAAATTCAAATATTTTGATTGTTTTAAATTACATTATTTCTCATTAAACTGAAAATGAGCGTTACACCTAATTGCAAACATAAAATATCAAGATATGTTCCAAGTGTTTTGGTTTAAAAGAATAATATTTGTCGTAAATATTAAAAATTACAAACAAATCGTGCTTCTATTTTAATTAGAGTAACTGATCTTGTCATTATAATTATTATGTTGTCAATTTAGAACATTTAAACTTATTATCTCCATTCTAATTATTTTAAAAGTTAATTTGTAGAGCGTATTTGACACCATAGTCTTATATATATATATATATATATATATATATATATATATATATATATATATACATATATATATATATAAAATTTTAAATAATATATTATGAAGGTGAAAGAATTTTTTTTTGCATTATAATATTACTACCTAATGTGTATTATAACATTCACAATTTTACTTATAATTTCAGCTAATTTGAGAGAATTTTAAATAATTTTGTTTATTACATAAATACCAACAGCTTGTGTACTACAAAACTCAAATAAGTTGATGAAGCTTCAATATTTTTCAGTCTAAAGAAATATTCCTTAATTTTGTCTGCATTTAATATTTAATCAATATAATTATATTCTACAGTGAATATTTCTTGATTAAAGCTATTAGGTTATAATAGTGATATAATTATTTAGAACAAAGTCTTAAACCTGGAAGGAAGTAATAGGGTTTTAGAGAACTCCACATTTCCTGCTGCACGTACACACAATTGTATGTTATGGTTGTTTGTTGTTATTGCGCATTTGATATAACGTAAAGCCGTTAGTGATATCAGAAAGTAAGAAATATTTACCTAAATTAATATATTTGTTTGTGACTAGCATTACTGTCATTAGTTAAATTTAGTGCTAAAGTGTTTAAAATGGACAAAGAAATTGATATTGAAGTAGATGAAGATATCCCAGTAGAGAATGGCGTAGTTGAAGGTGCTGTCGGTTCGCGATCTGCATGTGAACTTTCTAAAAGTGTTGAAAATTTGTCGACAGATCAGCGAATAAAAAAGAAGGCTAAAAGAGTTGTTAGACAACTTTCAAAAGAAGGAGTTCCTAATGGAAATCAAGTCGTTAATGTTAATAGACATTGGAAAAATACTAGACGTCCGAGAAATGGAAGGGGAAGAGGGCTCCCAAAGAAAGGTATGTAAAGTTATTTTTTCTTAAATTAAATACATTTAACAGAGTTTATCTGTAATTAATAATGTATCAATTAGTATACATTTAGAGGAATCTATATTTATCATTTGGTATTGATTTTTTTGATAAAACGCCTTTACAATCTAGCACCTAAGTATCCAGTTAGGATAGGTTTGGTTATGAAAGAAAAAATGCTTGTTCCTAACCTTAAAATCCATTGGATCACTTAATATACTCATTTTCATATTTGTTAGGAATATGTCTGGTATTTATTTCCCGTACTCACATGTATGATATTAGCAAAAAAAATTATACCTGCCTACAAAGAAAGTCATCAGAGATACGAAAAAAATTACAAACACTTTTGGTGACTGTGCATAAGAGCGGCCACCTACAATATTTTGGAAAATTGGGTATATTTCAATATAGATATATAAAATTCACTTTCCCTGGCAATAACAAAAATATAGTTATCAATATAGCTTCAAGACATGTCTTTGTTACATAAAGTTTAGATTGCTAAACCACCAACTACAGTTGTGATGCCACAAAACATTTGTATCACTCCATGCCCATTCACAACTTATGACTCCACACATTTTTACCTACTTTAAATTTAAAAAAAGTAACTTTCCCCAGTCCAAAAAAAAATTGTAGATATCGTCCTATTTGGTGGTTTTGAACAATTTTCCGTTAAAATGCATAAGTGTGGCCACCTACGATATTTTGGCAAATTGTTTACAACATCAAATAGGACGATATCCACAAAATATATTTTTTTTAATGACCTAGGAAAGTTACTTTTTTTCAATTTAAAGTAGGGTAAAAAATTCAGAGCGGAGGTAGAAGTTGTAAATAGCCTTAGAGAGATAGAAATGTTTCGTGACTTCACAACTGTAGTTCGTCTTTTAGGAATCTAAACTTTATGTAACAAAAACATGTCTTTAAGCTATATTGATAACTATTATTTTTGTTAATGCCAAGGAAGGTGAATGTTATATATCTATATTGAAATTTATCTATGAAGTATCCAGTCAGGATAGATTTGGTTCTAATTGTATAAATGTAACCATTTAGGTAATGTATAAAATTAAAACCAAAACTAACCTGACTGGACACTTTTTTAGGTATATTTTAATATAAGTATATAGTAATGTATAAATTTAAAACCAAATCTATCCTAACTGGAGACTTTATAAGTATATTTAAATATGTTTATAAAAATTAAGCAAAAATGTTGTTTCTCAAGTATCTACACATGTAAGGTTGCGTGACATACTGCCGCCGATGCGTACAACCTTATGCGCAGCACTGTGACATCACGAAACATTTGTATCATTTCGCGCTCATTCACAACTTATACCTCCGCACTGAATTTTTTACCCTACTTTAACAGGGTGTCTAGTGACAGGGAAAACCTGGAAAAGTCAGGGAATTTTAAGATTCTGGAAAATTCAGGGAAAAGTCAGGGAAAATTTTAAAAAATCGGGAAAATATTTATTTTGATTAGAAACAAAACTAGTGGCCATTGCTCTCGAATATTTGGTATTGTAAGCCAGCGGTTTAGGGGCAGGGCAGTCAGGAAATAACACTTCTTTATTTAGATGCCCATTATTTATTTGATAAGCCCAATGCTATGACTTCAGGACTTGTGTCAATAAATATTAAACGTGCCGAGTTGGTACAGCTGGGAGGTTTTAGCCTGGACCGTGGCCTTGGGGTGCGCAGTGGTTCTGTTATCATATGGACAGGTGGGGATAACAGATAACTCAGTCTGTTTCTGACCACACAGAACGCTGTGTAAACATTCGTAGCCAGCTATTTGTCTAGACTGTGATAGTATGTGTTTTATTTGACGGTGATTATTTGTACACTGTTTATTTCAACATGGAAGGTTCCAGTTTTCATTGCCGTAGCGGGCAATCGCATCATGCAGATGTCGTCATTACCTCCCCTCCTTCCTTAGGATAAATATAAACTAAAAGATGAAGTGACTGAAGCAGAGATTATATGGTGCGTGAATTTAGTAATGCAACACTTCTTTACGCAATGCAGAAGGTAGTGTGTGCCTCTTTCTAAGGATGTTCCCTGATAGCACCATTGCACAGAACATGAGATTGGGGAAAGATAAAATTTCCTATAGTGTTGTATTCGGTTTATCAAATTATATTAAAGACCTGTTACTGACATCATTAAATTCAAATTCTAACTATGTAATTGGCTTTGATGAAAGTTTAAACAAAATATCACAAAGAGCCCAAATGGATTTGAGTGTTAGGTATTGGGATGCAGAGACGGATGAAGTGAAAGCTCGATATTTTGCTTCTGTGTTCCTTACAGACACAAAAGCGAAAGAGTTACTCAATTCGTTCTTCAAAGTCTGGATTTATCCAAGATCTTTCAGATATCAATGGATGGGCCCAATGTAAACTGGGCTTTCTATAGACATCTAAAAGAGGAAAAGTCAGGGAAAACTCAGGGAATTTTCTTCAAGCTATTTTACTAGACACCCTAGAAAAGTCAGGGAAAACTCAGGGAATTTCTTCAAGCTATTTTACTAGACACCCTGTTTAAATTGAAAAAAATAACTTCCTAGGTCAATAAAAAAAAAATTCTTGTTGATATCGTCCTATTTGGTGGTTTTTAACAATTTTGCAAAATATCGTAGGTGGCCGTGCTTATGCATTTTAACCCCCCTGAAGTATCCAGTCAGGATAGATTTGGTTCTAATTTTATATATGTAACCATTTAGGTAATGTATAAAATTGAAACCAAATCTAACCTGACTGGACACTTTTTAGTTATATTTTAATATAGGTATCTAGTAATGTATAAATTTAAAACCAAATCTATCCTAACTAGAGACTTTATAAGTATATTTAAATAAATGTATGCAAAAACCATAAAAAATAAGCCAAAACATCTTTCTCAGATATCTACACATGTAAGGTATGCATGATGTCACTGTATCACTTCGGGGCCGATTCACAACTTAAACCTCTGCACTATGGCGGCACAAATAGTTTGTATCACTCCGCGCCCATTCACAACTTATGCTTCCGCACTGGATATATAACCCCTGAATTTTTCAAATTAAAAAAAATAACTCTTCTTGGTTAAAAAATATTCTTGTGGATATCGTCCTATTTGGTGGTTTTGACCAATTTTCCAAAATATCGTAGGTGGCAGCTGTTATGCACAGTAACCAAACTCTTGCTCAGGGAAATAAATACCATTTTATCAAATTAAAGTTGGTTAAAAAATTTGGTGCGGAGTAGTATGAAGTCCGTGTATCAACGGCAAGCCGTTCTATGTATATTTATATTTAAATATACCAATGAAGTCTCCAGTTAGGATAGATTTGGTTGTAATTTTATACATTACCATTAACTTATATTACAATATACCTGTAGACTGTCCAGTCAGAATAGATTTGGTTGTAATTTTATACAACATTACCGAATTAGACGTCTACTTTCGCGGAGTAATACTTTTTTGCCAGGTGACGTCACGTGATCTCTATTCTAGCCTTACATGAGTACATTTGGTTAAACGTATAAAATTACATCCTTAAAAACCCAAATTCCTTAAACCTAGTTGTCGTAGAAAATGAAATAACGGTTACAAACTTGACAAAAGGCCTTAGTTTAGTTGAGCAAAGCTTATAAATTTTGGAAAACATATACTCCAACGATGAGCGTATTTCTGTCACAAAACAAACAAAAATTAGCAAGCTAGAAAGAAATTCTGCATGAGAAAAAAAAATCTTCAATTCATCAGACGAATTTATTAGATTTTATGAAGCCCACTATGTCAAAATAACATCTTTGCAATATGTACGTATATTATATAATTGTTTATTGAATTGTTTTAAAGATTTTAATACATACATATTTTTGTCTAAATTATTAGTTTATTTAGTCGCAATTAAACATGAAACCTATGTGATTGTATGTAAAGTTATACCCTAACTTACGCAAATTCGACTTACATGGTTATTGTTTGGTCGCACCTATTTCATAAGTAAGGGGTATTAATGTATATATATAAAATTTGTCAAGTTTAAAACTATTATTTCATCTTCTACATCATCTGGGTTTAAAGAATCAGTGTTTTTAAGGTCTTGCTCACGCATTTCTATGAGCTGGTTAATGACGAGCAAAATTTGATTTCTATGAGCAATTAATTGTCAGATCCTGGTTGTGTAAATCCAGCAGTTCATGAACGTCATCATTATCCACTTCGAAATTTAGTTGTCTTGCAAAACCGACAACTTCTTCAATCACATGAGCAATTTCATCTGGCTCTGATTCCGCTTGAGTTTCATTAGCAAAAAAAATAGACATAGATTTTTCCAAACGGCGTTTAAAGTTTTTGTGAAATAATTCCAGGATTGTCTAGCTTCATGCAGATGCGCAAATGACCTTGTGTAGGCCTAATAAACTTTAAATGTTTTGATGAGCCTCATATCCCTTGGTTGAAACAAACAAGTTGTATTTTGTAGCAAAATTATCATTTTCACGTGTTTGACAAAATTAGTTGAAAGGATGATCAGGTGCATTGTCAATTAATACGAATTACTTTTTCATAAAGTTCATCAATTATATTGTTAACACTATTATTTAAAATTTGCTAACATCTGTAGTTATTTGAGAACATTGTGGTTTTTTGGACTTAAAATTACACATATAAATTTAGATACATAATTAAATACAACATGAGAATAATTTATACAAATTTATTTTATGCCCATAAAATTATTTCTGGAAATAATAGTTGACATTACTTCCTAATGACATTATTTTTAATTTATATTTGTGGGCTCAAGCATAAATCTGAAGGATTTTAAACCAAATTTATATGATTTTTCATTTTTAGAGTTATTTAATCCTGGTTGTTTAATGTATCTTATATGGACATTAAATAAGTTATATCTACTCATTTAATATTGATTTTCTCTCTGAATTTCTTATTCTATTTGGTGAAATTTAAATAAATTATGTTACTAATTACTTTAAATATTTCTTGTCTTAATATTGTTAAACTTAAACTTGTAACTTGTTATAACATGAAGTATACTAATACCTCGAATCTCGCTACTCCGTCTTACGCGATTCCCAGGTTAAATCACGGTGTTCGAGTTATGCAGAAACTGGCCTGTTCTGGTAGAAAATTCTTATGAGAACTTTTATAGTTCATGAAGAGAAAATATTTTCAGGTTTTAATGCCACCGATTGACAGTGATATTTGGAGCAAATACAGCTGCGAATAGTTTATCGCTCAAAAAATCCAAGGGAATTAAAAATATTTCTAAAGCTAGCTTGCCCATGATTTGGAAGTCGAATCGGAAGGCTTTGGTAACAGTTTTTTTTAGGACTGGTTTCGTCATCATTTCATTCCTCAAAACGAACGTTATTGTCGGTCTAAACAAATTCCTTTTAATGTAATTCCTATTATTTGACAATGCACCTGGCCATCCTCCTACTAGTTTAACTAATTTCGGTACACGCGTGAAAGTGGTATTTTTGCCACTAAACACAAATAATTTGCTTCAACTAATGGATTAGGGAGTCATCAAAACATTTAACACTTATTAAACAAGAAGATCATTTGCGCATCTGTATGGGGCTATGAGACAGAACGACGAGCTCTCTGTTGAAGATATTTGGAAAAAAACCAATGTTTTAGATGCTCTAAAAATCACTGGACAATCTTGTAATGAAATTTCACAAAATATTTTGAATGGCGTTTGAAAAAAGGTGTGTATATTTTTTTCGCCACTGAAATTCAAGCAGAATCAGTGTCAGAATCTGATGAAATTGCTGATGTGATTGAAGAAGTTCTCGGTTTTGACAGACAATTAAATTTAGAAGTGGATAATGATGACATCTAAGAACTGCTGGATTTACACAACCAGGATCTGGCAATTAATTAATGAGCTAATAGAAATGCGTGAGCAAGAGCAAGACCTCAAAAATGCAGATTCTTTAGACCCAGTTTATATAGAAGATGAAATAATGGTTAGAAACTTGACAGAAGGAATTAGTTTAACACTTTCAGCACGGCGGCGATATTGGTGATCTAATCAAAACTACTGTCTGTTTTTCGTTAACTTCCACCTCTGATGGCAGAAGAACACTATGCAGGTTGCATAGCTTGTCATAGCATCTAATTACCGAGCCCGTTCTTTTCATCTCAATAATTTTATTTCTAACATACATTTATATTGGGGATATCAGAACAGTTAATTAGACACTAAAATATTGTTTTATTTATCGGGTCGCAATTAAAAAAAAAGAAATACAAATGATAAATTACTGTATGACAAACAATAAAAAAGACAAGAGAAAAAAAATAATTTACATACAAAACTTAAAGACTCTACTACTAAAATATACTACATACTAAAATAAGCACTCAACGTTAAACTTGGAATGTTTGTTTCGGTTTGTGCCATGTTTTTCTCAAAGTCATAGAGATCGATAATGTAAACAGAGACATAGATAATACATATGTCACGTCCGAGACTATTTATAGCCGAGATTAGCTGACATTTGTTCACTACAATCTTATATTGATACATTAGGTTTTCAGGCATCCAAGCATTTTGCCTATGACTCATATTTACAATAGTCTGTTCCCACCTCGAGTTGGTTCATTCACTCTATTAGGGCAGTTATTGTTTATTCTTGCGTTAGTTCAGAAAGCCTAGTTAATTTTTATGATAGTTCTCTTTAACGGATATTTTGCTGTGTAAAGCAGTTCAAACACGAGAAGTTGAAGTCTTCAATTGAATTTACTAGATTTTATGAAGCCTTCTAGGTCAAAATAACTTCGGTTTACTTACTTCATTGCAATATGTATGTATATGATTTTCTGTTGTATTATCTATTTAAGATTTTATTAAATTAATTAATTTTAATAAATAAAACATTTTAAACATTATTAGTTTATTTAGTTTTTGGTCCCAATTACACACGATTCCAATGTGATTGTATGTAAAATTATACCCCGACTTATGTGAATTCGACTTACTCTGTTATCGCCCGGTCCCACCTATCGCGTAAGTACGGGTTATTACTGTAACTTGAATCTTGAGATTTAGAACTAGCATTTTATATTTAAATCATTTTTATTTAATTACTACCACTTATATTTCTGTTTAAAAGAAAGTCGTTTGCTTAATTATTTTTTCAATTATGAATAATCAATTATTTATTAATTTTTTATTTAAAGAAATCTGAATCTATAATTTTACAAAATATACTGATTTTAATAAATGGCTAATAGGTTATTAAAATTCTGACTTGCCCCAAAAACTTTCACTATGGTTGGTCCTCTTCTCCCATGGTTTTCTTGGAGTCTGTAATTTTGTAGCACTCACTAATAATCGGTTTGATGGCCACCTTTAATACTGCTTGTAATTCATTACATTGTACAAATTTTAAGTTCGAATTCGCAGACGATTGAAGACAGACCAACTCCACCCCCATCTTGTGCTAGTTTTTTGGCTGGGCTACGAACCAGCGTCTTGGAATCCTTGTCTTAGATCTCCGGAAAAATCGTCCGTTCACCATGAGAGCTGATTTTTATCGCTCCATATCGGGGCTGCCCACTACATCGGTTTCACCGCTTGTTAGTGATTAAATAATTCTGTCTAAACTGGAAAAGAGGGAACCCTGCTTTTAGAGATTTGTGCTAATTTTTTAACTGTTGTAAAATATCTCTTATGGTTTAAAAATCTAATATTTTTTAATGGGATGGTCTTTTTTATTACAAACTTGAATGACAGTTTTACGCCACTCTGTTCGTTAGTTATGTTTTATCGGTACTGGAAACAATTTTCTCCGGGACTTGACACTTTTATATTTTTTGGAGCAATCTAGTAACCACTTAATTTTACAATTAATCTCAAACACATTTGTAATTAAATTATACTTTACAATATTCTGCCTTCATTGTTTTTATATTTTCTTAAACTCTGGTGGTTTTTTATTTTTATTATGTAATTTCATTTTTGAGTTTTATTTTCTGTAAATAGTAATTAATATAATTTTAATTTTGTATACAAAACTAAAATTATTCGTTTATACTAGATGTTGTTTCATTTACAAATTCAGCCTGTTTGACCGGTTTTGTTTACTTAAGCAGACAACGAGACTGGTTTGGCCAGCTACACTCATTGCAGCTGTTTCATTTTTAACCATTTAAAATAATATTTTAAAGATTTTGTCTAATTAGCAAAATCTGCCACTTTGAGACCATTTTGCCCTCTCACAATGTCACTTGCCGTTTCTTAATAGAACGAAACAAAGTAATAAACTTTGCTTATACTCTTTACTTAAAATCCCCACAAAATCCAAAAATGATTTGATGGAAATCATATTTTAAAAAAGTATCTAAAATTTAATGAATTATGTACTGAAAGTTTGCTCCTTATGTAAAATAGGAGCAATAATAGACAAACTTTGGTACAAAATACAAAAAAAACCACTAAAATTGAAACTACAGACAGGGAAAACAATACATCACATTACCATACATAAACAAAACAACAAACAAAATAGCCCGCAAATTTCATAAAATAGGATAAAAAATAGCATACAAAACTAATAAGTTACAGTTCAAAATACAACACAACACCAACAACAAAGATAAACTATTAGCACCAGGCGTATAAAAACTGAACTGCGACAAATGTAACAAATTCTACATTGGACAAACAGGTCGCAGCTTTAATGAAAGAGTCAAGGAACACAAACAGAACACCAACTCAACATTTTACAATCACATAAAAGAAACAGGACACAAATACAGACATTTACCATAAACTAGAAATCCTACACATCAACAAAAAAGGACCACATCTCAACACACTAGAACAATATGAAATTACAGACACACAAAAACACAAAGTACAAACATATTAAACGAACAAACACAATACAAATCACACATACTCTTTGATACTATCGAAAACCTACCTTTAAAACCGTCACCGCTTGACCCGACATCTCCAAGCAGAAGACACTGAAGAAGATTGGCACATAGTGATCGAAAACGTTCTTATTAATGTTCTAATGAATTAACATCTTCTATTTATTAACCTTCCCCCCTTGTACCAACAATTACTGTATTAAAAAAAAGTTTTATTATTTATTTAAAATAGCAACTTAACACTTACACTGCCAACCGAATTGCCGCCAGCCATTCCCTGTATGCCGGCCATTTTCCTAACTTTTTAAAATTATGATACAAAATAACCACTTTACTTATGAAAATGTTTTTTACCTCATTTTAAAGCTCCTTTCTTTATCTTCCCAACCATATGACTTCCAAATTTCCATCCCCACACATTATTATTTATCAATTTTAAAAAAAGCACAGATTTTCAAGTTTTTGAAAAAGTTGACTGAAATTAAATATTTTTTTTTTATTGTCCTAAAATTAAACTATCTATTCAAAACTACATAAGAACACACTACATATATTATTTGTTCATGTTGAATGATTGAAATTATTTATACTGATGTGGAAAAATTCTTTTTTGAATGATAAACTTTGAAACATGGTTCCATACACAATGCTATTTTGCATACTGAACACCAGTAGGAAGAATCTTTTCTTCTGGCTTTTCCACTTTCTTTCTTGCCTCTTACAGAGCACACTTTACACATCCTCTGTATTCTACTTTTCCCTGGTGGTGCTGGAATTCTTTCTATAAAGTGATTGCCAGTAGAAAGCCTACTTAGCTGGCCACCACTAGAACTTGGCTGTGGAGAATCCTCTTCACAAAGAGGCAATTCAGTACACAGAAGTTTTATAAACTGTGTTACTGCCATCTTCTTTCCCTTTACTTTATTCTAAAGAATACATGCATTCACCACACACATAAGAAGGCAATGGAATGCAAGCTTTTTCCACCACTTGACAGTCTTGTGGTCAAATGCCCCATACGACATCAGCTGATCAGTGCGGTCGACGCCAGCCTTGTTTTGATTATAGTCCAGAACACATGCTGGCTTAGTTTTATCAGTTCCTCTATTTGTTATGTATGTAACCATTTCAGCAGCATGTCTGGTACTCAGCATGTACACTGGACGTTTATCTCTTCAGCATATAGCTAGAAGATTTCCAGCCCTGCGTTAAATTTGCTCCCCTCTTTCAAGAATTGGACTTTTCAAATCCTTTGGCAAACCTCTTCTATTCTTCATCACTGTTCCTACAAGAGCTGTTCTCATGTTTTCAAGTTCTCTTACAAAATCAGGACTTGTATAGTATCTGTCCGTGTACAGGGTACGGCCTACTCCAGATAGGCTGCCTAATAAACTTGTCACAATGTTGATAATAACATTGCTCAGACCACATTAAATATATTATCAAAGAATTTTTACAAAGAAAACATTCCATACATATCCAGTATCAGCTTCTGAAAGCATGTATAATTTTATGCCATATTTACTTGGCTTCTGAGGCATATACTGCTTGAATTGTAGCCTTCCTCTGAACGCACACATACCTTCATCAATTGTTATTTTTTCACCAGGCAGATAGGCCAGCTGAAAACGAAGCTGGATAGTATCAATGAGAGGACGAACTTTATGCAGGGGGTCAAAACCTGGTTCTCCTTTCTTCAGTGAAGAATTATCATTGATATGGAAGTTAGAAAGAATAAGTAAAAATCTGTTCCTGCTCATGATATTTGGGCAATAGGTACATGCAACAACAGGGTCTTTACTCCAGTGATCAATAATTTGAGGTTTTTGGCTGATGCTCTGGTGGAATATAAGGGCAATGAGCTTTTTTATTTTTACTAGGGTAACACATTTCCATTCATTCATCCTTAAATTAGGCTTCAAAGACTGAGAACTTCTCAATTGCCTCAACCTCTGTCTTGCATATAAATTTGTTTGTTGTTTGAAAGTGTCAATCTAATTACTGTCAACAAATGTGAAAAAAAATCCAACACAGAACTATTTTCATCAGGTTCAATCAGTAGGCCGGCTGACTTTGGTTCTACTCGTGGAGGTAACAGGGATTGGCTGTATGCTGCCAATAATTGTCTGATTCGCGACGATTTCCTCATTCTATGAATCCGAATCTGGAACCAAAAATAAAGTTCCTAAAATTCTAGAAGAGAATTTGTACCATTTATATTCAGAAAATGGGGAAATATTGACAGTAAACATTTTGTAAACAAAGCCAACTCACGACAACTTATAGGTTATAACACGAAAGAATAGCTCTACTAACCTAGGTTATGTTGAAATTCCTGCTGAACATAGTCAGGATCATCATCAGAATCATCAAAAATTAAATCTTCATCACCACTATCACTTAGTAGCTCGATGATATCAGAATCAGTCAAACCTGACGTACACATTATGCTTCGTAAACGAACACACCTGCCACGCAACTGCGACTATAGCAGTTCTCAACAAAAAAGCAAAAAAACAAGAAATTTCTGTATACTCATGCACTCTATTGACCGTAGTTTGAACTAAATGAACTACGCTACAATCTAAGATATTTAAACTCCGTCAATTGACGGAACAACGCATTAGAATCACATTGAATCGAGCATCACGTCAAATGACGTGGTAAGCATTCTTGCATGTGTCGCTGTGTTCCGTCAATTGACGTGGTTGGCACGGTAAGTGTTAAATCACTGTACTAGCTTGATGGAATTTAATTAGGGTTTTCAATATTTTTATTTTTAATGAATGTTTATAGTATTATTTTGAAAATATTAGAAAAAAATTGATTACCTCTCATAGTTTAAGTAATCAAGTAAAACAATACGTGTTTGTAATATTGTGTCATGTCTTTTAACTTATGGGCTATAATATGAATATAAAATCACCTGTTCGATCAAACAATGCCATCTTGACACCGAGCTATTTTATAAACTGATTGTGTTTATTCAGGTGCATTTGGTAATGGAGCCTGTATTTAAATTTGCAAGAACTACATTTTACTTTCATAAAGTTTATACTTGAGTTTTTTTTTTATTACTGAATCCATCCTGACAAGATTCTTTGTATCTGTATTTTAATACAGTTTTATAGTAATGTAGTGGAATACTGTGGTTATACAAAAAATATTCTTTATGGTACAATTTTGTTTCTGAAGCATGTTTATGTCTCCAAACCCATAATATAAGTAAGCTTTTAAACAGTATTTATATTTTGTGATGCCTGTAATTTTTAAAACTTAATTTTGAAAAACCTCTGTATAAAGAACAAAGTTGAAGTTTGTTACTATTTGGTGAAGAATGATCCCAAGACCAGATATTTGAGAAATATGAAAATATCGCAGTTTTCTGGATGAAACAACACACAAATGTATATTGCTTTTGCATAGATTTGTTGCAACATGCAAAAAAATTTTTTCCAGCTATATCCTTGCTGTGTTATCAATCATTCAGTGACTGAGAGGGTGTGTTTTGTATATTTCCTTCTAATAAGGATAGTTTAATTTATATTTATATTACTGTTACTAAACCAGTATCCATGATAGTAATTAAAAAGCAACCTTACTACATTGAAAAAATTGGTTTTAAAATATTTTGCTGGATTTAGTTTTTAATAGTTTATTTATAATTAAATTAAAGGAGTGTTAAACATTTTTTTTATCAAAATGGAATATAGTTGAAAGTGCACTGCTTTAAGAATAAAACATTGTAATCTGTTGAAGAAATCACAAATTTTATTAGAGAGAAGAAAATGAGAAATGTCACAACATGGATGTTTGAATTATTGTCACAAATATCTATTTATACTCACTAATGATGATCACTTGATTATTGAAACTTGTATAAGAGAAAAATTATTGATTGTGAGTTGGGGTTTATTATTATGTAATTATTTTTTTGCTCACAAATATAGCTCAAATTCTGGTATAATATTCCTTTTGTCCACAAATATGTATATTTTCTAAAAGATTGGAGTTCTTAGGTATTTAGTTTTATTTACGTTAATGGTTTAATCACATCAACTGTAGTAAAACAGCATTGTTTTATTTTATGCCTCTGACAGACATAAATTCTAAGATAACAATGACCTTCAGCTGTAAAATTAAAAACAGGTTTAGTTTACTTGTTTTGTTTTTCTTTTTATTCAAATGAAATATTTCTGAAATCATTTTTATGTAAAATTCTATTATTTACTGTACATTAGTATATTTTCACACAGTACAAAGTATCACTGTGTTATAGATAAGCAATATGTTAAAAACACTTATCACAAGAACATTTTTTTAATGTGTCACGATTAGTATAAAGCCTATCAGCCATTTAGGCAACAAAATGGGTACATTTAAAAAAAATTATCTAGTTTTATAGGATCAAACAATAAATATTGTTGAAACTAATTAATTGACTTGTATAAACTTAATAAAAAAGTTTATATTTAATTTATATATATATATATATATATATATATATATATATATATATATATATATATATATATATATATTGTAACATTTATAGAATGGGCTATATAATGTTCTTTAAGAATTGGAAAAATAAATTAGAAATAACTCACACAAAATTTAAAAAGAAATTCATTAAAAGATTGGTTAGATTAAATTGAAACTAAATTTAGGTAAAAGCCTAGAAATGTAAACAAGGTATTTGAACTGTAAAATCCATGAGGAAATTTGTTATATCAAATAACCTAACAAATAAATTAAAACTAAGATAATCTAATAATAATAATTATATCCAAACAAAATTTTAAATATTAGTAACATAGGGCATAAGTAATTACTTGAAGGAGAAAGTGAAGTACGATTGTAAACAATGAGATTAGAAAGGTTATGTTTGTATGAATTCAGCTCAAAACACACATTTCGGAATTATTACAAAAGTAAAACGCAAAGACACTTCACACACAAATAATAATTAAATAAACACTGGAAGGTTTGTTAAGGATCGGAAAATTGAAACAGTATGTTAACAAAATTAAAACTGATGCAAACAATCGCGTTATTGCATCAGCTGTAGAAACAGAAGAAAGTAGGTCAGAGACAGTCGACTCTAGTGGGAAGGAATCGAACTAAATTATAGCAAAATGTGTTTTAGAAGAAGGAGAAGCCGCCATATTTTAAACATTGTTAAAAATCTAAAGACGCGTTAGTTGGAGATAGCGTGGGGGACGCTACGAGATCGGACCTGCCATGACCAGTCAAAATTTTCCATTGGAAGGAATTCGTCAAAATTATACCGTTTTGTGAAGAAACTTGGCAAGATTAAACAGGGATAAATGAATTGAAAGAGTTAATACAGTGTAAATATAATTTGACGTAACTAAAAAAATATAAGTGTGTTAAAAAGTGAAATTTGAAGAGAACGGAATCTTACGTAAGCGACCTGCAGAATTTCGATATTTGATAAGTTAAGTATATTAGCGCTATAAAAATAAACTTTAGTGGACTTTTAAGATTATCAGGAAGTTTAAAATTGTACATTAGAATATCTTGTGAATAATTAATAGTTAGTAATAAGAACATAATCCAGTTCAAATAGTTTCGCCTTTTTGCTTATTCCAAATTAAAGTTTTTCCATCAGGAAAATATTTATTAAAACTAATTTCAAAATTTAATATTGTTTTTCAAAATTTATTTAATTAACAAAAGAATTAAAAAATATAGCCCATGCCTATAAACCCCGAGATAGTAAGAGATCTTAAAATTAGCCTAGGGTATATGAAAATTTGTAACTAAAAATCAAAGAAAGTGAGTTTAGTATATTGTGTTAAAATTTGTTAAGTTTATTTTTGTTCCGTGTATTGTTTAAATGTTGAAATAAAAATTGTTATAATAAAGAATTTAAATATTTCTGAGTTTTTTTGTTTTAAATAGAAATTAAATATCATTCAATAAAATAATAATAAGAAACCCCGTTGCGTCTTTTTTATAAACATGTTATAATATATATTTAAGATTAAATAATATACACTAATTAGAGGAATAATTTATTGAATAATACACTCAAAGCTTTTCGTTGGTTGACATTACCAAGATCCTCAGGAATTACAATACTAAGAATGTATTGTATTGAAATAAAGTAACCAAAAAGAATTTAATTGTGTGTGAAACATAAAATTTAAAGAGAACTGAATCTTATATGAACATTTTATTTAATTAGCCAAAGAGTTAGAAGATATAGCCCATGCATAAAACCCCGAGATAATAAGAGATCTTAGAAAATAGCCTAGGTTATAAAATCTTGTAACTAAAATATTAAGAATTGAGTTTTGTCTATTTTGTTAAAACTTGTTAAGTGTTTTGTTCTGTTTATTGTGTAAATAAAAAAATTGTTAAAATTAAAAGAATTTAAATTATTCCTGAGTTGTTTTTTAAATTTAATAGACATTAAATTATTCATTCAATAAATAATTAATAATAATCAATTCTTCTTTATAAAAAAAATTATAATATATATATATTTATATATATAATATTTTATATATTATATATTTTTATGTAATAAAATTTTTTTAAATTATTACATAAAAAAATTTAAAACAAAAATAAAACATTTCCTACTAGGTAAGAACGCTATCTATGGTTGAATTACAATTTTTTTTAGTTAGCCTTATTTTATTTGATTGAAAGTCTTAGTCATTATCATTACTCTAAAATAAGCACGGACATGGGCAAACTTTTTTTTTTGCTCAATGAGTTTTGATTTGTTGGGTTTTGGTCATTGACATCAGTCTGAACCTTGGGAAAATTCTGGATTCCGTCCCAGTAGCACCAGACAAACCTTTTTCTTTGTCAAGGAATTTTGATTTTTTAATTAGTTTTTAGGGTTTTAGACCTGGGAAGTTGATTAGCAACAGTCTCATCCTTGGGAAAATTCAGGATTCTGTCCCAGTTGCTCCTAAAGTTCCCACCTGTAACGAAGTATGGAAAGATGTTGTGAACAATCGTTCTAATGTTAGTCCAATGCCAACATAAACCCAAACGATATGGAAATTGATATGTACCATATGATATAGTGTATATTAAAATGTGTTAATTTTGTCTACATAAAATGTGTTTAAGTTGTGTATATAATAAATATTGGTACTCCATTGCCAATATACAACCAAAACAATATGAAAATTGATATGTACCACATGATATGTTGTGTATGAAAATGTGTTTATATTGTGTATATAATAAATACATTTTTGTATTTTACTTAATTAACTTATCATAAATGTTCTGTCTTATATGAGCCAAGCTTGGTCTCTTGGTACTATTAGTAAAACAAAAATATTTTCTTTTTAGAGATTATCTTTGATAAAAAAAAAACATGCTATTACTTTTGATAAATTCCACACACACATACACGCAGGTGTGCACGCACGCACACATACACACACAAACATACCTTTTTATTTTAAATCTCTCTATCTTATATATATATATATATATATATATATATATATATATATATATATATATATATATATATATATATAATTTAAAATAGGAGAGCTTCTTGTAAATAAACACTTCTCTTGAAGTCTGCTAAAAAAAAAAATGGTCAAGAGGCGATTAAAGAGAACTTTAATCTATCATACGTTTATCTAGGGCACTTTAGGGTTCAACACTTACTTGCAAACCCTTGAAGGCATATTTTTGAAGTTTAATAATTTCTTTCCTCTTAATTTTGTGAATACAAAATTTAATTAGTAATTTATGGTGTACTGTTTAAATTACTATCTAATGAATTAAAGGTATTTTAATTAATTGAAAATTTGTAATAAAAGAACTGTTAATTATATAATTAGGTGTTGTAATTGTTGAAGGTAACAAAATCAGAAGTTATGGAGAACAAGCTAAAATTATTAGAAGAGCTGCTTTTAATAACAGATATGTATTTAAACTGAATCAAACCATTTTTTGAAACATGTATTAAAAAAATTGGAAACAAGTATTTTTTTCTTTTATACAAATATAGGCCGCTATATTTTTAAGTATAATGTATACATTAGCGAAGACGCCAGAAAAATCAATAATCTAGTACTGCAATTAATTAAAATGACAATTTAACTTTATTGTAAAATCTTACTGTTGTTTATTATTTTCTCTAAATGTATGTTCTTTAATCAACCAGTAAGTTTTACATTTCTATTTTACTAAGAGATATTTCAACAGCTAGTGAACACAAGGAATTTTTCTACAACACAATGAAATTGAGTCTTTTGATTTTTTTACTTCACAATATTCTTCATATCTTCTCCCTTGCCTTGAGGGTACAATATTTTCACACAATATATACATACAGTGGCGTATTCTTTGTATAATCCTAAATACAAATTTAAGAAATCTATGAAGTTGTTTATTATCTACTGGTCTAGGGAAACAAAATATAATCCTATTATAAATTACTAAATCCATTCTTCTCTTGGAACAATTGGAAAATCGATCCACTACTTTTTCAGCACTACGTGTGGCACCTGCCAATGAATGTTGAGTAGGGCTAAGCCGTTGAGTCTATCTTCAGATGTGGTGGGTCGTATCCAAGAAGGGTAGAAAAGGAACGTTCACCTTCAGCAACAGTGACAGGAATTACACTTAGTGTTTCAAGCACTTTCTTTATATTTGGGAATAAATCATTGTCACAGAACGGTAAAGTATGAAGAGGACATAATGGGATGTTGACCAATCTCCTTTTCTTCAATTTCTCATTTCTTCTTCCAGATCTCAATTTCATTTTGAAGTATTAAGTTGTTAACATCTGGAAAGTTGATTTCTTTCAAAGACTGCTTGACGACGTTAATTTTTTCTTTTACAAGGAAGCTTGGCACCAAATACTGCAGTTTAGTGACCAGGTTGAAATAACCTCCAAATCTTGATGTACATTCAGATATGCAGTGGTCCAAAAATTGGATATAGACATTAACTTTAAATTAGGCTTTTGCATTTTCTTGTGCAGCATTTGATCTATGAACCTGCCTTCCATAAAGTCGTGGTAAGGACATCTCGACTTTCCGTTTCTTTGCAAGATTTTCGTGTTGTTGTAAACTCAGTTGCAAGCTGCTGAGTGTAGCTTTTAGTATATCTAAATATTTTTGTGTTTGCATTAGGTCTCTTGTCTTTTTTGCAAATACCGGCTAACTGGCAGTATCAAGGCAGTTATGTCCCCACAGACAAACATGCGTGTAATACAATCTCAATTTTAGGGAACGTGTAATAAAACAGCAGTTATTTATGTCCTCGGGTGAAGATATTATTGCATCAAATAATGCAATAAAATCCATCAGAACACTTATGTCCTTCAACCCATCTCATTTTAGAAAGCGGCTCTATAACAGTTTTTAGAGCATGACTCTAAGGACAATTTTCAATATTTTTTTTTTTAGCACTTCTCTTCGAAAACTGCTATGCTTCAGGAATGTTATTGCACTTCTGATTGTAGCCAACATATTTTTAATATGTCTAGACGCTGCTGTGCCATTAGTTGCTGCTACAATGACAAGGTTCAATGTCATTAGCAATGTCACAGCAGTTAGTGTACAAAGCGTGCAGGTATTCCTGTTAAATCCTTGCCTTTACACATATAAATTGGCCCGCCATAATGATAGCCCCGTCATCGCCTTGTCTTTGTAACCTATTTAGGTTGAGGCATAATTTTGTAACTGTTTCCAAATGTCAGAAACGCTTCATCAATCATATTATTTTGTAGAAAACGGACACTGAGAGACATTTGTTCAATCCCACTTATGTCTGTCGTCTTATCACACAAAATAGAAAAATATGATGATTGTTTTACATCAAAAAAAATCTTTTCTATTATTAAATTACCACAAATTGATATTAGCTCATTCTGGATTTGTGGGCTAATGTATAATGCATTCTTTGAAACTGTCTTGAAATGCTCTTTTAACATTGCATCTCCAGCGTCTATTCTGAATTTGAGCATGGCTCTAAAATTTCCTTGTCAGCTTTCCTCCTCATCTTCTAAAACATCTGAACAGTTTCCTTCATGATGTCCTCATAAGGGAATATTTTGTCTAACATGAAACATGACTTTTTCATTATTGAAACGAGATTTTCTCTGCTCTTCTTAGCTCTTCTTACAACATCATTGTCTGTCAAGTGTAAAACATCAAAAAATTTATTTTTATAAATGTTTGTGAACACCTCACTACCCAAGACACTATTTTCATGAGCTGATTTCATGTTCTTTCATCACTTTAAGTGCTTTTTTACATTTTGTGAGTGGCTGGGTAACTAAAGGATTAATGGTAGCATTATGAGATGCACTTTTAGCAATTAAAAAACAATTGTTTACATGAAGTTCCATGTATTTTTTTTAATAAACAGTCCATTTATACTGCTTCAGCCAAGACAACATCTACTTTTACTTCCTTTTTTTAGGGAAATTTATACTTATCCAAATATATACAACTATCTTGAGTCAAAACCTGGTACTTACATTGTTATCAATCTTAGTTTTAAGCGTTGATAATATGTCATAAATGTCTTTTATTTTATTCCCACTCACACTATTCTGAACCATAACAGTTCCTGAAGAGGTGCAGGGGACTTCACTGATATTAACGTTATTAGCATTGTCCACTACGTCACTAGTTGGTCCAGTGTCAGATGGTTTACTTTTCTTAATTATAAATGACTCTGATGTTCCTTTCCACTTTCCAATGTTCACTTCAGACATCATAATTGAAATAAACGCACTTTCCACTATCAGTTACTCACTTTACAAATGCAAGAGAATATAATAATATCAACAAAAATGTAAATCACAAGACTACAATCACATCGACGCTGTCAATGTATTGACGAACGAATCTATTTGGCTAGGTGGGAGACGACAGCATGTGGCGATCTCAAGGTCAAGTGGTAGGTAGAAGCACTAAAAATGAGCATCTATGAATGCAATGTATTCAAACTCAGTCGCAAACTTTGCTGTTGTTTTAAAGGTTAATATTTGTCTGCTGAAATTATTTGGTTTGCGGGAGACATAGTATCAGCATAGTTTTTTTACGTCAGGTTCATCATCATTACTTCATAACATCTGTACACATAATTCAGATGGTTTGTTCTATATAACTTACAAGACACCAATATCTTTGATGTGTAAACATTTTATGAATTTTATTTTTAATTAAAGTATTTTCATCAGACAGTTTTTTTACGTCAGGTCCATCATCATTACTTCATAACATCTGTACACATAATCAGATGGTTTGTACCATATAATTTACAAGACACACCAATATCTTTATTGTGTAAACATATGAGTTTTATTTTTAATGAAAGTATTTTCATCCGACTACTGTATTAAATGTTTTAAAGTTCTAGTTACCTTGGATATTCTGTAGTATAGAAAGTTCATCTTTGTTTAATCAGAAATTGATCATGAAATGAAAAAAATCTGAATGCATGACACTATTATATGGAATTTGAAGATAAGGTTTCAGAAATTAAACTGGTTCTTTGAACAAAAAATGTATCAAATAAAGATACAACTTTTCTTTGAACTTAAGCTTGTGAGGTTATGTTAATGAAAATAAAAGACACAAAATTCACAAATTAATCATTTAAAGCTGTTGTAAGTTATTGTTGTAGTAGCAACACACACTAATGATGATTCCTTTGTCATTGAAAGGCGTCTGAGTTGATAAATGATTAACAGATTCATAAATTATGAATCTAGTGTACGTCTTTTATTTGTATTTATTATTCAAGTAAAATTTTTAGTATGTACAACACATTTAGTTTTAGTTAAATTTTGTCCACTGGCTACTCTCCCCTCTTCTCTTTCTGTGTATATGTGTGCGTGTCATAATTGTTATCGGTTATAACACATTGTGACTTTTTTTTCAGGTGGTGCTGGAGGAAAAGGCGTATGGGGCAAGTTAGGTTCCGAACTAGTTGAAGAAGACGTAGATATGAATGATCCTAATTATGACAGTGACTCTCTGGATCACGGAGATGTAGAATTAAAGACAATTATTCCCGAACCCTCTGATGAAGAATTAAAGGTGAGTTTACCATCACCTATATTTACTCCATCACATATTTAACGGAGATAAAATATACCATCATCAAAATTTTTATAACGGTAAAATTTAAAGCTCATTTAAAATTGTTTAAACAGCAATGCTCTAGGAGCTGTAAAACTTAGTTTGAGAAACAAATGAACCATAGGAACATAAAATGAGGTCAGTAACACCTGTAAATCATAATTTTAATTGAGAAGTAACCAGTTGCGTATTTTATTTTTTCGGATACAGTGATCCCTCGTTATTCATGGGTGTTACGTTTCCCGAACCTACTGCGAATACTGAAATCCACTGTATATGGAAAGGAGGTTATGTTCTACATTAAAAATGTTAACATTTATTACAGCTATACTGTACACTTATAATACAGTATTAAACAGTACTTATAATCACAGTATATTTACATACTAAATAATTACATACATATTTTTATTGTTTATTTACCTTTTTTCTTCAATTCGAACTAAACACCTCCACAAGTAGATGCAACATTTCCAAAACTAGCAGACAACAACCGAATGTGACATCTGTTTAATAATCAACAAAAAACCAAATCAGAGTTAGATACCGCAGCTAGATACAGTTATCAATGTTTAGATTTCAAGAGCTATTAAATTAACAGTAAGTAAACAGAGGGATGCTAAACTTATGTATGGAGTTGGATGAGGGTGCCGTATTAACTTATCGTAGTGTCAGTGTTGATAACGTCACTTGTTATAAATAAGAAATGCCTATTTTTTGAGTAGTAGGCCTTGTAGTGTACAGTATAACGGATGTTTGGAGAATAATTAGATTTCTTTGTGATAAATAACTATAGTACTGTACAAAATAAATAAGATGAGAACTCATCCTACAATCTGCACAGTAACTATACTGTCTTGTCATTTTGTTTAGACACCGTACATATTAGTGGGATATCCTGTAATTTTGCCAACCACGAATAGCGAGGGACTAATATATTAAGATATTTGTGAAATAATTTTTTCTTTATATATGTTTTTGCTGTCTAACATTTTCCTAGTTTAATTTTCTGTGTAACTAAAGCACAAGTAAAATATTTTTGTAAAAAAACTTGATAGGCTTTATTTGGGCAATGAAATTATTTAATATAGTGACTTACTAAAAACCATATATTATACCACCTAAACGTTTATGAGTGATATCACCTTATGCGGCAAATCATAGTACCAAGGTGTAATTCCAACTACTTATCTCCTTTCCCTTCCAGTGTAATTAACAAGTCTCACAGAGCCTCTTGTTTGCAGAATCCTTGGTAGTTGCTATTTTGCAAGATTTTGTGTATATAGTCAAGCTTTTGGAGGCTGCTGCCTGACTAAAGATTCTAACAACTAACACTGATTTCAGAGGAAATTTGGACTATTACACCCTTTCAACCAACCGCCTGTTTCTCTTGATTATAGTTACATTGGAGCCATATACAATATCATTATTGTTATGAAATCAAACTAAATAAGTTTTAATTCTAATAAAAAAATATAAAAATAATAATTTTATTTTCATATTTTAAATTTTCAGAAAGGTATTGAATCTATTGTTTTGGAATACTTTGAGCACGGAGATACTTTTGAAGGAAAACTTTCGTTTCAGGAGCTCAACTATAAAGATAAAGCACATATGGTAACTATTGTCACTTAATCTATTTAAAATGTGTTGTTTACAGTCATGAAAACAGTTCATTGACTGATGAGATGTTATATTAATTACAGATTCCACAGCTTGCAATTGAAATTGCAATGGACCACAAACCTTCTCACCGAGAAATGACATCCGTTTTGATCTCCGATTTATATGGCCAAGTCATTAATCAGAGGGACATTGCTATGGGTAAATTTTTAAAACTGATTTTACAGATAAAGTTTTTGATTTATTTCATTTGTATGCAATTTTTGTGCTATGAATTTTTACCACAAATAGAAACATGATTTGTTATCAGTAGACCAAACAAAATTTTTATTTTATATCCAAGCATTTTTATTTTATATTCTGAAAGTATGTAAAGATTTGTTAAACTTTAGAAAACGAAGAAATCTATATTTATCATTAAATTTATTCTTCGTATTACAAACATGATTTACTTTTAAAAATCAGTATAGAAAATATGTATACAAAAATTATGAAATATAAAGGTTTGTTCTGAAAATAATTAAATTGAAAATTCACAATAGAGAAACAAGCTAAGGATCATTTTAGAGATGCTACTGTGTTATGTATACAGTAGGATTGTTAAATAAATTGTTTACTATTTAGGGAAATAAATAAAATAATTTTTTTTAAAAATAGGTTCCATTTCAAATATAAGCATTTTTTTCAATTGTAAATTTTAATTAAAAATGGCGTTATTATTGTTTGGCATTATTCTCTTCATTGGTTTTATTTTTCTTGTTGTCTTCCATCTCCATTTTTAATGCTTTCAGAACACTTTCTTAACACTTTAAATGTTTGATCATCCAATTTACTGGAGAAATATATTTTTACAATCAATTACTTTCAATTGAGAATATATTCGGGTTAAAATCAAACAGGCCATGCATTTTAAAACGGCAGGATAGGAAAACCCCATTATCTCTATGCCTTTATCTATAAATAATCTGAATATGAGGTGGGATTATGTTGGACATAGATATTTATTGTTCACTTGTACTGCAACATTTTTTAAAATTCAAATTTGTGTTTAATTCATACTTATATTCTTATCAACATGTTAAGTTTTAAAGAAAACGTATTGTCGCCTTTCCCCTTATTGCCAATCACCTTTAGACAATTTTAATTAATTTAAAAGGATAAAAACAGTAGAATTTTTTAATGTTTTATAATAATGCACAGGTTGTAATCTGAATCTAAAATATATAATGCTGCACTGATTGTAATATGATTTTAAAGTACAATGATCACACGTTTATGTTATTAGTTATTTGAAATTTAGCTTTTGAAATCTTCAAATAAGTACTAGAGTTGTATTAATAAAAATTCTTGTATCTAAGATCTTATAGTTACTAGTAAATTGGGTATATTGTGTATTAATTAAATTGTAAATAACAGGAGTATGTTTGTAGTAATTTTAAAGACGTTTAGCTTGTAAGACTTACCGCCTACAAAGAATATGAAATTATTTTGAATATAGTTTTAAGGGCATAAAACTCCCTTGTACAAAATGTAGGTTAGCTAATGGCATCACATTTGCAAGGTTGAAAATATCTGAAGTTGTAGAGTTATCTACAAATTATACAGCCTTGTAAGAAATAAACAAATTATAGGTGGAGGGGAAAGGCATGATGATCTCCCGGTAGGCAGAGATAAGTATGCTACCAAGTAGGCAGGGTCGAAGATCTCATATCAGCAATCTGAGTGCCATTTTATATTTTTATAAGTAGTGCCTATGTTAGTGAATATCACCTTATCTATATAAATAAAAATGTATGTTTACTTTTGTTTAAAGTCTTCAAAAGTTTTATATTGATTGGTTTGAAATTTTGATTCAAGGTGGCATTCAAACAGCTCAGTGCTTTTATATACCCAATTATTACTTCATTTATTTGAGTTGATAGGATTAATAAGTTTCCACAGTAAACCAGTTTTGTAAAATATAACCAGAATGTAATATTTTTAGGACCATATGTTAATCTGGAAATAAACGCATTCTCCTACTGCTCCAAATAAACATATGCTTTTAAAATTAATACAGTAAAAACCAATTAATCCTTTGTCATATAGTCCAGATTTTCATTACCCTAACATCTCAGGCAGTAAAGGATAAAAATTAGAGTATTGGTTGGCAGTGTTTGGGCCTGGTCAGCAGTGACAAGGGTGACATTTATTTGTTTGCCATTTATCTAATTTTAGTCAATGCATAGAGGTTTTGTGTACCAAGTTTTCTAAGTTCTTCTGGACATAATTATGTTCTAAAATTAAAATTAACATTTATTTGTAATGTTTATATTAAAAAGTTGCAAAACATATATATATATATATATATATATATATATATATATATATATATATATATATATATATATATAAAAGCTCTAATAGAACTAACCAAAAACATGTTTCCCATTTTTAAAGAAAGTTACAAAAGGTTCCACTTTAAAACCAGATTTCATTTTCCACTTTATAAGTTCACTGCCAAAGTAGTATAGGAAATGCTAGTTATTTATAAAATATTTGTTGTATAGGCAGAATTAAGGATATTAGGGTTTTAATGTTTGATAAATACACAGCCTCAATGATTCATATTGTGTTATTTATAGAAAACATTAAAAGATCAAATAGATTCTTTCAAAATAAAGTTTTCTAAACATAAAAATAAATTATTGACTTGATATACTAAATTTCCAAATTATGTAGGTTATTAGTAAATCTATATTTAATATTTATTATAAAAGAACTTAATTAATAAATATTTTTAATTGAAGAAAATTATAAAATCTTTTGTAAATAAAGGAAATTGTAATTTAATCATTTGAACTAAAACAGATATTTAATTAGATGATTTTTGTACAATTCATCATAACATTTCAATAATTGTAACAATGAAGTGTTAGTAAGAGATATGACCAATCTTATTTGTTTAGCCTATCAAACTCTTGCAACAGAATGAGGGCTAATGACCTCCTGCTAACTCTGATCTGTATTTTTAGAAAGTAGTACACCTGTTACAAAAACCAATCAAGGCTGTTTAATACAAACAATTATGTAAACATTCAGTTGGTTTCTACTTATAAAGGCTTAATTTATTTAAAACCACAGATGGTATATATTAATCTGCTATATTTTTTTTTTACTACTGATGATTTTTTAAATTAATTACTTTTCTTTTAATGCAGGTTTTGATATTTAAACTGTCATGCTTAAGAATTGCATTTAAAGATCAATTAATTTTGTAAGGTTATGGTATAAATTTTTTTAATATGTCTATAATCTTGCACAAAGTTTATTTTCATTTTATATCTAGACATGCCTTAATAATTCAATTTAGCTGGATTGATATAAAACTAGACTTGAATAATTTGTAAAAAGGTTTAAATTTGTCACGTGCTTTTTATTTTTACAAGGTAACACCAAATAGTGATTTATTGTTCTTTTTCCAATATTTGCAACAATAGTGTCTGTTAATATATTAATATATAATAATTCAAGTTCATTATCAATAGAGAATAATTTTTGAAACAAACAAAAATGTTCAAAGCTTTTTGCTAACTGCTGTAAATCTTAACCCTTAGCACGCTGAGCATATAAAGGGCAACTAACAGATTATTTTCTATTAGGTAAAAAACACTTTTTTGCAAAATGTTCAAAGTTCTAGCTAATTCTGAGTTTCTAAAAATGTATTTAAAAAAAATATATATATGTATAAACTATTTATTTTTATATTTTTACACGTTTTAATCATTGAAAATTTACTTACAGATGTAAACATTTAGCTAATTCAAGATATCTATAAATTCATTTAAAATAAAATTAAAGTAACTAAAATTATTATTCATAAAATCATAAACAAGAAATTATTCTTACAGTACAAACAAAGGTCACTTACGTAAACAGTAAACAACTATAGCAATCACAATGCGAACACAAAATACGACACAGTTGCCAGACGCAGTTAGCAGAGGAATTTATTTACACCAAACAAACATTGTCACACATGTTAATGGACTTTAAACAAACAACTAGGACTTCCATAAACAAAATATTGTAAATACTTGATTTCTTGTAATATGCGTGCAAAGGGTTAATACTTTTCTACCAAGAATTCACCATGTTGCAATATTTTAAAAGACTGTATATTTTTAGAACTCAGGCAGGATGTACTTCCAGCCATCCATCATTAGAATAGAAATCTATTTTTTACCCATTTTACTTTTTCAAACCAGGGTGCCATCTTCATGAAGAAATACAGTATATACTGACTCAACCATCAATGATACTTCATGACCCTGACAAACAGACAGCCTACTGTCAATAAGTAGTATGTTGCTATTAAATTTTCCATTTTCCAATCCATTTGGACCTAACCCATGTCATTAAATCGACATTTTACCTTCTCCTCTGTTGCATCATTTTCAATTATGATTAAAGTTTTCCCCCAATATTCTATAACTGAAGGTTTTGTCTGGAATCAGAATATTTCAACTAAATGATTTGAAGAGTATGTAATATGAAGTGTAGTTTTAAGGCTAGAACACATAAAGAATGCAGAGAATTAAACTCTACATTAGTTATGTTGAAGATGGTAAATAGTTTAATAGTGAACATTAGAGACTGGCAACATTATATATCTATATGAGTTCACTGACGCATAAAATGCACATCCAATTCCATTGACTAGTTGAGAAATTTCAGTTAAAATAATATCACTCTATCAATAAGCTTAAGAAAGATACAAAGGAATTCATGGTATTAACATGTCTCCAAACCTGTCTTGAAAGTTCAAGACACCTTAATTATATTAAAAAAAAGCTCTTCCGCAAACAGTTACAATGACCAATTATATGGAGACGATATTTTTTTTTTTTATGTGAGCCACTCTAGAACATTACTGGAACAAAAACATTTCTCATGCAAATATATTTTCAAATTAAAGATGAATCTTAAAAAATACAGTATATTTCTAGTAAAAAAGATATTTATCTTAAAAAATAAGATTCTGCCTAACTTACCGAGAATCAGATATATTAGCTCCCCTTTGATGTGAGATTTCAAGTCCTGTAGCCACCATTTTTTCTACTAAAAATAATAATAAATATGAAGATTAAAAAAAAAATATTTTGTTACTTATTAAAATAACTGTTAAGAAAGAAATCAAAATTACAAAGTCATACGCGCATGCATAGACCACGTAATGGCGCCTGGTGGCTAGAACGACAGAATGTGGATCGGTAGCATGTGGCCAAGAACAATAGACATAGCAGAGGAGTTTATTTACATCAAACAAACATTGTCACACATTGTAATGGACTTAGACAAACAACTAGGACTCCTATACACAAAATATTGTAAATATGTGATTTCCCGTAATCCCTTGAGAAATCACGTTATACGCATGCAAAGGGTTAAAAAATACAGCACATCTTCAAGAGAAAAAATTGTTCTTGATGACTTTATAACTGTAGTTGGCAAAACGTTTTGACCTTTGTTTGCTGTAATGAATATATTTTTGTATTTGTAATACTATTGATTATTTATGAAAGAAAAGTGTTTTTATATTATATGTATATAAAATACATTACAAATGGAATATACTATAATAATAATAATGTATAATATTATTAACTTATTTCATATGTTTTAATAAATTTACACTGTATTTGCAATTCACAGGCAAACATGTGGTGATATAATATTTTTTTAAATTTTATTTTGTAATAGTAACAATTTTATTATATTTAGGATATCCTCCATGTATAATCCTGAAAGGTATTTAAGAAATTGTAGAGCATGTCTAAGACAGTAGTAATACTAAACATTTTATAGAAAGACTACTACGAATGCTTTATTACGTTAAACTACTTAACTAAAGTATCTTAAAATACTTAACGAAGTGAATACGTAGTTGCTTACTTGCTGTTGCGTTTCAAAACATTCGTCCCTTTTACGAAGCTAACCCTATACTGGCGGAACTAAGTGAATACATAATTGCTTACTGGCTGATGCAATTCAAAACATTTGTCCCTTTTACGAAGCTAACCCTCTACTGGCGGCATCAGTTGGGTGTAAAGGCTCTAACGGGAATAGATTTATGAATGTGGAATGGGGTGGGTTGTTTTGGTTGTGTGTCATATAGTAGAAAAGGCTGTTGGCTTCAAAGTGTGTGTGATCATTTAATACGTTTTCTTTATCTGTTACGTAGTGTTTGTATATTTCATATTTTTCTAAGGTTGTTAGTTCTTTTACTTTGTTTTAATGTGTGTGGAACATTTAAATTAGTGTGTATGTTGGTGTGTGTGTGTTGGGTGTTTTTTAGGTGTTTTGCGTAGCTGGATTTAGGGTTTGTTTGTTTTTTTTTTGGGGTAATGTGTTCTTCAAAGCGTGTATAGAATGACCTGCCGGTTTGGCCGATGTAATAGCTGGGACAATCGTTACAAGTTAATTTATAAATACCTGAGAGTTTGTATTTGTCAGTTTCTTTTTGAAAAGTTTGTATGTGCTGTCTTAAAGTGTTTGTTGTTTTGTATATTTGGTAATGGAGTTTTTTTTAATGTGTAGGTTATTTTGTGTGTTTTTGTTATGGTAGGTGAGGGATATGTATTTGTTGTTTTTTGTGTGGTTTGTCTGCATGGCTGTTTTATGGTGTTTATGTTTAATTTTCCTGAGTATATTGTCGATGAGTGTGTGTTGGTAGCCGTTTTGTTAAGCAATGTATTTTATGGTATTAAGTTCTTCGTCGTAGTCTTTCTGTAGCATTGGTATATTGATTAGGCGGTGTAACATATGATTAAATGCTGCTTGTTCGTGTTGTGTGGGGTGATTAGATGTATTATGTATGACGATATTGGTAGTTGTTGGTTTTCTGTATATTTTGAAATTATGTCTGGTGTTGTGTTTGGTGATGGTAAGGTCTAGAAAGTTTATTTTATTGTTTTCTTCTAATTCGAGGGTAAATGTGAGGTTTTGGTGTATGGTATTAATGTAATTGTGTAGTTGTTTGATTTGCCGTTTGTTGCCGTTGTATAATATTAAAATGTGATCTACATATCTATGGTAATAAATTATTTTATGTGTGATTATTGTTCTGTAGAATGTATTGTTGTTCCATATGATGTAGGAATATTTCTGCTAGGATGCCTGAGATGGGGGAATGCATAGGGAGGCTTTATTATTTGATGGAAGGATATGTCTTGAAGTGGACTCAGCACAGGATGAACAAATTCAGTGGAATGAGTTCCCTAGTATAGATTTTTTGAGTTTTAGATTATAAATTTGATATATTAATAGGCCTAATTTATTTCGGTTTATTCAAATACTTGATGCAGTAAAATTTTGATTATGCTAAAAGTTGTATGTGGTATTATTTGAGCCTCTGATAGAATATATAGCTCTGTTTCCATCACATTTGGTTGATCTTACATACATCATGACTTTTAAGGCAATTTTCTGCAAGATATAGTTTTATTGGAAATAAGTTCTGCATTTATTACTTACTAGATATTTCTAACCATCTTCAGTTCATAAATTCTTTGGTGAGACTGAAAAACATTTGCTAGAATTCTATCCTGCAGATATACACTAAGAGATCATCTTGCATTGAAAACAGTTTATTTTCCATAAAGGTCGTATTAAACATGACATTCTCATATTTTTTTGTTCTTTGTTACCTAACTGCAGGTGAGTAAAAGATTGTGAATGTTTTTAGAGTCACAATCTTTATTGTCTCGAGAGTGGTGATTCTAGAATTCCTCTTCATATAATTGAGAAATAAGTTAAATACACAATTTCAAACTATAGAGAATGATTATGGTCTGTCTTTTCCAAACAGTTAGACTTCATAATATCCTCTGCTCTATAGTCTTTTGTGGTTCCTCTCACTGTACTCTTTATCTGAAAATGTCTTCTTTAACTTTTCAATTTATATAAGATGGTGTTAAAGAACTGAAAAATTAAATGTTTATTTTTTAACTGCAAAGTACTTGAGTTGTTAATAGCTACAGGTTTTTCATGTTTTTGTTTAAATAAACAAGTTGAAAAATATTTTTTGTTCATCAGGATTTGGACTGTTGCTAAAGAATCTGCCAGATCTTATCTTAGACACACCAGATGCTCCAACTGTTCTAGGCAACTTTTTGGCTCGAGCCGTTGCCGATGACTGCCTTCCTCCTAAGATCATAGAAATCTTCAAAGCTAAAGCTGAGTCAGAAAATGCTTTGTAAGTCAAAGTCTTGTTATTTTATGTATACAAGTTTTTTTTTTACAAAATACAAATATTTAAAATTCCTTGATACCTTTTAAATTGATGTTTTGAATAAATGAATATTTATTTTAGGTTTTTATTTTACTACAAAGGTTTTAAGTGCATCAATTTACATTATCTGAAATATTTATCTTTTTCTTTGTTCTGTTATCTGGTTTATAGGAAAGGTTTTGTGTTGTTATTTAGTCATGTTATTTTTTATTTTACAATACATTTAAACTGGGAGGCTACTAACAACATTATATATTTCAGATACTCTGTATCCTTTGACAGTAAAAAATGACTTCGGTTACTCTCTCTGATTGACAAATGATTTAGTGTCCAAAATATATCATTATTTTGGTGATCGTCTGTGTCTATTTTATGTGTTTATGTAGTCTATCAATCTCCTATTTAGTCGAAAAAATTTCATACTTCACTTTTTTTTGAGGTTGCCCACTCTGCGGACCCAAAATATTTTAGAGAAATTCCTATATCTAGCATCTGACTCTGGATGTAGTTTAAGTGAACTTATTTTTAGATCTAAATGCATTTTAAGCTCATTTTACAGTCATATAAGAACTACACTACTAATTACACAATTTATTTTTAGGGAATTTGAAAGAAATAATTAATAAATAAGATATCTTTAAAACCGCAACCTATAATTTTCAGTGTTTATATATATATATATATATATATATATATATATATATATATATATATATATATATAAAGAACATAAGTTAAAATACAAATACAAGAATTATAATTGAATTTACAATTCAAAGCTTTTCGTTGGCTAACAGTACCAACATCATCAGGAATATTATACAATGAATTGTTTATTGTTAATTCTTGTATTTGTATTTTAACTTATGTTCTTTATATATATATAGACTGAAGAAGATCATGTTGATCGAAATATTTCAAATAAAAGTGTATTAAGTGTTTTATATGTGTTTTATATGTGCTTATTTCCAAGAGATTGCAGTTTTGGACTATTGCCTTTAGGTAAGTCTGTCAGTCTCCTATCAAGTCCAAAAAAATTCCTAAATAAGCTTTAAGCTCTACTAGAACTAACCTAAATATATATATATATTGTAACATTTAGAAGTAGTATATATAAAAGGCACTTACCAAAATAAGATAAATATATATAAATAAATTCAGTATGTAAAAAATTTACTAAAATATACCAGGAATGAATTGTAAACATAACCTAATTTCACTTGTGTAGAAAATGCACACAGCCACATTTTAGATCTAATCACAAGATTTTATATAAAAAGAAAAAAAACAAATCACTATTTATAAGAAAATGTATTAGAAATAATTGATAGGTAACAATTTAAATAGAACTATGTAAAAATACACTTAAAACTTTCACACGGCAAGCTAGTGGAATGTGCTGTAGTAAACACGTTGGATAACGGATTTGTGGAGTTGCGTGCGCATTGACCGGCAAAAGATATTCGTTTAAATATTTCTCGTGGAGATATAATATAAAACAGTTTTGGATTTAAATGCAAAGAAATTTAAGTGCAGTTGTTAAGAAGAAGAAGTGTATCCGTAAAGAAGAAGAACATGACATCCGTAAAGCTGTACTTACAAGGAATAAACGAAAAAATAGCGGAAATTCACGGCTTGGCCATTTTTATTGCTAACAAAGGTAGCGTCAGGCAGTTGGAACAAAGCATCGGAACGAGGAAGACGTATTCAGAATTGGCTGTAAAAAATTTTATTTTTTTAACTGGTGCGGAAAGTGCAGTATCGTATTTAAATCATAATTACAGAGTAACAATAAGCCAAACCATTGAACTGATCAATTAAGAAGACATTATTCAGGAAATTATTTAATTAAGAACCAAAATAACTTGTAAAAATTTTAACTTGTAAGAATTGTAATTTAGATATTTTTTTGAAAGTGCCAACTCAAAATTTATTAGTCAAAATTTAGAAAACCCACCTATTTAACCCGAGATAAAGAGAGCTCAAGCTCAAATTGAAATAATTAAATCAATTTCAATTCATATTAAATTTTATAACTAAACTTCTTGCTGCCATAACAAATTTTAGACTTAGGCTAATAAAGCTTAATTTTTGTAATTCTTTGTAGAGGAAATAAGAATTTTTAATTAGTAAGTGACTTTGTAAAAGATAACAAGGAATGTCATTTTAAGATATTAAAAGTTTATTGTAACAAAAAGCAGCATTGAATTGTTATTTCTTTTAAATTATAACTTTTATTAAGACTTGTATAAAACAAAATTACCAAGTATTACATTTGGCACACAAACGTGGGGCTCGATTATAAAAAAAAATTTAAGAATTAACCTTAAGGCACTTTAGATAAGATTATTAATTAAATATTTGTATTAATATTGTTTACTTTTCAGGACTTTGCAACCATAAGTCAATAATTTTTTTATTTTCAAAATTTAAATAGAATAAAGGGGAATTTTGAAATTTTAGATAAAGAAATTTAAAAAAAATGGAATCTGAAACAGGTACATATAATTTAAGGAGGGAGAAAGCGAAAAAAACAGAAAAATTAGAGGAATATAACAAACATAGTAGGTCTAGGAAGGGTACAGCAATTGAGGAAGCTGCAAAAGGAAAATATGTGACATTAAAAGAAAAAATAGATGAAAAAGAGGAAGAAGCTACAATAGGCCTGATAGAATTGGAAGAAGGGACAAGCCTGGAAATACAAGAGACAGAAATGGAAGGCACAGATATGCCTATAGAAGAGAGTGAGGTGGAAACCCAAGTAGATGAGGCTAGGGGATTACCACTGATGCAAACCCAACAGAAAAAGGGAAATAATGAGAATGAAGAATTGAGGGAAATGATGAGATCTCTCATGGAAATGAGTCTAAAAGGGAGAGAGGAAATGAAGGAGGATATGAGAGAATTAAAAAAAGAATTAAAAGAGAATATAAATGAAATAAAAGGGGAAATGAAAGATATGAGTGAGGATATGAGGGAAATAAACAAAAAATTAGAGGAAAATAGAGACGAAATGAGAGAGATGAAGGAAGATTTCAAATTCATAACACAGGAAATAAGGGAGGAAAGTAAGAAAATGATAGAGGATATGAGGGAACAGTTGAGAACCGAGAATAATGATGTAATAGGAGTTATGAGAAGAGACTTAGAGGAGAAGATTAAGGAGAATTTAGAGGAAACAAAAGAAATAGTGGGTACTTGTCATGAATATTACCTGCATGCAGGAGCTAAGAAATGTCATACCATATTATCAGAGAGCTTCACTTGGAAGAAGATGGGAAAAAGCATTAGGGGAATTATTAAAACATGTAATATTCGTCAAAGAGCTAAAAATGTAACCCAAGGTAATTTTGGAGAGATGAAAGGGATCCAAGTGGAAAAACCAAAGGAGCAATTGTCAATTGATTTTATAGGACCATTTCAAAGAACTGTAGGAGGCTATAAGTATTTATTAGTAATTTTAGATGTATTTACAAAATTCGTTCAAATCTATAAATTGAAAAAGGCAACCACAGGGGAGGCAATTAAATGTTTAGAAAATTATATAGAAAATTTCGGGAGAGTAGAAAGAATACAGACTGATCATGGAACCCAGTTTAATAATAAGAAATGGCTGGAGTATATAAAAGATAGAAAAATGAAACCAATATTTTCTCCAATAAGGAGGCCACAAAGCAATATCGTTGAGAGGGTGAATAAGGAGATCATTAGATGTTTGAGAACATATTGTCATCATAACCATAGAGAATGGGGAAAGTATGTAGAGGTTATTAACCAGGCAATTAATGAAATTCCTCATGAGACTACAGGATACACACCTAACCAGCTACAACTAGGAATTCAGGATGAAAGGTTTTGGCAAAAGGAAATAAAAAATTTTGGCTGGAGTTCAAAATTAATAAATTTAGAAAGACATTTAGAAATTGCTAGGAGTAGAATTAAGAAGAAGACTCATAAGAGAGCAGAGAAATTTAATAAAACTCATAAAATAGAAGAATTAAATGTTGGGGACAAGGTATTAGTAAAAGAAAATTGGCAACCACAGGGTATAAGAGGTGAGATGGCAAAATTATTTTATGTATATGATGGACCTTATGTGATCACCAAGAAATATGGCAAAGCGACTTATGAAATCAAAGATGCTAGAAGCAATAAAATTAGAGGAATTTTCCATATTAGCTTGTTAAAGAAATTTTATGAACCAAGGGAGGCACACCAGGGAGAATCAGATAAATTTCAGGTAGAACAAATTAAATAAATAAAGGGAGAAGTCGAGAGAAAGGAAAATAACAAGGGATAATAAGATGGTAACAACAGGAATGTCTCAGGATATAAAAGTATTAGGAGAAGGAAGCGAATGTAGGAGGGATAGATAACAAATAAACCGGAAATGACAATAGACCAGAAATAACTTAATAATTAAACAAACACTTGAAAAAAAAATATAAAGAAATAAAAAAAAAAAATATGTAAAAATAAATAAAATAGGAAGGGATGAATGAATAAGAACAAGGACCTAACCTACAAACAACCTAGACATGCTATGACTCGGTTAGGCTAAAATTTAAAAAAAGGAACACTGTGTCAGAAGATAGATTATATAGATAAATAAAAAGACTTATGATTGGAAGGATTCCATTCTATTAAAATTAAAATAAAGAAAGAAAAAGAAAAAGTTTATAAAATAGATTCTAAGAATCAGAAAATGATTAATGTACGAGATGTTAAGAGTAAGAGTATTGTTGATTAAATGTTAATTGTTAATTTATTGTATTGTTAGTAGTTAAGTATATCATATGTAATTAGATGGCAGCAGACAAGCAAGAAGGATAGAGTAAGAGTTTACTCCCAAAATGTGAAAATTGAGAGTTAAGAGTAAGAGGATTGTTGATTAAATGTTAATTGTTAATTTATTGTATTGTTAGGAGTTAAGTATATCATATGTAATTAGATGGCAGCAGACAAGCAAGAAGGATAGAGTAAGAGTTTACTCCCAAAATGTGAAAATTGAGATAAAAAAAAGGAATTTTGGAATCAAAATTTTTTTTAATCTAAATTTGGGGACTATGTAACATTTAGAAGTAGTATATATAAAAGGCACTTACCAAAATAAGATAAATATATATAAATAAATTCAGTATGTAAAAAATTTACTAAAATATACCAGGAATGAATTGTAAACATAACCTAATTTCACTTGTGTAGAAAATGCACACAGCCACATTTTAGATCTAATCACAAGATTTTATATAAAAAGAAAAAAAACAAATCACTATTTATAAGAAAATGTATTAGAAATAATTGATAGGTAACAATTTAAATAGAACTATGTAAAAATACACTTAAAACTTTCACACGGCAAGCTAGTGGAATGTGCTGTAGTAAACACGTTGGATAACGGATTTGTGGAGTTGCGTGCGCATTGACCGGCAAAAGATATTCGTTTAAATATTTCTCGTGGAGATATAATATAAAACAGTTTTGGATTTAAATGCAAAGAAATTTAAGTGCAGTTGTTAAGAAGAAGAAGTGTATCCGTAAAGAAGAAGAACATGACATCCGTAAAGCTGTACTTACAAGGAATAAACGAAAAAATAGCGGAAATTCACGGCTTGGCCATTTTTATTGCTAACAAAGGTAGCGTCAGGCAGTTGGAACAAAGCATCGGAACGAGGAAGACGTATTCAGAATTGGCTGTAAAAAATTTTATTTTTTTAACTGGTGCGGAAAGTGCAGTATCGTATTTAAATCATAATTACAGAGTAACAATAAGCCAAACCATTGAACTGATCAATTAAGAAGACATTATTCAGGAAATTATTTAATTAAGAACCAAAATAACTTGTAAAAATTTTAACTTGTAAGAATTGTAATTTAGATATTTTTTTGAAAGTGCCAACTCAAAATTTATTAGTCAAAATTTAGAAAACCCACCTATTTAACCCGAGATAAAGAGAGCTCAAGCTCAAATTGAAATAATTAAATCAATTTCAATTCATATTAAATTTTATAACTAAACTTCTTGCTGCCATAACAAATTTTAGACTTAGGCTAATAAAGCTTAATTTTTGTAATTCTTTGTAGAGGAAATAAGAATTTTTAATTAGTAAGTGACTTTGTAAAAGATAACAAGGAATGTCATTTTAAGATATTAAAAGTTTATTGTAACAAAAAGCAGCATTGAATTGTTATTTCTTTTAAATTATAACTTTTATTAAGACTTGTATAAAACAAAATTACCAAGTATTACAATATATATATATATATATATATATATATATATATATATATATATATATATATATATATATATATATATATATTGTAACATTTATAGAATGGGCTATATAATATTATTTAAGAATTGGAGGAATATATTAGAAATAACTCACACAAAATTTAAACAAAAATTCATTAAAAGATTGGTTAGGTTAAAATTGAAACTAAATTCTGGTAAAAGCCTAGGAATTGTAAACAAGGTTTTTGAACTGGAAATGTATTAGGAAATTTGTTATATCAAATAACCTAACACATAAATTAAAATAAGAAAATCTAATAATAGTTATGTGTAAACAAATTTGTAAACTGTAGTAACATAGGGCCTAAGTAATTACTTGAAGGAGAAAGTGAACACGTTTGTAAACAAAAGAGAATTGAAAGGTTATGTTTGAAAAATTGGGCTAAAAACACATACAATTCAGAACTATCACAAAAGTAAAACACAAAGACACTTCACACACTAATAATATTAATAAAATAAACACTGGAAGGTTTGTTGACGATAGGAAAAGGAATAAGAAAATTGAAAGAGTTAATACAGTGAAAATATAATTTGAAAGAACTAAAACGGATTTAAGTGTGTGAATTGTTTAATTGGAGAGAACGGGAATTTACGTAAGCGACCAGCAAAATTTTGATATTTATTAAGTTGAGTAATAGCGCTATAAAATAACTTTAGTGGACTTTTAAGATAATAGAGAAGTTTAAATTTGTATATTAGGATATCTTATAGTTAATTAATAGTTCGAAATAATCCAGTTCAAATAGTTTGGCCTTTTTGCATTTTCAAAATTTAATATTGTTTGTTCAAAATTTATTTAATTAACCTAAGAATTTCTAAAAATATAGCCCATACTATAACCCCGAGATATCAAGAGATCTTAAACTAGCCAAGGGTATAAAAACCTTGTAACTCAAATTTAAAGAATCGAATTTTAGTATATTTTGTTAAAAATTGTTAAGTTGTAAATTTTTGTTTTGTGTATTGTTTAATGTTGAGATGAAATTGTAATAATAAATGTTTATGAATTGTTCTTGAGTAGTTTTTTGGTTTTGGTTATTAAATAGAAATAATATATCTTCATAAAATAGTAAAACCCCGTTGCGTCTGTTTTATAATTATGTTATAATTGGCGCAACAACGTGGGGGCTCGATAAAATTTATTTAGAGAGATTTTGAATCAAAATTAATTTAGAACTTTTTATATGAAAAACATTTGAATTGGAAATAGATTTAGAAAAATTTTGTAAAATCAAACACTGAGTTGAATAGAATCAAGGCTAGGTTTATAGTATATATAAAAATTGTTTATGTTTGTATAATAAGTTACTTACAATAAAAAAAAAAAAAAAGAAAAAATATGTCTGATGAGAGGGAATTATACAATTTGCGGAGAGAAAAAGCTAAAAAAACAGAAAAAGGGGAACAATTAGAAAAGAGTAGGCGGAAAAGGGCGATAGAAACAGAAGGGGCTGCTCAGGGGAGATTTGTTAGTTTTCAGGAGGGGATCGGAAACAGGGAGGAAAATATTATAGGCGAGCTGGTAGTTGTAGGGGACCAGGAAAAAGGGACAAGCCTAGAAATACAAGAGACAGAAACGGAAGGCACAGATATGCCTATAGAAGAGAGTGAGGTGGAAACACAAGTAGATGAAGCTAGGGGACTACTACCTATGCAAACCCAACAACAAAAACGGGGAAATAATGAGAATGAAGAATTGAGGGAAATGATGAGATCTCTCATGGAAATGAGTCTAAAGGGAGAGAGGAAATGAAGGAGGATATGAGAGAATTAAAAAAGGAATTAAAAGAGAATATAAATGAAGTAAAAGGAGAGATAAAGGAGGAAAATAAGGAGATGAGAGAAGAGATGAACAGAGGATTTGCCTCAAGTAGGTTGGAAATGAGTAGGTTGGATAAGAAATTCGAAAGCCTAAAGGAAGAAAATAGGAGAATGATAGAGGATATGAGGGAACAGTTGAGAACAGAGAATAATGCTGTAGTAGAAGTTATGAGAAGAGACTTAGAGGAGATGATTAAGGAGAATTTAGAGGAAACAAAAGAAATAATAGCAAATGTGACAGAAATTAATAAGAAAGAGATAGAGAAGGTAGAAAAAATGACAATACAGAACAGGGAAGAGTTAAGAGTTTTAAATAGGGAGATAGCTATTGAGAAAAACAATAATAATGATAGGATTGACCGATTGGAAACAGAAGGAAGGAGGAATAATGAGAAACAAGGGGAATTGACCCAGAGAATGGAAAAGGTAGAAAAGAAGGTGGAAGAAAGTAAAGGAGGAGAAGGCCTAAGGATCATACAGGTGTCATGCGGGAATCAGGAGGAGATGCCCAAATTTAATGGGAGGAATGGTAACCCTATGGAGTTCCTAAAAAGACTAGATAGGTATGTGGAGAGAAAATTTGAAGGTAGGACAGGGGAAAGATTTGATAATGAATGGAGAGGAATCATAGATAGAGCTTTGGAAGTAGGAGCGGCTAGATGGTGGGAATCAATCAGAGAGGAGGTGGAAGATTTCGCGGATTTACAAAATAGATTTATAGAAAGATACTGGGCCAAAGAAATACAGGAAGGCATTAAAGAAAGAATGGAGAATGAAAGGTATATTGAGGGAAATGGAAGAACCAGGGCAGATTATTTCATAGAAAGAGTCATAGTTTTAAAGAACATGACACCACCGCAAAATGAGGAAGAGATAGTCCGGAGATTAAGCCGGCATTTTAATGAAAGGATACAGTTGTCAAGAAGGGTACAAAATATAAAAACGATCCGAGAGATGGAAAGAATGCTGAATGAGGAGGATATAGAGGAAAGAAATAAGGAAATAAGACAGAGAAACAGGGGACCATGGAATAGGCCTACTCCTAGAGAGGAACAGAATGGAAATAGATTTCCACCCAGAAGGGGTGAGGAAGGGATGAGACAGCAGGGAAATAGAAGATTTCCAGGACCAGGAGAATTGTATAGAAGGAATGAATATAGGAATGAAGGGCGGCCATATGTCCAGTTTTTTAACAGAAGAATAGATAATCATATGAGGGGGAATGTTGAACCAAGACCAGGGCAGGAAAATAGTCGAGAAAATAGAGGAGACAGGAATTACAGAACCAATGACAGGAGCCAGAAAGAAGTAAACAGCATACAGATACGACCAAAGGAATCGACCAGTGGAAGATGTGAGGGAGACCAGGGGACCTCGGAAAACTAAAGGGCACTGGTGATACCTTATTGCATCATGGGAAAACTACAGGGGATGCTGAAGAGGGAAAGCCAGTGCTAAAGAGCCTTGGAAATATTAATTGTGACAAGAAAAAGGGTAAAAATCAATTTAATGAAAATACAGATTTGGGGTTAGGAATAATTAACAACGTATTAATAGATAGGGAATTTTTGGAAAGTGAGGGGACGGAGCGAAATTTGAATTTAGAGCAAAACAAAATATATATGAGCCCAGAAATAGAGATAGAATTTAAACAGGTTAGGGTTACAGCCTTAATAGATACAGGTAGTAATATTACATGTATTCAGGAAAAATGGTATAGTATAAATAAGGGAAAACTAGGAAGAGTAGAAACGTTGCCAATCAGAGCAATGAACATTAGGACAGCAACAAATAAAAAGAGTAAACAAATTAATAAAATTGTTCTGATAATGGGAAGATTAGGTGGGATTGATTACCCATTTCAATGTTTCATCATACCAGGCCTATTAAGAGAAATGATCATAGGGATGGATATATTAAAAAATACAAAGGCTGATATAAGTTGTGAGGATTGGAGTATAAAATTGAAATATTTGGAAAACTATATTAAAATAGATATGAAAGAAACGGAGGGTGAAAATGATGACGAAAGAAGTAATAACAACGAGGTACAAAATTTAGAAAGGGAAGATAATGTAATTAACGAATTCGATCAAATTAATGAGGAATGGGAAAATTTAGATAATTTAGGACAGGGGGACCAAAATTATGAGAAACAAAATGAAACAGAAGGGGAAATTAGTGATAGAGATATTATGGAAAGTATCGGAGATGACCGTGTAACAGATAGGCAAAAACTGGAGTTGGTGGAGATAATAAAGCAATATAAGGATGTATTTTCAGATAGACCTGGAGTGTGTAAAGGATATAGACATGAGATAAAAGTAAGAACAGATTTACCATTTTATCAAAGAAACTATCCTGTACCCACAAAGTATCAAGAAGCGGTACAAAGAGAAATTGACAAAATGTTGGAGATGAAAATTATAGAAAAAAGTAATAGCCCTTATATTAACCCTATTATTCCTGTCATAAAAAGTAATGGAGAAATAAGATTGTGCCTGGACGCAAGGAAACTGAACGAAATCATAATACCAGATTACGAGTGTTACCAGGGTATTAATGAAATATTACATAAGGCAAGAAAGGTAAAATACCTGAGTTCTATGGACCTCACGAATAGTTTTTGGCAGGTGGAGTTGGAGCCAGAATCCAGAAAATTCACAGCTTTTCAGTATAATGGAAAGACATATCATTTCATTGTGACACCTTATGGGCTAAAAACATCATTAGCAGCTTTAGCAAGAGCTATGGGTAGAATAATGGGAAATGAATTAGAACCATTCACTTTAGTATATGTAGACGACATTGTATGCATGTCACAGAGTTTTGAAGAACATAAAAACCATTTAAAAAAATTATTTATGACATTTAGGGAAAATAATATCAAAATTAAATTATCAAAAACTGAGTTTTGTAAAGAAAACATAGCATTTTTAGGTTATAGGTTGACAACTGAGGGAATAGAGATAGATAAGGACAAAATTAAGGCTGTAATGGAATTCCCCACACCAAAGAATGTTAAGCAATTAAAAGGGTTTATAGGCCTTGCCAATTATTACAACAAGTTTGTAGACCACTATTCGAAATTAGTAGAGCCACTTCTGAAACTTTTGAGACATGAAACAAAATTTAAATGGACAGATTTAGAGGAACAAAATTTTAGAAAATTAAAGGAAGCATTTATAGATACCAACGTACTAAAACACCCTGATTATTCAAAAACGTTTTATTTACAGACAGATGCAAGCGAATATGCTATTGGGGGGCATCTGTACCAGGTAACAGAGACTGGACAGAAACAGGCAATTATGTTTATGAGCCGAACCCTAAAAGGTAGTGAGATACGATATTATACGACTGAAAAAGAATTATTGGCTGTGTTGTTTTGTCTACAGAAGGCTAGACAGGTTATACTGGGGAGAAAAGTAGTAATACAAACTGACCACCAGGCTTTGACTTTCATAAAGACTTGCAGAATATTGAATTCAAGACTATATCGTTGGATATTGCTCATGCAGGAATATGATTTTGAGATTGAGTATTGTAAAGGGAAGGAGAACGTGGTGGCAGACATATTAAGTCGTAACCCATGGGATAAGATAGAGCCAAAACATATAGAGAATCAAAATAAGTTTAGTATCAATTTAATGGAAAGAGTAATAAGTAGGGAAGTAGTGACAAAATTGACAAAACTTAATGAGCTTCAGTGGGGTGATTTAGAATTAAGAAATATTATTGAAAATGTCCAGGAATACAATTCGAAATTCAAAATTGAAAATAACATACTATATAAAAATTGTAAAACAAGTTGGAAAATAATAGTACCGAGAGAGTTAATAAATGTATTAGTGATATCATGCCATGAGTACTATATGCATATAGGGGCCAAGAAGTGCTATAGTATAATAAATGAAATATTCACATGGAAAAAGATGTATAAGGAGATTAAATACCTTTTAAAATACTGTGACACTTGTCAGAGGGTGAAACACACAAATCAAACTTGTTATGGGGTGATGAAAGGAATCAAGGTAGAAGGGCCTAAAGAGCAACTGTCTATTGACTTTTGTGGACCATTTCATAAAAGTGAGGGATTTAAATATATTTTGGTTATTTTGGATATTTTTACTAAATTTATAAAAATTTATAAAATAAAAAAAGCAAATACTGCTACAGCTATTAGATGTGTAGAAGATTATTTAGAAAAATATGGACAGGTAAAAAGGGCACAAACAGACCATGGAACTCAGTTCACAAGTAAAAGATGGTCAACATTTTTAGAAAATAAAGGAATCAAACAAATATTTTCACCAATTAGGCGACCTCAAAGCAATATAGTAGAAAGGGTAAACAGGGAGATAATGAGATGTCTTCGCACCTATTGCCATGGGAACCATAAACAATGGGCAAAGTTTATACATTTAATAAATGAGATGTTGAATGAAGTACCACATGAGACCACAGGGTTCACACCTAATCAGTTACAGTTAGGAAAAATAGATGAGAGATTTTGGCATAAGTATATCAAAATTCAAAATTCAAACGAACAAAACGTTAATACCCAACTAGTAATAGATTTGGCAAGGGGGAGAATGAAAAAAAAGGCAGAACTTAGGGCACAAAATTTCAAGAGAAATCATAAGCTTTTCACATTTAATTTAAATGATTTAGTGTTAGTAAAAGAAAACTGGCAGGCAAAAGGCATAGAGGGAGAAATGGGGAAATTATTTAATATTTATAGTGGGCCATATAGAATACACAAAAAGTTAGGAGAATCGACATTCGAACTATGGGATGATAAATATGATATAAATAAGGGGATGTTCCATTCAACGGAACTAAAAAAGTACCATGATGCAAGGGAGATAAACTCAAAAGGGACAAAATAAAATAGGAAGGGAGATATTAAATATAGGTAAAGGAAGCAATATGAATAAACTCTAGGTGATTATGTGTATATGAAAACGTTAGCAGGAGATACGTTGTAAGGGATGGTAACTATATCTATGATAATTTATTAGAAACTTCGTCGAATAATGAATAAAGATAAAATTATGTATATTTAAACTTCGTCGTATTGTAAGGGAGAATCTGCGTTGATAAATAATGGAACTTCGTCGTATATATTATATATTATAAAAGAAATATGAATATATGATAATAAATATTAAAGCATCGTTGTAATAAAAATATGGTAATTGTGTATTTAAACTTCGTCGTATTGTAAGGGAGAATCTGCGTTGATAAATAAGTATTAAAACAAAATTTATATTCGTTGATATAGGGACAGTGTAATCGAAGGAACTGTAGATATGATCAAATAGAGGATATGAAATTGCAACCTTTAAAAATATTAGATGTTAAACTTCATACAGAATAAACTGAAAGGATATAAGAAAATAATTGAACTGGATGTGAGATTGGAAGGGAAGATAAAATACTAACTTAGAACTGAGAGTTAGACGAAGCTAAAAGCAAAATAAATATGAGACAAATAATAAACAAGGAATAAACAGAAATAAGGGAAAGAAATGTTATAACCAATTTGACGAAATCTAGACATACTATGACTCGGATAGGCTGGGATTTAAAGACACGGTATCAGAGAATATATGTTAAATAAATATTGAATCAGACTTATGATTGGAAGGGTTCCAATTGTAATAAATGTAAAAAAATAATAATAATTATGGAAGGAATTGTAAATACCAGAACATGATTTATTGTTAGAATTGTTAAAGAATTGTCGATTGAATGTTAGTTATAAGTATATTGTATTGTTAGAAGATAAGTTAAGAAATATGTAGCTTGAAGTTTTCAGCTCAGTATTTGATTGTTAAAGAATTAAGATAAAATTGTGTCGTAGGAATTAAGTATAAATGGACAATTTAAAGTATAAATGTTAATTTAAATTTAATTTTAAAAAAAAATATGTATATTTAATCAAGCTTGTAAAATGTAAAGAATGTGTAATGTAGAGATTAGTAATATTTTTTTTATTTAAATTAAATTAGGGGACATTGTAACATTTATAGAATGGGCTATATAATATTATTTAAGAATTGGAGGAATATATTAGAAATAACTCACACAAAATTTAAACAAAAATTCATTAAAAGATTGGTTAGGTTAAAATTGAAACTAAATTCTGGTAAAAGCCTAGGAATTGTAAACAAGGTTTTTGAACTGGAAATGTATTAGGAAATTTGTTATATCAAATAACCTAACACATAAATTAAAATAAGAAAATCTAATAATAGTTATGTGTAAACAAATTTGTAAACTGTAGTAACATAGGGCCTAAGTAATTACTTGAAGGAGAAAGTGAACACGTTTGTAAACAAAAGAGAATTGAAAGGTTATGTTTGAAAAATTGGGCTAAAAACACATACAATTCAGAACTATCACAAAAGTAAAACACAAAGACACTTCACACACTAATAATATTAATAAAATAAACACTGGAAGGTTTGTTGACGATAGGAAATTGAAACAGTAAGTTTCAACCAAAGTTTAACGAAATAAAAACTGGTGAAAACAAACTTGTTGGTATGTCAGCGGTAAAACAGATGTAGGTCAGTGTGACAATCGATTCTAGTGAAGAAAAAGAAAACAAACTAGATTACAGGCAACATGTGTTTTTGGAGAAGAAAGGCGGCCATATTTTAAACAATTTTAGAAAAAAAGGACGCGTAGTTAGTAGTTGAGTTGATTCTAGCGTGGGTGACGCTACAAGACCGGACCTGCCAGGACCAGTCAAAATTCTATTTTTTTGGAAAGAGTTCGTCTAAATTATACAGTTTTGTGAGTAAACTTGGCCAGATTAAACAGGAATAAGAAAATTGAAAGAGTTAATACAGTGAAAATATAATTTGAAAGAACTAAAACGGATTTAAGTGTGTGAATTGTTTAATTGGAGAGAACGGGAATTTACGTAAGCGACCAGCAAAATTTTGATATTTATTAAGTTGAGTAATAGCGCTATAAAATAACTTTAGTGGACTTTTAAGATAATAGAGAAGTTTAAATTTGTATATTAGGATATCTTATAGTTAATTAATAGTTCGAAATAATCCAGTTCAAATAGTTTGGCCTTTTTGCATTTTCAAAATTTAATATTGTTTGTTCAAAATTTATTTAATTAACCTAAGAATTTCTAAAAATATAGCCCATACTATAACCCCGAGATATCAAGAGATCTTAAACTAGCCAAGGGTATAAAAACCTTGTAACTCAAATTTAAAGAATCGAATTTTAGTATATTTTGTTAAAAATTGTTAAGTTGTAAATTTTTGTTTTGTGTATTGTTTAATGTTGAGATGAAATTGTAATAATAAATGTTTATGAATTGTTCTTGAGTAGTTTTTTGGTTTTGGTTATTAAATAGAAATAATATATCTTCATAAAATAGTAAAACCCCGTTGCGTCTGTTTTATAATTATGTTATAATTTATATATATATAGGTTAGTTCTAGTAGAGCTTAAAGCTTATTTAGGAATTTTTTGGACTTGATAGTCTCCTATCAAGTCCAAAAAATTCCTATATATATATATATATATATATATATATATATATATATATATATATATATATATATATATATGAAGTTAATATATTACTATTTTTGAGTAATTTTATCCACCAAAGAATGGTCAAAGACCGAAAGGTGCCTCATCACTCAAGGTAAAATTATTGCACTTAATGGTGGATAAAATTACTCAAAAATAGTAATATATTAACTTCATAAAGTCAGTGCAACGGAAAAACAATGGATAATGTTAAATATCAAGAATATATATATATATATATATATATATATATATATAGATAGATTTTTTGGACTAGGAGACTGACAGACTTACCTTGGTAAGAGTCCACTCTGTAGTCTTGAAATAGAAACACATAAAAGCACTTAACCAATGATATATTTCAACCACACAGTGGTCTTTGTCAATCAAAGAGAAAACAAAAAGAAATATGAAAGAATGAAATAAAATAAAATATATATAACCTATAAATATATATATATATATATATATATATATATATATATATATATATATATATATATATATTCTTGATATTTAATATTATCCATTGTTTTTCCGTTGCACTGACTTTATGAAGTTAATATATTACTATTTTTGGATAAAATTACTCAAAAATAGTAATATATTAACTTCATATATATATATATCACTTTCACTATATGTACTTAAAATAATAATATAAAATTATATAATATAATATAAAAAAATATACACATACACACACACACACACACAATCTCCCCCTCCCCCGGACGTTTTGGAAATGGTTAGTACACTTGTGGCAGTCGTTGTTTGGATATGGGACTGTGATCGCTGATCTCTGCACTAACGGCTTTCATTATTCATGGAGCAGTGTACGGTACAACACCATATGTTTGCTTATAATATACAAGTGTGAAATAGTGAGTCCATTACAGCTACACAGCGTAATAGGCAATTACGCAGCTATTACAGGCTTTTTTTGCTATCACTTTCAACTTAGATGCCATGATATCGTTTCCAGCCAGAATACAATTCACAGATGGGTTAACAACGGAAAGTATTCTAAAAATGAATTTTCCTGGCCTAAATAAGCTGCTACAAGCTCCGCAACACATTGAAAAGGTTAGGCAAGCTTCGATTTGTATTCCAAGTCGGTCGACAAGTAGACATGTATGTGAATTAGGCCTAACTCGTGTATCGGTGTGAACAATTTTGCAAAAAGACTTATTTCATCCATGTAAGATGTGCGTGACTTGGATGTTGATAGTTATTTACAACCAACAAATGGATTTTGCTGTTTGTATACAAGTGTTGCTTGAAGAACAAGAAAATGCCATAATCATCATGAATAATAAGGCTCATTTTCATTTAAATGGTTCCATTTACTGAACAAAACCAATTTTTATTTCCAGCAACACTTCTCATTGGCCGTGGTGCGTGCATGTTTCCGAGAAGGCACATTTTGCGTTTCGGTGATATCCCGTATTCTCAAAGGTCACCAGAATTGAGCTGATGTGATATTTTGTTTTGGGGCATACATGGCAAGTGTAGATAAATATTTTAATTTAATATAAGTTCTATTTAAAACATAATAAATGTTTATTCAAAAAACCTCTGATTTTCTCCGGTTACCCTGTGTGTTTGTATGGGTGTTAGATGAATTATTGTAGAACTAAACAAAATATTTACTGCCAAATATTTGAGGTGTATCAAAGTAGTATATATTTTCTTTATATTGGTTTAGGGTAGCTCTAGACCGAGCTGACACACTTTTGTCTATGAAGCATGGACTAGTTCGATTGGACAATGTCTGGGGTGTTGGTGGAGGACTTCGTCCAGTAAAATATTTGACAAGACAAATGAATCTTTTGCTACAGGAATATATTTCTTCCAGTGATTTGCAGGAAGCTACTCGATGTCTTTTGCAGTTAGAAGTACCACATTTTCACCATGAATTGGTTTATGAGGTAACATAAAATTTAACATTGTATTAGGCAGTGCAAAGTAGGTATTTCACACTTTCATAAATTTACTTGAAATCGAACTTTATAAAGTATAAAATTTATTTATCTGACAAATTTTCAATAACTTAGTAAAATAAAACTAAAACCCTTTCAAAGTAAAATTGAACTGTCATTTCCAGATAACTTCTTATTAGATAGTCTTGAACTCGCCCATTTTTTTAAAAATTATTTCCCACCCTGCTGAACCAGGTATTTTTAGCATCCGACAGAATAGTTTAACTAAATGTTTTTACCTATGTAAAGATGTTTTAAACTAATTTATTTCAAGTGAGTCCAGTTATACTAACTATACAATCGATTTTTAGGGAACTCTTTAGAAAATAATTACTTAGATATTGCTTGAACTTAATACACCTAATGTTGGGTTGAAAAAACATTAGAGGGGAAGTAATGAGTCCTATGATGTTTTTAAAGATTGCATTAAAATTAACAATATGATTTAATTTATCGGTAAAAGTATAAAGTATTAGGTCATTAATTTTATAGTAGAAACAAAATCTTCCCAAATTGTGTAAATTTGTTTATTATAAACAAAAAGAAATTCACTGACTCATTAATTAGTGAATGTTAAAAAAAATTATAATAGTTTATTTACATCCAATTTATTTTCTTGGCATAGAGTAAGTCTACTTCAAGGAATCAACCTTTCCCATACAAACCACGTTTTTTCTTATCAAAGGAGACTTATATGCTTTGGTTGGATGTATTTTTAACTACATTTGTCTTTCAATTTAGATCTCAAAATACTTTATTTATAAAATTAAAAAAAATTAACTGTATAACTACATCAAAAAAATTACGGTCCTATGCCACAAATTTGCTAGATTAATTTCTTGTTCTCTCTCAATATTTAAACTAACTAAATGCCACTGATTAAGCTATGGCAGTATATTTCCGTTATTTACATTATTAACTAATATTTATTTACTTAATGTATCATTAAACAGTTTATCTTGTCTGTGTAAATATCACATATGAGTTGTTTTTCAAGATAATTAAATAAACAGTTGTGATATAGACATGTTTTGAAATTCATTTAAGTTGGAATGGTATAAAAGTAAAGCAAAATATGATATCTTTAACATTTTGTAAATTTTACACATTTGTTTCAGTGAAATTATGCAGCGAATGTTAGATATTACAGCTATGAGTTTAAATCATGTAACAACTTATAAACGTCTTTGATACAGTCGGCGCCGCTTATTGTGATCATATTTGTCAGAAGCATATTTGATAACAATAACCGAACGCTTAATCACGATGTAGTCTACAGCCGTACTGCATTGAACTCGCTGTATTATTGCCACAACTGTTTGTTCTGAACGATCCTACCTTTAAGCCTATCATTACATCAAGTAATTCTAATTCTGTAACACTATAATTAAACTGTACTTACCAAATTTTGATGCTATTCCGGACAGTTTTATGTACAGTAGTAGAATTTCTGTAATTTAGTTTTCTACTTGTTAAAATTAGTGGGCATATTTCATGTCAGTTTATTTTATTCAACTGTAGATTTTTTTTTAAACACTGAATCTAGCATAATTGAAAAAAATACAGTATATAGAACTACGTAAAACACTTGATCAAAACATTTTAACACATAAAACTTCATTATAAAACACTTCAATCTTATTTACACTTCAAATTTACTTTTTCTGAAGAATTCCTCTATATGTGACTGTCTGTAGTCTTCTCGTAAAATATTGTTTATAAATTGTTCATATTCATAATGTTTGTTGAAATTTTCTGCTTTTTGTTGAACAAACTGCCTTAGAATCTCAAGAGCTTGGTGAACTTCCTGCTTAGATCTCTGCGGTACACATTTATCATTTTCGTCATCATCGGTGCCTTCTTCTTCTTCAGTAACTTTTGATGTTGAAGCAACTACCTCACAAATATCGTCTTCAGTCATTTCCGCTGCTGTTTCAATACTATCGTCAACTTCCATCCACTCAGTATATTCTTTTAAGGACAAATCGAAAGGCTTCAAGTTCTCTTCAGAGTCTTCCTCAGATGTAGCTTGCTCTCGATTTTCTTCAACAAAAAAACCACCTTTTCTAAAGCAATTTTTCACAGTTTTTTCAGAAACTTCATTCCAAGATTTTGCTATCAGATGAATAGCATCGAGTAAAGAAGATTTTTTAGCCAATTCATTTGAGGTAAGGGTTTGAAATTCATCCATATTTTCTATAATTCTAGCACGCATCTCTCGTCGATAAAAACTTTTGAGATTTTTAATTATGCCTTGGTCACATGGCTGAATAATTGGTGTAGTATTGGCCGGAAGGTAAATCACTTTGATGTGTTTTAGCATAGTGCTTATGTCATTATGTGCAGTGCAGTTGTCTAGTAGAAGGACAATGTTGCGTTTGAGGCTGGTATCCCAATTAGTCAGCCATTCATTAAAAATTTTTGATGTCATCCAAGCATTGGAGTTTGAATGATATTCAACCGGTAGCTTTTTGATACCTGAAAACAACGTGGATTTTTAGATTTACCGATAATTAAGAGTTTTTCTTTATGACCAACCATGTTCACACAACACAAAACAGTTATTCTTTGTTTACATATTTTACAGCCGTTAGCAATTTCATTTTTAAATAAGTAAGTATGTTCGGGTAAAGCACGATAATAAAGTCCTGTTTCATCTGCATTGTATATGCAGCTAGGAGAATACTCGGCCAAAATCTTTGGCCATTCGTATTGTAACCACTCCTCAGCTCCAACAAAATCAGCATTTCTTTTTTCACCACACGTTTTTATGTAAACAATGTTTTCCCTTTTCTTCCATCGATTGAACCATCCATCTGTGGCTTTAAAATCCTGTTTTCCTATTTTTTTGACAAGATCCTCAGCTTTTACACGCATTATTCAACTCTAGCATCTTTTTCGCGAACATTTTTAAACCACAATTTCAAAGCTGATTCCACTTGCGGATCCTTCCCAGAACGATGTCTTTTGTTGTCAACATTTGCATTACACTTTGATAATGACAAGATTTTTTCTTTGTTGTTCAATATTTTACATAAGAGAGGTTGAGAAGCAGCATTTCTTTGACTCATTTTTGGTAATTTACTGTACCTATCTAGAATATCAAGTTTTTGTTTAAGACTTAAATCGCGTCGTTTCTTTTGAGATTCGGACATCTTGCTATACTGTCCTTTGAATCTTCAAGTGACACTAAACTCTACAAAACAAACGAAAAAGATCTTTAAAAATTAAGTTATGTAAAATTACACTGAAATACTGTAATAAACGTTCATAAAAATTCACTGTTAAAAAATACAGTAGGACTGTACTGTAAATGGCTCAGTAGTAACATCAACTAATGTTAACAAACAACTAAAGACGACTCAAGCGAGGCTGGGGTGTTTGCGTAAACAAAGAGTAAGGGAGACATTCTGAGAACTGTGCTAAGTGCTGAAACCATTATAAAGTATTTCTGTCATTCTAAAAATAAACATTCTATGAATTGGGCGTCATTGTGTGTTGCACGTGCTGTTTACACTACTTTGTAGACATTTTTACTTGGTCCATGCTGGTATACGTTGACGCATATGATTTTGAATGGCAAATTAAATGATAATAATAAGCGAACAGATGATTACAATAAGCGGCCTAATTACAATGTATTAATATACGTCCGTGTTTGTTTTTCAATGAAACGATAACATTAACCGTGATCACAATAAGCGGCGCCGACTGTATTTCATAAATATTGTGTGATCTGAATTATTTGATTTGACTGAGGAAGAGTACTTGACAATTATTAGAAGTCCTGATTTTTAAAACGACTTCTAGATGGGAAAATGACTGGTAAAATATACAGTTGAAGAATAATGCTTGTCACATTTTCTTTCTTAAATACCATATTGCTCTACAAATTCACCTCTGAGCAACTGCTTTGAAATTAAAAAAAAAAAAAAAAAATAGAACTACTTACAAAAATTTGAATTTATTATTTTTACTTCCTAAAAAGTAAAAACATAATTTTCTACTAACAAAAACATAATTTATCATTAGCTTATTACCCACAAATTTTTGAAGCTGGGGCCAAATTTCATACTTTGACTCATATTTAACATTCTGAGTTCAAAAAACGTGAACGTGTTATTTGTCTGAGTCTGAGTGAATGTGACAAAGTGTTTTTTGATGAAGTTGAAGCATTTTGGCACATAGGATAACAAATTAAGATATAAACACAAGTTATTCAATCATTTCTTCCATACACTTATTTTATAGATATAAAAAATTTATGAAACTAGTGATATAAAAGGTTCAAGGAGATATTATGTTATATTTATAAACATATACAGTAATCACATTCCCTGTAAATCATTCAAAGAAGGTTGAATTCTTTGCAGTCTGTATATCTGAACAAAAAATATGCAATCATATATTTTTTATCGTACAAAATCTGATATTGTATGGTTTTTACTGAGAACAAAGATCAGTTATCGTCCCGCATAGTCTCATAATATCGAACACCTAAAATTCTTATTTTGTGAGAAGACTCTGTGGTTCGCTATAGTTAATCATAGAAAATCAAGCAATCAATTAATTGATTGTTTCAGAAATGTTTAGAATAGATTTGATGGATTAGCAAATATAAGACATGATTGTTGCACTGACTTCAAAATTTTATGGGTAATAAGCCTATGATAAATTAAGTTTTTGTTATTAGGAAATTATTTTTTACTATTTAAGAAGTAAACATTATGTATTCGAATTTTTTGGTAAGTCGGTTTGTTTTAGTTTATTTTAATTTTTAGAGGTATCATTTCTAGTTCCTATCTTCATTATAATCGAATTTTGTTTCATGCCATTGATTATGTTTAAAAAAATTACTAAATTTATCCATACAAATTTCTGATGTGTATATACTCGTGATTATATTGTTTGATCTTTTTTTAAATAATTGACACCCTCTTGAAGAATACGATATACATACCGGTTTGTCAGACAAATACATGTAGTAATTTATGTTGGGAAATCCTTTGATGAATTTTCCTAAAATCCTACATATTCTTATCTTGCAATTATTGTTTTTCATTTCCGTTTAGTAATCATGTAATGTGAAATCTCAAGCAAATATACAATAATGTATCTTAATAATTATTAGGAAAAATATTTTTTGTACATAAATAAAATATTAGTAAAAAATAAAGTGAAAATTGATAGTAAGGTTATATATAATGATTTTATCTCATGGTATTTAGTAAAGTAATGAAGGTTGCCCTTGAGAATTATTGAATATCTTACTTATGATAGAGAAACTAAATTGTGTTTTCAGTATATTTATTTTGACTTTACTCATTCGAGTTACACTAAGTTATATATCAATATGGGTAGAGTATAAAAAAAAAACAGCTTTCATGAGGAAAATTTATTCATTAGTACCCGACAATGCTCGATCTAAGCAGCTTTCTCAAGCAAGAAATTTTTAAAATTATTTGTTTCCAACTTTTTTTTTCTTTATTATTTTATATGTGGTAGAATAATACATAAAATAAATGCTGTGATTGTTTATTTTGTTTATTAATTATTTTATAATTCATAATCTTAACTTTAAAAAAAATCACTCTTTTTTTGTTTGTTTTAAAATAATGTATTAAAATCAGATGAATTGGAAGGTAATTATAACCCATTGGGACCACCAGAAGGATTTTCCCTTTCATTTCCAAGCAAAATCTCTTTCATCGGTTCAATACTTCCAAAATTATCGTGAAACAAAAGAAAACGCCATGTAAATCAAGTACAGAATCTCCTCCTTTTTTGAAGTTGGCTAAAAATAAGATTTCAGGGATTGTGAGAGTGATTTGTTTGATGAAACATTTGAGTGATAATGAAATAAGTGAAGTAGGACAGTTGAACATTGAATCTCAAATAGATGAAGATGTAAATGATGAATGAAATAGAGTCATAATAGACTGTAATATAACAGGTTCACCACATCATGAAAAATGTAATCTTCCTTGTTCTGCAATAAGTGATAAGTTGCAATTTGAGCAGCCCTCTTGTAGTTATGTTAGGCCTAGGACTCCACTAGAAATAAATAATGTAATCTCTGATACAAATGACCATGATAGGCCTGTATTACCATCTAATTCAGATGATGAAAGCTCACAGATATCCAATCTAATTGAGCTACTGGATCAAATCTACCGTGATGGAATAATTGCCCCTCTGTATCCTACTGCTAGTGAGGAGGCTGTTGACCCTAGTTTTCTTGATCCTTGTCCTAGGCCTATTAGAGTTAGTACTAGAGCTAGGGGTAAACCGAGAAGGGGTAGGCCTAAAGAAAAAAATCCATTATCCAAACCACCTAAGCCCACTAAAAGGTCAAAGAACCAGTCGGTGGGAGTGTGAACGGTGCCTCGTCGCACTTCACCTACCAGAATGTTTCAAAGTATACCACACAAAAGTTAACTTTTCTTGACTCTTGAGAAATTGAAACATATTCTTTGCACTATGAAGAATATTTTGGAGTATTTTTAAATGTAATTTATGCTTTTACTGTAGGATAATTGAAATTTAAAAAATTTTAGTGTTTTACATATTATTATATTATAAAAGAAACGTTATTATCAATATTAGTATTTTTTTTTTGAAGTAAATTTAATTCTGAATAAAACAATAACAATAGGTTCCATAAGAAACATAAAAATGAATTGAAAAGAAGTAATCAACCAAAGCATTTCAAAATTGTCTAAAAAACTATATTTTTATGGCTAAGTCGGTGTAAAAAAAAAATGGTAAGCGAATGGATTAACCCCATTTATTAGTTTAGTAATTTTTCAACCCATTTTGAAAGTAATGCTTTTTTTGTTTTTGTAATGGGATGGTTTAAAATATTTATTAGAGCCAAATTTGTTAAAAATTATAGTGCCCACTATTTTAAAAATTGTTGATGTCATTTGTCTAGAAACAACATATATATATATATATATATATATATATATATATATATATATTCTTGATATTTAATATTATCCATTGTTTTTCCGTTGCACTGACTTTATGAAGTTAATATATTACTATTTTTGAGTAATTTTATCCACCGTTAAGTGCAATTTTTACCTTGAGTGATGAGGCACCTTTCGGTCTTTGACCATTGTCGAATCACATATATATATATATGAAGTTAATAAATTACCAATTTTGAGTAATTTTATCCACCATTAAGTGCAATAATTTTACCTTGAGTGATGAGGCACCTTTCGGTCTTTGACCATTGTCGAATCACTCAAGGTAAAATTATTGCACTTAATGGTGGATAAAATTACTCAAAATTGGTAATTTATTAACTTCATAAAGTCAGTGCAACGGAAAAACAATGGATAATATTAAATATCATATATATATATATATATATGAAGTTAATATATTACTGTGTGAGTAATTTTATCCACCAATAAGTGCAATAATTTTACCTTGAGTGATGAGGCACCTTTCGGTCGTTGACCATTGTCGAATCACTCTGGTCGAGTCACACACAGAGTGATTCGACAATGGTCAACGACCGAAAGGTGCCTCATCACTCAAGGTAAAATTATTGCACTTAATGGTGGATAAAATTACTCACACAGTAATATATTAACTTCATAAAGTCAGTGCAACGGAAAAACAATGGATAATGTTAAATATATATATATATATATATATATATATGAAGTTAATATATTACTATTGTAAGTAATTTTTCCACCATTAAGTGCAATAATTTTACCTTGAGTGATGAGGCACCTTTCGGTCAATTGACCATTGTCGAATCACTGATGTTTTTCTGTTGTAGATGTTCGGTCTGTGGTATTGGTGTTTGTTGAAGTTACGCGCACTTTCTCTTGATCTGTGTGTATGATGTTTCTATATAGTATGTCTTCTGTATATGTTGTTTGTAGATTCATTAAATTGTTGTGTATGTTTTTATAAATGTGGTATTTTTCTAGTGAGTTTAGTTCTATTGGGTTGTTATTTATTTCAAGTATGGTTAGGTTATTTTCGTAATTTGTTATTTCGTGTTTATGGGATATTAGGTGTGTTGCAACATTTGATACTTTAAAATTTTTGTTTTTGAATGCTCTATAATGTTCTTCAAATCTTATTTTAAATGTTCTGGTTGTTTTTCCTATGTAAAAAGCGTTACAGTTGTTGCATGTGATTTTGTAAATTCCTGATAGGTTATGTTTTTCTGAATTTGTTTTGTGGTTTGTGTTATTAAGATATTTTATTATTTTGTTGTTTGGTTTGTATGTTGGAGTGTAGTATTCTTTGTTGTATATATTTGTTATTTTTTCTATTTTGTTATTGGTGTATTTATATTTTAGGTAGATTTTTTTATTTTTATTATTTTCGTGTTCCGGTTGTAGTGTTGTGTTGAGGTTAGGTTTTTTTGTGAATTTATTGTATATATTTTTTATAATGTGTTTGTTGTATCCATTTTCTATTGCTATTTTTGTAATGTTATCTAATTCTTCATTTAATTTTTGTTTGTTATCCTGTATTTTATTGCTTTATTTATCATGTTACTGTAAGTGTTAATTTTGTATGTCCAGGGGTGGTTAGATTTGTAGTGTATTGTGTGTTGTTGGAAGTAGGTTTCCTGTATACTGTAGTTTCTATTTTATTATCATTTATATTTAAAGTGATGTCGAGGAAGTTGATTGTTCTATTTGTTACTGTTTCAACGGTGAATTGTATGTTTTCGTTGTATGTATTTAGTTTGTTTAATATTATGATGTGTTCGTTGTGAATGGTAGGTTGGTATAAAACAAGTATATCGTCTACATACCTTGTCCATAGTGAAATATTGTGTGTGTTTATTATAGGTTTAATTATTTTTTGTTCAAAGTGTTGTAAATATATTTCTGACATGACAGATGATATGGGTGAACCCATGGGGAGTCCAGTTGTTTGTTTATAATATTTATTGTTAAATTGGAAGTAATTTTGGTTACATATGTGTTTGGTTAGCGTAATGATACTATCTATTATGTTTCTTTTTTCGTTATTGTGTATCAGTTTGTTTTTTATTATTTCTATGGTTTCTTCTATTGGGATACTAGGGTACATGTTAGTTATGTCATAACTTATTATTTTTGTGTTGCTGTTTGCTTTTATCGTTTTTATTTTATTAATTAATTCGTATCCATTTTTTATATTGTATGTGTTGTTGATATGTATTTTAGATCTTATGATTTTGTCTAGAATTTTTGCGATTATGTAAGATGTTGCTGTTGTGAAATTTGTTAGTGGTCTAAATGGTGTGTTGGGTTTGTGGATTTTAGGTATCCCTGATAATATTGGTGCGCATGGTTTGAATGGGTATAGTCTTGTGTGGTATTTTAATTTATTGTTATAGTTTAGGGTGTTTCGGTGAGTGACTATTAAGTTTTTTATTGTAATAAGGTATTTGCTAGTTGGGTCTGGGATTCGACAGTGATCAGTGATTCGACAATGGTCAATTGACCGAAAGGTGCCTCATCACTCAAGGTATAATTATTGCACTTAATGGTGGAAATATTACTTACAATAGTAATATATTAACTTCATAGAGTCAGTGCAACGGAAAAACAATAGATAACGTTAAATATCAAGAATATATATATATATATATATATATATATATATATATATATATATATATATATATATAGAGGTTAGTTTTGGTTGGTAAAGATTATTTGGATTTCTTGGACTAGGAGACTGACAGACTTACCTTGGTAAGAGTCCACTCTGTAGTCTTGAAATAGAAACACATAAAAGCACTTAAACAATGATATATTTCAACCACACAGTGGTCTTTGCCAATCGAAGAAAAAACAAAAAGAAATATGAGAGAATGAAATAAAATAAATATAAGTTATAATCACAGATTGTGTAGAGTAGAAATCAGATGAGACAGATGCACAGATTAAAGATATATATATATATATATATATATATATATATATATATATATATATATATATATATATATATATATATTGCTTCCATGAGCATATGAGTGATTGTATAAGTCTGTCAGGGGAAAAGAGATAAGGCTATTAGGGGGGGAAAAAAAATGAATGGATTTATCTGAGGTTAGGGGATTCTCTGGACTTGGTATACCACTGGTATGATAGTTCCCACCTTCTCAGTTCTGAGGGATTGCAATCAGGGGGGAGTGATTTAATTATTTTTGTGGTATAGCAGTCATCAAAAGTTGTGATGTTGTGACTCGCAGCATGTTGAGCTGTTGGTCTAACCATATTCATAATTTTAACATCATGTCTGTGGCCATTCATTCTGATATTCAGACCATCCGTTGTCAGGCCTATGTACTGTGCTGAGCAAAGTTTACATTGTAGCTGGTATATGACATTTTTCGATGTACAATTATGATGACCCTGTATTTTGAAGACCATTTTTGTTGTTTGGCTGTTGAAACTATTTGCTGTGGGGTGTATTAGACACGTCTTGCATCTAGGTCTATTGCATGGGAAGGAGCCATGAGGAAGTTTGTGTGGTTTCTCTGCATCAGGGTCTGGTAGTTTAGGATGTACTAGGATGTTTTTCAAGTTGGGAGGTTGCTTGTACCAAATTTGCGGTGGATCGGTGAAAAGATTTTTGGTGTGGACGGAAGCTTGAAGAATTTTGAAGCCATCTCTCAATATCTTGTTGAGTTTATGTAGACCAGGATGGTAGTCTGTTATTAAAGACAGTTTATTTTGTTCTGTTTGTGGTTTATGGTGAACCGAGGATTGTGCTGAATGAATTTGGTTTTCAATGAGTTTTTTTGGGTATCCTCTTCTCTGGAAGGCTGTTGATATCTTTCTATTAAAATCTTCCAATTCCCTATCATTCGAACCGATTCTCTTACCCCTGATTGCTTGACTGTATGGAATGGATCGTTTTATGTTTATTGGGTGGTTGCTGTCGAAATGGAGATATTGTAGGTGGTTTGTCGGTTTGATGTGAATTCCTGTGTTGATATTTCCATTCTGGAGTGTTACCACTACGTCCAAAAAGGTGATGGCTGATGTAGATTTCTCCCAGGTAAATTGAAGTGTGGAGAATTGTGTCAGGCTGTCTAAAAATGCCTCAAGTGTTGAAGCACCCTGTGTCCAAATTAGGAAGATGTCATCTATATATCTATACCAACATAATGGCTGGTGTGTTTGTGTCTTTAGAAAACTTTCTTCCAACAATCCCATGTACAGATTTGCGTACGATGGTGCCATTCTGGTGCCCATTGCTGTTCCCTTTATTTGAAGATAGTTCCTTCCCTCAAACTGAAAGTTGTTTTTCTCGAGGATGAACCTGGTCAGGTTCACAAGAAAAGGTGTAGTGGGAGAAGGCTTGCCTGGGCGTTTGTTTAGAAAATTCTCTATTGCAGATAGGCCGTGTGCATGAGGGATGTTGGTATAGAGAGAGGTGACATCTATGGTGACCAAAATAGTTACCGGGGGTAGAGGTACAGATATTTGTCAGAGTCGATCTATGAAATGATTGGTGTCCTGGGTATGTGATGAAAGGTTCTTTACTAAGGGTTGAAGGTGTGAGTCGAGGAAAGCTGAAATTCTTTCCGTTACTGAATTGCAGCCAGCAATTATTGGTCTACCAGGTGGAGGGATTATGTTTTTGTGGATCTTTGGTAATATATAGAATTGAGGAGTAGAGGGGTTTTCATTATATAATAATTTTAGAGATGTTTCCGAAATGATTTGTTCAGGAGCTGTATATTTGAGTAGGTCCGAGAGTAAATTGTTGAATTCTGTAGTGGGGTTATCTGTAAGTATTTTGTATGTTGTGATGTCTGACAGTTGCTTATTTGCTTCTTTGATGTAGTCTTCTTTGTTCATAATGACAGTGGTTGAACCTTTATCTGCTGGAAGAATCATAATATCTATTGTTTTTCAACGAAAATATTGCCGCTTTTTCTAATTTGGTAAGGTTAGGTTTAGTCTTCAGATTTTTAGTGAAATTTATATCGGTGATGCTTTGCATGATAAAGTTGATCTAAAGTTCAATGGGGTGATCAGATGGTAGTGGTGGTGGATCCCAGTTGGAGGGTGGTTTGAATTTTGCAAGACATACGTCTATGTTTGTATCCGTTTTGAAAGTTGGTGTCTGAGCTATATATATTTTTTTATCCTAAGTTTTCTGGCAAAGCTGAAAACATCTTTTCCTAACTTGAATTGGTCTATTTCCAACTGGGATCCACCACCACTACCACCTGATCATCCCATTGAACTTTACATCAACTTTATCATGCAAAGCATCACCGATATAAATTACACTAAAAATCTGAAGACTAAACCGAACCTTACCAAATTAGAAAAAGCTGCAATATTTTCGTTGAAAAACAATAAAGATATTTTCTAGAGAATTTCTAAACAAACGCCCAGGCAAGCCTTCTCCCACTACACCTTTTCTTGTGAACCTGACCAGGTTCATCCTCGAGAAGAAAAACTTTCAGTTTGAGGGAAGGAACTATCTTCAAATAAAGGGAACAGCAATGGGCACCAGAATGGCACCATCGTACGCAAATCTGTACATGGGATTGTTGGAAGAACGTTTTCTAAAGACACAAACACACCAGCCATTATGTTGGTATAGATATATAGATGACATCTTCCTAATTTGGACACAGGGTGCTTCAACACTTGAGGCATTTTTAGACAGCCTGACACAATTCTCCACACTTCAATTTACCTGGGAGAAATCTACATCAGCCATCACCTTTTTGGATGTAGAGGTAACACTCCAGAATGGAAATATCAACACATGAATTCACATCAAACCGACAAACCACCTACAATATCTCCATTTCGACAGCAACCACCCAATAAACATAAAACGATCCATTCCATACAGTCAAGCAATCAGGGGTAAGAGAATCTGTTCGAATGATAGGGAACTGGAAGATTTTAATAGAAAGATATCAACAGCCTTCCAGAGAAGAGGATGCACAAAAAAACTCATTGAAAACCAAATTCATTCAGCACAATCCTCAGTTCACCATAAACCAACCCCTAACCTCAACATCAGATAAATCCATTCATTTTTTTTTTTTTTTTTCTCACCAAAATAGCCTTATCTCTTTTCCCCTGACAGACTTATATAAACTATATATAAACTATAATCACTCATATGTTCATGGAAACAATATATATATCTTTAATCTGTGCATCTGTGACATCCAAATCTATATATATATATATATATATATATATATATATATATATATATATATATATATATATATATATATTATAATACCTAATTATTCCAACCATCCATATAATCAGAAAATGGCTGCTTTATATAATCTTCTTTATAGAATGAATAAAATTCCTATGAGCAATGAAAATAAAATGAGGGAAAAAACATAATATACCATATAGCCGTAGAAAATGGTTACAAAAAGAAAACGGTAGATAAATTAAATTATAATATATTACAAAAACAAATAAAAAATAATATTCATTACAATAGTAGTAATAATAATAATACTGTATGGAGTACTTTTACTTACACTGGTTTTGAAATAAAAAATATTTCCAAATTATTTACTAATAAAAACATAAAAATTGCATATAGAACCAATAATAGAATAATAAATATAATTAACCATAATAATAATATAAATAGTAGGCCTGTACATGAGAAAAATGGAGTATATAAATTAGAATGTGAATTTTGTAATAAAGTTTATATAGGACAAACAAAGAAAAAATTGAAAGAAAGGTATAAAGAACATTTTAATGCTTTTTTAAAACCAAATATTTATAAGTCTAATTTCGCAACCCATTGCATTAATAATAATAATCATATGTTTCCTGATTTAAATAATATGAAAATTATAAAAGAAGTGAATAAGGGGTTAAAAAAGAACGTATGTGAAGCTTTTGAAATTTACAAGCATAATATTGATAACAAATTAATAGATGAACAAATTCAAATACGTTCTAAATTCCATACTATGTTCAATGTATATAATGTTGTGGCAGCAGTGGAATAGGTTTGGCAATATTGTAATAGATTTGGCAACTGTGTAATGCTTTATCTAGTAGCTTCATGTTTGTTAGATAGTTCTTTTATCATTCTTAGTATTGTAATTCCTGAGGATGTTGGTAATGTCAACCAACGAAAAGCTTTGAGTGTATTATTCAATAAATTAAATATTCCTGTATTAGTGTATATTATTTAATCTTAAAAATATATATTGTTAACTGTAAACAAATATTCCACCACTATACCAACTTCTAACAATACCACAATACAGAAGGAATCTAACCACCCCTAGACACACAAAATTAACAATTACAGTAACATGATAAATAAAGCAATAAAGTACACACAGATAACAAACAAAAATTAAATGAAGAATTAGATTACATTACAAAAGTAGCAATAGAAAATGGATACAACAAACACCTTATAAAAAACATATACAATAAATTTACAAAAAAACCTAACCTCAACACAACACGACAACCTGAACACAAAAATAATAAAAAAAATCTATCTAAAACATAAATACACCAATAACAAAATAGAAAAAATAACAAATATGTACATCAAAGAACACTACACTCCAACATACAAACCAAATGACAAAATAATAAAATATCCTAATAACACAAACAAATACAGAAAAACATAACCTATCTTGAATCTACAAAATTACGTGTAATGACTGCAACGCATTTTATATAGGAAATACGACCAGATCATTTAAAATAAGATTTGAAGAACATCACAGAGCATTCAAAAATAAAAATACAAAAGCATCAAATGTAGCAGCACACCTAATATTTCATAGACATGAAATAACAATTTATAAAAATAACATAACCATACTTGAAATAAATAATAACCTAATAGAACTAAAGTCACTAGAAAAATACCACATTTATAAAAACATATACAATTTAATGAACCTACAGACAACATATGCAGACGACGTACTATTCAAAAACATTATACACGCGGCTCAATGAAGAAACATGTATGACGTCAACAAATAAACCATATCAGAAAAATTGAGAAATTTTTTTTTAATAATTGAGTACACAAAATGTTTTAAAACAAATAAAAAACACACATAACTCGCAGATTAATCATTTATTGACTTATACGTGTTTCAATGACAAAGTCATCAGTAAGTGTTACTACTACAAACTCTAACTTACAATTGAAACAGAATTTTTGAGTACATTACAGAGAAAAACATTACTTTGGCTGAACATGTTTGTGTGGGATGTAATGGTTGTCAGTCAAATACCAGAAAACATAACAGCATTACATAACAATCTTGGAAGAGATGCTAGGAAGATAACTTCAATGAAAAGTGGGCCAACTGAAAACAAACAAACTACCATTCAGATCTAAAAAAAGAACCTATTACTCATAAAAAATATTTGTTAGACATACGCTTGATTAGATTTTAGTAGCAAGTATCCTCTTGGCTTTGGAGATAGAAATCCAGGAACGTTGAATCATGTCAGATAGCTAACGACTACCAACCAGATCTTGAGGCTTTACATCAGTTCAGAATCACGTGAAGTAATGACAGCGGACATAGTGAAAGTCTGTACAACAAGCTGGTTTACTATAAAATGTAATACAATCTGGGCTGGGGTTAGAAATCTTTGGAAAACAATCTAGCTATCGTCTTACTTAGAAGAAGACCTAAGGAAAGTTGTCAACAAATGTTTGCAAAAACAATTATTCATGGCTACTTTGCAAACCCTGAAAATATGTTTGTGGGAATGCTAAATGACAGTCGTGAGCTTGTACATCAACTAGCCGTCTATAGAATCAATGGAGCTCGAAGCAAGTCGAGCGTTGCTGAGTCATCTTCTGTTTAGAAATTTTGAATTCCTGAGATAAATATTGGTGCCTTAGATTACATCGATATAAGTTTCTGGCTATCAATAAATGGTTGCACTTATCACAAGATTACTTCAAAAGAATCATAAAGTTCTGAATGGAGTTTCTGACATCCAGGAGGAAGGTGTGCTGGTAAAATTGCCAACAACCATTCAAGCTGTAGAGATGGCAGTAAGAGAAGTTATCAAATCTTCTCAACAAGTGTGTGGTGGAGTAAAAAGGGATGAATGATGTGATCAGATCCAGATAGGCTTATAAGACCTCAATATGAGTCAAAAATAGATTTCTAGGCTTAAACAATCACAATAAATAACTCACTTTCATGGTCGAATGGATAGGATAATACAGGTGGGGTTCGAAGTTAAACCACCTCCTTGCTGTGAGTCCTGGGTAGTTCTATATGAATTAGTGAAGAGTTGCACATGAAAGTTGCCATAAGTTATTTAACATAAGTTAAATAATTAGTGAAACAACAATTTCAATCAAATATAGAAAATATGGAAACCCCATTTTTTTAATACAAAATGTAAATTTTGAAACATTTGCGCAGTCTAAGGATATTAACTTATGGCTTTCAATTTTTTTGTATAACTTATAGTACGTCTGAAGTCAACTTTAAGCACTACTGTATTCTTATTTTAATTTGAAATTTGTTTTTAAACAGTATGTGAAAAACTCGATTTGTTCAAAACAAATTTAAATTTTAAGTCTTTCCTCAGTCTATAGATATATCTTCTAATATTTTACACAATACTTAGTGGACCTAAAATAGAACTTTTTTCTTTACTGCATTTCGATCTAACGATTTTGATTTTGTTTTAGTCCACTCTTATACATAGGGAGAGTGAACTAATAGTAGGAATTGAAAAAAAGTAACTTAGTTAGTTTAGCCATTCTAATTATGAAATTTATTTCTTGAAAAATGGCAACCAATAAAACTCCTTTCACTTCTTTCACCCTGTTTATATAAATGTAATTAAAAAAAAGTCTAGATCTGCAACACAAAAACTGCAAGTTTTAAATATGATAGGTCATAAAATTATTCTATATTTTTTTAAATATATTAAGACATTTGTATGTAAGAAATGTTTTAGAAGGAACCGAGCACTCAATAACCCTATTTTATAAAATGTAAGTGGTTTTACATGAAACCATTTTCAACCACATTGTTTACTATTTAAAATGTAGTTTAAATGATCCAGAATGTTGGCAACCACATTAAAATATAAAATGTTCTAATGTTTAATCAGTAATTTAAATAAAATGAAAAGTTTTATAGAAAAGGTGTAACTTTACAGGCTATAGTTATGACACTAGAGGCTCTTAGCAGTCACGTGGAAGACTTGATGTGCAAACTGCTGAGATCTCTATCTGACGCTGTGATCATCACCCCTGATATGATGGAAAGAGTAAGTATAATTATATTCTTCACTGTATAAGTGTGTTGTGATGTGAAAAGTTTGTAAACTGTATTACTGAAAAATATATCAGTATTTTTTATATACTAGTGGGAGAATAATGACAATCGACAGCTTTTAAATTTTATTTGTAATTCGAACGTCAGTGAAAAAGGAATTATGTGTTGAATGTTTATTTTAATCGTATTTCTACCACCGCTTCATAACAAGTTTCTCTGCTAGTAAATAAAATGTGCAAATAATTACTCTATTGTCGAGCTTGTTACTCTATATTACGCTCTATTGTCAAAAAATATTAGAACGCTAGGTTTTGTTTACAGCAAATTAATTTCACACTAATCAGGCCTTTTTGTTACATCAGATTAAAATGAGAAATAACTGCTATTGTAAAAAAGTAAAAATTAAGAAATTATTACAATATTTATACAAAATAAAAGATCAGTAAAATAATGGATACATAAAAGAAATATATTTGATTTAATTCATACACACTAGCATATTTTAATACTGAGTGTGGTTAGCTATGAATTTGCCTCAAGTAAATGTATTGTCTGATCAGCATTTAGTGGCTTCAAATAGTTGCTCACGAAGTAATTTTCTTGCCATTATCTTAATTTGCTATGAGTATGATAATGTTATTTGTTATAGAGGGTTTTTATTGTAATAATTTGAGTTTAGAACCAAAAATAATTCATTATTATTTATTGCTGTTAACATAAGTAGTGTCGGATGAAAATAACTTTTATTGAAAAAATATGGATACAAAATATAATTTCCTAATTTTCTATTTCGTGTACCTGAAAATTGTTATTCACTAGTAGTTATCTGTTGATCTTCAAAAACCTAGGTATTGTGCTTGGTCTGATTTAAATATTACAATAAAAGAATATACAAATGAAAAATTAGACTATAAACATTTGTTATATTTTCCATGCACTACATCTTCTGTCTTTTAAAAGAAAAAAGAATACAGTATATCCAAAATATATTATAGGTTTTAATGTATTTTTATAATATGAAAAGATACCAGATTATTATCTGTCTATCAGGTTTGCATCTTGCCAAAAAATCTCAAGTAAGTTTTCAACTTTTAAAATATGTAGACGAGGGTCATTCAATAATTTAAAGAATTAACTGTCCTGGAGAAAAAACCATTTAGTTTTACAAACAAAACTTTTCTGGTTTTGCAATATAATCCCCATCAACATGTATGCACTCATTCCAATAGTTAATTTTATACTGGGTGCAAAGAGCTGTTTATCTTGGTGTTGGAGCTAATTTACCACACATTTTTTGACATCTTCTTTAATTTGGAACTCCCATCCACATAATGCCGCCTTCATTGGACGAAATAAACCAAAATCAGTACATGCTAAACTGCGGCTATAAAGGAGATGAAACAATACCTCTTAGTTCATTTTATCAATTGTTTCACAGGTCGTGTAAGCATGTGCATTGTCTTGTTGGAGAATCATCTCTCTCTGAGATCTACAACATTTCTCTCTCATTGCTGGCTTCAGCTTGTTCAAAAGCATATCTGTGTAGTATTGGCTGTTTATTGATATGAACAATGTCCTCAACTCGAGTCTCAAGTGATGAAGTTGAAGCTTCAACAGGCCTGCTAGAACTGTATTTGCCAGTCACTTATTCTTGATCAATTTTGAAATGTTCTATTCACTTGTAAAATTTCCCACAGTTCATATAACTTTTACCATACACTTTAGTATTCTAGAGTATATATTGGCTAGTTTTTCATCTTGAAGCTAATGTGAAGTTCAAGAAGACCTGATATCGGTACACCATTTTAGAGGTTATAAACAGAGCAATGTTCATCCAACTGATTATTCCAGTGATGCCATTTTTAAATCCTAAATGTACCAAACTCGCACTACCTACCATATTCCCCCAGACCAATTTGTTTCTTTAATTATTGAATGACCATAGTAATACGATTGAAAGCTTATTTCTAATATAAGTGGTTTGGTTTGGATAGGATACCGATTAAACTCAGTTAGGCTAATGCTACATATTCTGTTTATGTTGTGACAACAGAAACGCAACAAAATGGAAAATCTATAATCTATACTGATTCAAATAGGCTGATTCAAACTTGGCCACCACCATACCGTAACAGTGATTCATAATTAGCAAGTTGCTTTTTTCATGCTCTCTTAAAAGTGCTTACTTTTTTTACCTTACACAATTGGCTATATAAGCCGTTTGTGTTACAGCTATGGAACATAGAACACTGTGGGGGGCATTGCACTTATTTGCAGTTAAAAACACAACAAATTAATGAGCTTATGAAATCATGTTGTTGACAATTCTGTTTTCAAGTATTCTCGTGATTTTTTCTGGAGTGTAGCCTCATAACATGTAGGTGTGGGAAGGTAGCTTCATACACTTCGGAGGTATTGAGTTGATTTCTTCAAAATAGTTTGCCATAATTTACTCACTTGTTCTCTATCTTTGTTATTGATATCGTCCTACAACAGCAATAAAATATTTCAGTTTTCTTCAGTATTTATTTTACTTAGTTTGATTAATTTAAATGATTTGTTAAGACAAGTTTTTAACAGATTGATTACCAACTTGTATTTTTAAGATCATAGCTGACGCTACTGTTATTAGTATTATTTTCAATTATTTTTGTTTCATTCTACAAATACAGTATTGATGTAAAAATATTAAGTAAGAATGTGGTTCTTTTCTTGTTTAAATTCTACTCTGATCGGAGTGGTTGGCGTCATATATGAAACTTTTTACTAAAAGCCGAACACTCTGATTGGAGTATGAACTAAAATGTTTGTAAAGTAACAGAAGGTTTTATCAAATTAGAAACATTGGTTTATTTAGGTAATTACTCCACAGTAACTCTTGGTGTAATTATGATGGTCTCTCCATATGGCAAATTCTGAATATCTTGTAATCGAAAGTTGTACATGCAGAAACAAACAGACTGAAAATAGTTAGTATATAGAAACTATGCATTTTTCAGCTCATTTATAAACGATTTATTGTACCATCAAATAGTTTTATGGTCGCAAGAGTAGTGAAACATTTAGTCATGTTGGCCTGCTTCAGACATGAACCCATTTTAATTAATTGAAGCTGGAAGCTTTTCTGATTCTTAACCTTTCCTGTTTAAAAAAATACCCATTTCATTTCCCTACTCTCTACTAATATACTGACCACCTACATTTGTTATACCATTTTCAATATGCAGCCCATCACAAAACAAATTTATTTTCTCCTTATTTCAAATTTGCAGTCATTAACTGTTAGATTGTTCTTTCTGTTAGCTCTCAGAGTTCTATAGTTTTTTCCTTATTATATAGAAACTATGCATTTTTCAATCTTATCCTCAGCTCATTTATAAACGATTTATTGTACCATCAAATAGTTTTATGATCGCAAGAGTAGTGAAACATTTAGTTATGTTGGCCTGCTTCAGACATGAACCCATTTTAATTAATTGGAGCTGGAAGCTTTTCTGATTCTTAACCTTTCCTGTTTAAAAAAATACCCATTTCATTTCCCTACTCTCTACTAATATACTGACCACCTACATTTGTTATACCATTTTCAATATGCAGCCCATCACAAAACAAATTTATTTTCTCCTTATTTCAAATTTGCAGTCATTAACTGTTAGATTGTTCTTTCTGTTAGCTCTCAGAGTTCTATAGTTTTTTCCTTATAACAGCTATACAGCCTACTGAACACTATTATAATATTTATCTAATTACAAGAATACATTTTCTACTTCCTTCTCTGTATGTCCATTTCCACTTTAAATTTCTGAAGCATCTTTGTAAACACAGAATTATAAAATCAGCCCGTTTGCTCTGAAAGAACATAAAACTTTATCGTATATTTATGGCATTTATTTTTTATGTGCTGGTTGAACTACAGACAACCATGCCAAAATACTAAAGCTTTGTCCAATGATAACTCTCTTTCAGGGTAGTAAATACTGAATATTTTTTATTAAAAATATACCACAGTATAATTTTTTCAAAACTTACTAGTCAACGCTCACCCTTGGCTGTTGAGCCATTTAGTGATGTGCTGACCAGTACGAATAAGTGCGTCATCATCATATCCGGAATGGTCGAGCGCATTGCATTTCATCAGATGATCCGCATCCGTCGTATCGTGTTTACAGAGAGGTCATTTCGGTGTTGGGAGCACACCGATGCGATGTAGATGGGCGGCCAGGTAGTCATGGATGGTTTGCATTCTGAACTTGCAACGCCTACAGCTCGTGGAAATCTGTGGTTGATGGGCCCGGTGGTGACTAGGTTTTCCCATTTTCTTCTTGCTGATTACTGTGTAAGGTGCAGTTTGCTGACCCGCTCGATAGTTGCATTGATGAGGGCTTTCGTGCTTTGCAACGAGGGCCTACAAATGGGTTGTGCCATGGATGTGCCTTTTTTGGCCAGAAAGTCTGCCTTCTCATTTCCATAGCTGCTAACATGGCTTGGGATCCATTGTAAAGTTATAAGCCAATCTTTATTTGCCAGGTGTTCCAGGGCTATTCTTGTTTCCATTGTTCTTCTGCAGCTTGTATCTGTATTGCGTGATAGGTTTCGGATACCAGCTTGTGAATCGACGAAGAAAACTTCCTGTGTATGGGCTATTTGTTTAGTTCGGATGCTGCTTGTACTGCTGCTATTTTTCCATAGTAGTTGCTCTAGGGAGCTCCCGCTGCTAGGTATCGCTCAAAATTGCGACTGTAGTAGGCAGCTCCGGTTGCATCTGTTTCTGGTATTGATGACCCATCCGTGTATATATGTAACCGTTCTGGTTGTGGGTACTCTTCATTGATTGTATGCAGGGCTGCTTGCCTCAGTTTCTCAGTCCAGGAAATGCTGATTTCGACTGACTGTGGTTCTTCAATCTGGAATTAGCTTTTGGTAAATTGTGGAAAAACTCGCGGCAATTTGTAAGCAGTGCTGGCTTTTCTAAGGCTATTCCATACTTTAAAGCCACTCTCTCATAGGACACCATTGGGGTTATTTGAGTCTTCATTCGAGCCGTGGCTTGCCTTTAGTTTGTCCAATGAGTGTGTACTCCTCTGTGTCTCTGCCAGAATCGGAGAGCTATTTTCTCTCTATGGCTTTCCATTGAACTACACTTTGTTGTGCCTCCAGTGCTGTAATGGGTGTGGATTTAGGTGCACCCGTTATGATCCTTAATGCTGTGTCGGTGCACGATGTTTAATTTAATGAGGGTGTTACAGTTGCTTGTGATGGTCACTTCACTTCTGTAGTCAAGGACAGGTCTGATATATGACTTACAGGTAGTTATTAGGACATCCTGGCTTGCACCCCATGTTGTAGCTGTCAGTCTTTTTAATATTTTTGTTCTTTTTGCCTCTAATTTTTTCAAAACATTCAGTTAGGAGAGTTTCAGGAGTTGTAAAACTAGTTATTTGATTGACCTGTATAAATTGTTAGATAAATTGTCCCTGTATTCAGGAATAGACCCCCAAAAAATATTTAACTCATCTAATGTTGTCTTTCCACAAGATGATAAGAGAATTGACAGACATTTTTGGGTTAGAAAACACATTTGCATAAGCATTTGTCTTTTTTACATTCTGCAGAGTATATTATTATATATATTATATAATATATATTAAGCTACATAACACATATATAAAACACTAACATCGAGACTAATTTAAATATTCTCCACTTATTAAACTACAGTAAAAAACTAATCCCTGCAGAAATATTTGAAATATACAATCATCCCATAACACAAAAGCAACATATTTTAAACTACTACACACACTTCGAATCTAATACCCTTTTCCATCATATAGTGCATAACCCGCCAATTGCACACCTATAAATCACATGCTTGCAACTTTATCATTGATCATTGCCAGAAGCAGATTAGACTTCATCAATGAAACTACAGTTTTTAAACACTTTATCAAGTAAAATAATAGTTTTCACTTCTTCAAATAATTACTATGATTTAATCAGTGAAATCAAGATGCTTACAACAACGAACTTTAATAGCCAATAAAATACTAAGCTTGGTAATGTGGCATTCAACCTCTCCGGTAACATTCAAATTGTAGTTGGCAGTACTGCCGAACATAGCCATACATTCTGATTGAGGAAGTTTGGCACTCAACCTGTTAGATTTACTATTCATGTTTATTATTATTGTTTTATATTAATTTCTCTTGATATACAGGGTTTCATACGAGTTTATGATGACATGCCTGATATAATATTAGACGTGCCATTAGCTGGTACCATATTAGAACGCTTTGTTGATCAGTGCCATAATGCTGGATTCTTACCTGAAAGTGTTGTCAAGAAAATGCCAACAAGGTGAGTATTGTTGAATGTTGAACTAGTTTTTGATTGATTCAGAATTTTTCACTCCTATCCTGGAAGTTATAGGAGCAAGATTAACATTTTGAAGCCTAATCCCTTGATAGGCACCCGTATCTATCTGTTTGGAAGTTTTTAGGTCAAATGTAAAAAATTCCTGACTTTATAATAAATACCTTATTTACAACAAATTATACATTTTTGTAAAGGGAATGAAACAAGCTTTCAAGAAATATATTCATATGAATTGATTACTTACATATAGATGCCATTATATTACTTTGAAAATGTATAAAAAAGTCAAAATTAAAATAGCAATGCTAGTGACTAGATCACTACACTTCATTCACTATACATATTTTTCATTGGAATGAAAATAAAAATTATTTGTTATATATCACTTTAAATCTAAAACAAAATGTATCTTTGAAATATTGGCCTATATATTTACACAATATATGCTATTATATTGGGTGGAAGTTAAGAAAATACAGTAGAACCCCTCAAATCCGAACTAATTAGGTCTATATTGTCTGTTCAGATTTGAAAAAGTTTGGATTTCGGATTTGCTGTGTATTTCTCATTTGACAGAAGTGGATTTTTTTCATTAGCGAAGAATATTAGAGAATTCATTACATATTTCTGTAATGTTCAAAAATTGAACAGTTTTGCAGTGCTACAAAGTCTTTGGAACAACACCATCACGAGAAAGTTTTTTGTGAATGAAAAAATTGATGAGACTATTTTTATGGTTCACACAAGAGAGGCAGAAAGGAGTTCCTATTAGTGGGCCATTAATACAAGAAAAGGCATAACAGTTGAACAAATTAAGGAATGGTGATTTGAAATTTACTGCTAGCCATAGATGGTTGGATAGATGGAAGAGAAGTCACGGTAGTAGACAACTAATGGTAAGGGGGGGTTATCAGCTGATAGTCTTGCTGCAGAAGAATATTTAGACGAATTCACAGATTTGATTTCGTCTGAAAATTACTCACCCCAGCAAGTGTATAATGCGGGCGGGACGAGATTGAATTTTAAAGCCCTTCCCACTAAAAGTCTTGCTTCTAAAGAGGAATCTTCTGCACCAGGCTTTAAAACGAGCAAACAGCGACTCACAGTTTTAGCTTGCAGGAACAAATAAGCTACCATTAATGGTGATCGGAAAAGTCACAAGCCCTAAAAAAATGAACTTGAATGCTTTTCCTGTTCATTACAAAAATCAGTGTAAGGCGTGGATGACTGGTAATATTTTCAAGTTATTCAAAAATGAATTTCTTCCTTCAGTAACAAAATTTAATTTAAAAAATGTATTGCCACCAAAAGCTCTAGTTTTGATAGACAATGCTCCTTCACATCCTTCAGACATGCAGTTGGTATGTAAAGACATAAAAGCAATATTTCTCCCACCTAACATAATATCGTTGCTTCAGCCTATGGATCATGGTGTGTTGCAGAACATAAAACTGACCTACAGTAATAAGCTTTTGCAAACATTAATTGAAGAAGATTGTTCTCTTTCTATTCCAGAAATACTTAAGACGATTACAATGAAGGATGTAATTTACTGGGTAGCTGATTCCTGGAATAATATCAGGAACACTTTACTGCAGAAATCTTGGAAGAAGCTCTGGCCTAGCCTCGAATTTGTGAAGACACCACTTAGAGCACGGGATGATGAAACTGAGCTCCTTCAGCTCATTTAAAGAGTACCAGGATATGAAGGTGCTGAAGAAAGTTGTCTGTCTGAAAGAGTGGACAGCACTAGATAACAATGAAGAATATACCGAGCATAACATGGTGTCTGTGGTCCAGGATCAACATGGTGACAGTGTAGCAGATAGCTACAGCGAGGGAAAAGATGCATCTACGAATGCTATTACTCATACCGATGCTCTTGACATTGTGTTGCGTTACGTAGAACAACTTGCAGCTGCAACACCCAATGATATACTTATCATGATAATGATGTTATGCCGACGGTGGCGCAACATCACATCCTCGGGATGGTTTACATCTCTTCGCCACATGAAGATTACTGATTTTAAGTGAAAAATATAGTTAAATGTTTGTGTCTTTTCTTTTTAAGTGAAACATATAGTTTAGTGTTTGTCTTTTTTATTTTTATTTGACTGTCAATAAATTCTACGTTAATGAAGTAATACAGTAGTACATGATAGGCCTTTGTATTGTATCATGTTTTTACAGTGTCAATTCCAATATTTTACACATCTCAGTCCTGTTTTATGTAAGTAGCAAACTTTCAGTACATACTTCATAAAATTAATTTTAGATACTTTTTTAAAATTTGGTTTTCTTCAAATCATGTTCGGATTTCTGGGGTTCTACTGTACTTTCAAAGAATAAAAACCACATGAATACACTGCAAATAATTTATTTGATGAGGTATAAGCAACATATCTCGTATTGAATAACTTCCTAAAGTATCTTTAGGCATTATATCTATAAAGTAATATCTCTAACAATAAAAATTAAATAAACTAAATGACTGAAAGATAAAATTCAAAGCAAAAATCAACAAACTTGAAACCGAAAAAATTACACAAACTAGAAATAAAATAAATGAAATAACTGATAGATAAAATTTAGAGGAAACCACAACAAACTCGAAATTTAAACTAGTAGGTCTAACATAACACTCACTATCTGATCAAACCAACAACGTTTGTTAGCTCTTGGTCACCACACTTCACAAATTAGGTTTTTGTTTGTAAAAGCGACTCTTGATTGGCCTAAAGGTAAAAACATAAAGTAGAATGACCAATATAAAGAGCAATATTGATAAAACCAAGAATTATGTTGCTATGGAATTAAATACAATATCTCGAGGTATACACGGGCATAGACGAGTACGTTAACTAATTGTCCCTTTCTATACTCTGGCTTTGGGTTAAATGTGTTAAGTTTAGCCAATAACTTAAATAATCTTAGAATTTCTGTATTCAAACTATGTGCTGTCTCATACATGGAAAGTATTATAACTTTGACTATAGAGAGGCAAGCATCTGTTCACAACTTAGAATGGCATTGTTCTTTAAATCTTTTAACCATTATAGTTAATAGTTACACCATAGTTAGCAGAGGGGCCCCAGGTACCACTGTTATCAGTTACTAAATATACTAGTTCTCTACATAACAAGATAAATATATGAGTCAAATTTTTACTCAATTGACTCAAGTAAATTTTTTCTTTATACTAAACTTTATTAGTATACTAACTTTATTATTGTTACATACGGGCTGATCAACCATACAACCCTCTTGAAAAATGTATTAGATTGTAATGTAGTATCCTGATTCTTAAAATTATACTCCTTTTTGTAAGAAATGTTTTTAAATTTATTTAATCATATTATATTTTATGTATTAAATTTTTTTATGAAATGACTATAAATTCTTCACTGTAAGTTTAGGCACGAAAATAGTAATTTCTCTTTTGCGATAAAATCAAATTTATAAAACTTGAAATTTTTAGATGTGCATGGACAAATAGCAAATTGTAATAATTATCCAAATAATTCTAGTTCGGTTATTTTAGTAATACAATGAATATTAAAAATTATTTTGTAAATAATCATTTGCCTATAACTCACTGCTTCAAGTAACATTCTAGTGTAATTGGAAGTGGAATTGATCTAGTGAAATCTTTTTTGTTGATAAGCAACTAATTGATTCAATGTGGCAAATAAAAAAAAAAATCGACAAAACTGCTATCCGAATAAAAATTTGTTTCAGAAATGTACAGTAATGTGTGTTTTTTAGATGATGTAACCAATCTTTTAAAAGCCAATATACCATTTAAAATATATTCCATTACAATACAGTGTGACTGATTAAAATTATTGTCCCGAAGATGAAAGATAGGTGAATTTAAGAATAAATTTGTCTAATTCTATAACATCAGAATGAAAATAATAATTGTAATAGTTGGAATCTTTTCTATTCATTCCTATGTTAGATAAGAATTTAAATCTAAAAAATAAAATTCATCTTAGAAGAATAAAATGAAGTGTTACATTAACACTACAAAAAACCTTATATTCCAATTCTTCACTATCAAAACAGCTTGTTTAAATCGAATTTAAATGTTTCTTATTTTTTAACCTCCAGTCATATTTACAGTTTTTTTGTCTCTTTCAGAGGACGTAAAAGGTTTGTGTCTGAGGGTGACGGTGGTCGCATCAAGGAACTCAGTGCCATCTAATCTGCATTATACAAGGATTTTGTTTGATTTTTTGTGTGTTTTATCACATTAAGCCCTTTTTGTGCGGTTTTGCGTTGTAAATAGGAATTTACAGTATTTTTTTCTTTTTTCCTTTTTCTAAAAAACTGCATTTAATACAAAACAAAATAAAAAAAATAAAGTATAACTAAAAAATGGGATAAACTGTTTATAGCTAGAATATCGTTATATGAAAATAGTATATACATCAGGAGGCCTAATCTTTTTGTTTTTAATGAATGGTTGGGTATTATCCTTTTCATTTCCTAATTAACTCGGTGTTAGCTAGTTTGCCTGTGGTTACTAAATATTAGTGGTTGATAAATGTAACTTCAATCCAAGCATGTTTTGAATTAAGTCGATACTGGTATAATAGTTTTATGTATAGTTACTCTCACACTGAGAATTATGTTTTTAGTCTTAATTATTCTTTCAGTGAAATCTTTATAAGTTTTCATTTTTCATCTGTTTTTTTAAATTCTTTTTTGTGTGTTAAAATGTAAATATTAAGTTTTCTTTGCTGATTTCTTATGGCCAACTTATGGATATCTTATTTGTTAAAATATGTAAAAGCGATAGAAGTGTTTTTTTTACCTTGTTTTTTCTTTATCCTTTTCCAGTTATCCCATCTTGTTTACAATTTACATTGGTAACTCTAAATTCTGTATATTAGAATGGATCATCAGGCTTTGTATCTTATACAATTATTCTTCACTTGAACGAGGTGAGTAACAATCCTCCATACATATGATCGCAGTAATGCATACTCAACTTTTCTGTATCTGAATTTAGTATATTGATCTGGCTATTACATGTATTATGACCAGGCAAATTATGGTCATCAAAATATATGTGTTAATATGACAACTTATTACCACAAGGAACCATTTGAATAAATAAATACTAGAAATTTTAAAAATAAGGAAGAGCAAAGCAATATCCCACATGTCCATAAGAACTGAATTCTCAAAAACCCCTCTCCAGTAAAATATTCAGGATAATAAATTTTATTTTGTTTATAATTAAGTTTATTTGTTTTATTTATCCTGAACCTATCTTAATATCAAAGCGGTAAAGTTTTTCAAATTATATAATTAATTTGAATCAAAAATTTTGTGGATACATAGCATTTTGGCCGGACTTTTCCCCTTTGTGGGGTTTTGCTCAAATATAACAAGAACTTGTGGGATTTAGTTGTATACAGATATTATAAATGAAAAAAAAAACAACTGTTTTCAGCTACAAGTTTGTATTTTTACTATAGTAAGTAAAAACCAAAATATGAAAACTTCATTGAGTAAATTTAAAATAGCATAAGTTAAAAACATTAAAAAAGTGTAAAAAAAGTTGAACAACGTTAAAAGTTAAAGTTGTTCCTGGTCACTGCACTTGAACGCCTTCTTTGTCCTCCAGACAATCGCAGTAATCAATTGGTTTTTCAAGTTCTTGTGATTCTCCCATCAGAGTGACTTGAAGTCAATGTGTTATCGAAAGGTCATAGGAGACAGAACAGTCTACATAAATTCATTGTAAATCTTGTGCAGTTTTATAAATTGAAAACTTTTTTTTGGTAAATAAAATCTTTTGAACTTTGAATTGGCAAGTTCTCTAGATTGTAGTGGCTCTCTTTTGTCCATAAAATACCTATACAATTTCTTACGCTGTTCTTTTTTTCTGACTGACTCGGTCCCTCTGTTTTTTTTTCAACTATTTTGTCATGAATTTTCAATACTCTTAGCACATGCCTCATTTTATGTGCTAAAAACTTTGTGATATGCATGAAAAGTTTAACTATACCTTGATTCTGGTATTTGTTGATTGAATAGGGTAAATTAAAAACTGTTTAAATCAGAAATTATAACATATCCTTCTTTAAAAAGGATGTATTCAAATAAGCCATTCAATCTACCATTATGTTTTTCATTTGAACTTCTATAACAGTTATAATGGTTAAATATTTTATGATTTTATATACAGTTGGGTGTATGCATACACCATCAAACCAGAACAAAACAATTCTCTTAACTTCTTGGATCTTACAATTAAACGTACAGACAAACATATACTGAAAACCCAACACCAATACTACCATTCATACCTCTTCACAACATCACCTAGCCACTTACAACACCATGATATATCGCCTTCTTAAAACACTGTTAGACAGAGAAAAACACTACCAAGAATTAAATACCATAAAACATATTGCACACACCAATGGATACAACACAACAATGATCAGCAAATTATACAACCACCTAAAAAACAAACTCAATAACCCAAATACACAACACGACAAACCCATAAAATACTTGACAATACCATACACATCATCCAAAACTCACAAATTAAGCAACACACTATGAAAATACAATTACGAAATAGCCTACTCCATACACAACAATCTCAATAAACAATTTAAACCCAACAACATATACAACTCTGCTAGTGTTTACAAACTAATTTGCAGTTCGTGCCTCAGTTTTTACATAGGCCAAACAGGGAGGTCATTTTACACACGCTACCAAGAATACAAAAACGCATTAACAAACAAAAACACCCAATTAAACTTTGCTTAACATCTCATATCCAAAAACCATGGCTACACAAACATAACATCCAACCTTCAACACGCAAATTACACTATAACTCACACATTTTTTGACATCATAACTCCGAATACTCACCAAAATATACCCACACCCTCACCATAATATCCCACCGCTGCCAAAAACCTTGAGATGTTAATGAGTTGATAATGAAACCAGTGGCGGTTTGTCCAAAAGGGCTCTGGGGCGCAGCCCTCCCAATTACAAAAATTAATTTTTAATTAATATTCATTTGTCTTAAATTAGGTTAAGAAGAGCTTAGAATTATTTAAGCAATGTTAAAACCATAAAATATTTAGCAGTTGACGCACGAAATTAGCCGCAAGCTCCGCGCGGGGCTCACAGCAGAGAGCCCCAGACTAGTGCATTGAGTGTGCGTGGAATAAGCTGAAACAGCCAAAACCGTGCGGTGACATCACTCAACGAGCGTCTTATGGGTGGCCTGGGATGGAGTCCCGTAGTCATGCGCATGCGCTGAGTAATGACTAATCAGTGCTGCTACTACAATTCTATATGATTTAGGAAGCAGCATTGTAGGCTTATTTGTAATGTTCTCACAATGTTTCCATTTATAGATCCTTTGATGCGCATACACAGTGGCCTAATATACTTTTAAAAGTAAAACTTGATTCACACTACTCGTTGAGTACTCGACGCTTTAGCATAGGCAATCACTTAACTACCCAGCCTAGCAACATTTCGTAAATCACACCGTAATACGTCTATTAGTTATAGCAATGTTAATATATTAATCAATAAGTATAACTTAATAAAAGTTGTAGGTGCTTAGAATGTAAAACGAGTTAAATGGGTATCAAATTTCAAAATTGTCTCCGCGCCTCGTAAATCTGGGGAGACCCCTTGTTATGAGCCCCACCAATGTAATTGGGCAGGAGCCGCCACTGAATGAGACACATCTCCCGAAACAGCCGTCCTCAACGAATATAAGCAAGTGCTACTATAGGCAATTTGTAAAATATTTACAAGTGTTTTTATTGAAAATTAGTAGCTCACATGAAGATGGAATCAAAAATATAATTATATTTACTACAAGTTGATTCAAAAATATGACAATATTGGAAAACTTTGGTAATAATAAAGAATTAGAAGATTATTTATAAATTAAAGCCTGAAGTTATTAAAATATGCAATAAAGCTAACATGTAACACATTTGCTGGTGATTATGGTACAGTGAATGGGGTAAATCAGGATGTTAGTTAACCTGTGATCGGTCACACTGTTATTGAAGCTCTAACAAAAATAGTGTAAAGGAATTTTTTTATTTATTTTCACTACAGTTTTAATGAGCTAGCTATGTCCTAGGTAGCTATTGACCTTATCTGACATCCTTTTTGGTGTTGATCTGATGACTATGCATTCTGAAGCTGTGTGGGAAGGGGGGGGTAATGTGTTGCACCACTGTTCAGTTAGGGCTGTCCTAACAGCGCGACCGTTTGTTTCACAGTTTTAGCAGTATATTTGGTTTTAGGGCCATTTCTAATCACTTTTGGTTTTATACGTTCCCAAAAAAAACAAAAATGTCATTGTTATAACATACCATTCAAGTGAAATTGATCAAAACATGAGGTGATTTCATTCTACAGCTTATTAAAGGGAAGAGTATCATAGAATGAAGAAGAAATACTCTGTAAAAAGAGTCAATAATATGGTCAATGACTTTATTCAACAGGTAAATGAACTTGACAAAAATCAATGCTCAGATCTTATTTAAGGAAACCTCTGGGACAAAAATTGCTAGAATATTCATCGCTGAGTTAGCAAATACAATTGCAAGCCACATTTTTTGATAAGAGCAATTGAAAATTTGTCCATTCTGCTCAAATAGAATATAAAAAATTAACTTGTCAAGAAGACAAGTTATCAGGAAACTAAATTATAATAAAATACTTTTATACAAAATTTATATTCTCTAGTATAAATTATTGTTTTAAAATTTATTGATAAAAACCCTTTAGAACTATACTACAGTAATACCTCGACTTCCGCTACCCCGTTACACGGTTTTAAATCATGATGACTCAACCTTAAGGCGACCTGTGGCTGTAGCATCGCGAGAGCGTGTCTTGCTCAGTTATGTGTTGTCCTTTTGACCAGAACACGATTTGTTCTCAAGCTAAACTCATTTTTGACAAATTAAAAGAAGAAGCTGGAGAGGTAGCTAAGGATGAAATATTTAAAACTAGTAGCAACGGTTGGTTCAGTCGATTTAAAAGTCGTAACTGGCACAGTGTTGCAGAAAGTGGAGAGGCAGCAAGTGCTGATAAAGATGTTGCATCCCTGTTTCCAGAAAAATTCAAAGCCATGATAGAAGAAGGGGGCTGTACCAGCGGAACTATATTTAACCTGGATGAAACTGGCCTGTTCTGGAAGAAAATGCCTAAAAGAACTTTTATAGCGCATGAAGGGAAAACAATTCCAGGTTTTAAGGCTGCCAAAGACCGATTGCCGCAAATTCAGCTGGTGATTGCAGGTTGAAACCTCTCAGTTTATCGCTCAGAAAATCCAAGGGCATTAAAAAATATTTAAAAAGCTAGCTGGCCCGTGAATCGGAAGGCTTTTCGAAGACTGGTCTGCTCATCATTTCACACCTCAAGTCGAACGTTATTGAAGGTCTAATCAAAGCCTTTTAAAGTGATACTATTAATTGACAATGCACCTGGCCATCCCCCCTTCTACTTTAACTAATTTCGACACACCCATGAAAGTGATATTTTTGCCACCGAACACAGCTAGTTTGCTTCAACCGATGGATCAGGGGGTCATCAAAAGATTTAAAGCTTATTACACAAGAAGATCATTTGCGCATCTGCATGAAGCTATGAGACAGTACAACGAGCTCTCTGTTAAAGAATTTTGGAAACAATTCAATGTTTTAGATGCAGTGAGAATCATTGGACAATCTTAGAATGAAATTTCACAAAAAACTTTGAATGGCGTTTGGAAAAAACTGTCCATTTTTTTCTCCACTGAATCTCAAGCAGAATCAGTGACAGAGTTTGACGAAATTGGTGATGTGGTTGAAGAGATTGTCGCTTTTGCCAAACAACTAAATTTAGAAGTGGATAATGATGACGTTCAAGAATTGCTGGATTCACACAACCAGGAACTGACAATTGATGAGCTCATAGAAATGCGTGAGCAACAGCAAGACCTTAAAAAATCCAGATTTTTTAGACTCAGTTGAGTAGATGATAAAATGACGGTTAGAAACTTGACAAAAGGCATTAGTTCAATTAAGCAAGGCGTACAAAATTTCGAAAGCATAGACTATAACGAAGACCGCTTTTCTGCTACAAAACAAGGAGTAAAAAAAATATTAGCCAGTTATGAGGAAATTCTGCGTGAGAAGAGAGATTCGTCAAACGAATTTACTAGATTTTATGAAGCCTTCTATATCAAATTAACTTCTTTGCAATTTGTATGAATATAATTTTTTGTTGTATTAGGTATTTAAGATTTTAATACATACACATTTTCTTCTAAATTATTGGTTTATTTAGTATTTGGTCCTGACTAAACATGTTTCCTATTTGATTGTATGTAAAATTATACCCAGACTTGTGCGAATATGACTTACACGGTTATCGCCCTGCCCCGCCTATCGCGTAATTACGGGGTATTGCTGTGCTTATATAAAATCTAATTGTTTGAGATGGAACTTACATAGAATTGGGTTTTAATTTAGAAAATCTTGGAGGAAAGTCCTCACGATGTGCATATTTTCAAATAAGGAAGAACCTTATGAAAAAGGTATCATGAGTGTATCAGACCAATCTGTTGAGAGCATACTAGATAGATAGTCTCAATATGCCATGGAGGAAATTGAAGTGAGACCTAATTTACTAAGAGTCGCTTCTATTTCCTTCAACTAAACATTTCTGTAAATTAATTTTAAATATTTTCTTACTGCTAAATTCTAAAATTTGTAGTTTACATATTTCTTAACAATTTGGTACCTAAAAAGTTAGTTTTAAATGAAATTGTTTTCCATAATTAATAAGTTTGTTAATGTTAGGGTTCCCTGTATATAGTTTTGAATTTTGTAGTCCATTACGTTCGGTCAATATTATTAATCACTAAAACAATAGTTTATGACTATCCGAACTTTAAATTTTATAAACTTGTTAAAACTTACTGAGATAGAACGTTTTCAATCGCTATGTGCCGATCTTCATCAGTGTCTTCTGCTTACAGATGTCAGGTCAAGCGGTGATGGTTTTAAAGGTAGGTTTTTGATAGTATCAAAGAGTATATGTGATTTGTATTGTGTTTGTTCGTTTAATATGTTTGTACTTTGTGTTTTTGTGTAACTGTAAATTTCATATTTTTGTAGTGTGTTGAGATATAGGCCTTTTTTTGTTGATGTGTAGGATTTCTAGGTTATGGTAAATGTCTGTGTATTTGTGTCCGGTTTCTTTTATATGATTGTAAAATGTTGAGTTCGTGTTCTGTTTGTGTTCCTCGACTCTGTTTAAAGCTGTGACCTGTTTGTCCAATGTAGAATTTGTTACATTCGTCGCAGTTCCGTTTGTATACGCCCTGGTGCTTGTAGTTTATCTTTGTTGTTGGTGTTGTGTTGTATTTTGTATTGTAACTTATTAGTTTTGTATGCTATTACATATCCATTTTTTTAAAAATTTGCGGCTATTTTGTTTATGTATGGTAATGTGATGTATTTGTTTTCCCTGTCTGTAGTGTTAATTTTAGTGTTTTTTTGAATTTTGTAACATAGTTTGTCTATTATTATGGTGTTGTATCCATTTGTGTATGCTAAATATTTAATTGTGTCTAGTTCTTTGTTTGTTTTCTGTGGTCATCCCTATATATGCGACTATTTACGTTACAAACCGGGGTGCGACTGATTAATGGGATTAGGTAACGCATTTAGATTTTTGACTGATTTTATCAGTTGATGAATTCAAAACTTCTTAGATATTCTGAACTATTTTGCTCTTAAAATTTAAGCTTTGATTTTATAATTCCAATCATCAGAATTGACTGACACCATAAAGATCTCTTTTATCTTGAAACCTCTCTGAATCCTAGATTTTGCATTGATGCTCTTGAATATTTTGGGCAATATCTTTCAGTGTAAAGGGTGGGTATCTTTCCTCATGACGTTATTTGAAACATTAAAAAAAAATTGTCACAACCATATTCAGACTATTAGAAAGGCTGTAATTAATTAATACATAACTAAATGATCACTTAAGAGCTTACTTGCTTACACATTTTAAAACAATTTCTTTTAGTGTCGGCATAAGATTTATGAGTATAGTGGGGGTAGGTTGAATTGGTTGTTTACGATGTAATGGAAAGGGTGTTGGATTCAAACGAACTTAACCTACTCCCCTTACACTCACAAATCTCATGCCGAAAGAAATGGTTTTTCAATCAACTTTTCAATGATTCAAAACCATCAAAGTATTTGGTTGTCATTTGATTTTGTAAAAAGTCTTTCTTTACATATAACCAGTAAGTTATGCATTAAGCCTCGAAGTGCTGGTAATAACACTCTGTAGTGCTGGGTGTTGTAATGGCGAGGTGCAGTATTTTATGTCTAATTAAATAGAAAATACAAATACCTCTGAAGTATAACATATTGTATATCAAAATGTTCACAATAACTAAAAGAATAAAATTATGTAAAAAAAAATTACCAAATTATATTGAAGCATAAAAAATTGCTGATGAATAGAAAACAAATTTTACTTGAAAATGTTTCTTCCTTTCCAGTTAATCTTAGATTCACCATTGTAAAATATTTGAAATTCAAAATGTGCACAATTTAGTTATGAATATAGAAAAGTATAACAATAATTTATATTCACAAGTAATTAGTGTTTTTAACATAATACACATCACCGTAACCAAGAAAAATAATCAACAATTTCACATTATTTATTTCCCAACTAGGTTTGTAGGATCACTTGTGATCAAACTTATCTTTTTTGGCAATTATTATCACTTAAGTTTACAAATAAAACAAAAAACATCAAAAATATATAGGCCTATGTACATATTTACACATACCTAATCTCAATCCGATTCTGCTGCACACTTTTCGATGCCCCGCTCTTTAGGTCTTTAGAAATGATCTAAAAAGAAAAGTCCTTATAACAACCAGGGTGGGAGACCAGAGTTGCACCCAACAACTCAACCAACAATTCAACCATTTATACCATAAAATTTAACCTCTAAAGATGATTGTCTGTATTGTTTTTATACACGATGAATCCATTCAGTAAAGCCATATCAAAAAAATTGTCAAAAAACTTCCAGTACTTTTTGGCTGGTTGAGTGAATGTAGAATGGTAAATAGATTTATCCTTTACATAAAAGGGTTCTGGAGGATACACTCTAACTCAATTACTATTTGAAGTACTTGTAGTAGGTCTATTTTAGGCCTCATCTGGGGGTGGTTCATCTTCATTCTCAGAATCAGAGATTTGTTGGGAAGTTGGTGGTGACAAGTTACCATGAGGCCTAGGCTTATCAGTAGACAAAGAACTTGGGCCTGTTTTTAGGTCTATATCATCATATTCACTATATACATTATAGTCTAAATTGGGGTTATACTCCTCTCCACTACCAGATAATCATAATTTTCTGGAATTTCTTCCAAGTTATTGTCAATATCAGAAATATTTCTATCAGACTCTTCACCTGATGAATCAAACAAGCACTTTCTGATACGACTTGAATGACTTAGTTCACTCATTATTTATCATGAATCACACAACAACCAAATGTAATAATTAAAAATACTGATACCATAACTAAAACCACATATCATAACTGAAACAATAAATAAATAGTAATGAACAACACTGAACTGGCGCTGGCAAGCACTACACCCCATAACTCTCGTAAACAGACTGCTGAATAGCGAGCCCTTCAATTAGGGCTATTACGTCATCCAAAAAATTTTCCAAATAGAGTACTAAATAAAACGATTCTTTCACTCTATTCTAAAATAAAATATAACTGAATTGGAACACGGATTATTGTTCGGCAGTGATTATCACGATGGGCTCGGACTGAGCAGTTAGCACTTCGAGGGTTAAGGAGTTTTTATCTTAGGGTTTAAGATATAAAATACTGATATATGTTATATACACTGTGATTGTAAGCTTTTAGTGCCAAAAATCATCAATCAATCAATTTGGCTAAACATTTATGTTTAATCGTAAATTCCTTCTGGAGATAAAAAATTAGTGAAGCATGTTCTGAGCTTGATTATTACATCTCATAGTGGATGGTTACATTAGGGTATTCATTGTGTGTTTCTGGTAAAAACTTGATTGGTGGTGCTGAACAATAAGGCATTTTTTAGTCTCAAGAATTAAATATATGAAAAATGTGACAGATTCTGAGACCATCATGATATAGACAATATTTTAGTTCAATGTGCCAAGAAGCATATGAGGGGCTAATTGACATTTTTTATTTATAATAGTGATAAGTAATAAAAGAGTGTTTTGATATTCATCACTATTTGTTCCTATTTATTCTTGTAATGAATTTGTGCAAAAGTTCTTTAGTGAGAAAACAATGATACCTTCATAATTTCATCAATAAAAGATATACAAAAATAAAATCTTTACCAGTCATGAAATATAATAGATTTATGAAGGAAGTTGATCAATCAGCCCTAGAATTACTATTACCCCTGTAAATTTAAAATTCTGAATTTATACAAAACATATTTGCATGTGTCTAGAATCTTTATTGCGCATTCGTGTTCATAGAGGATTCATTATGAATAGGGGAAAGAAAATGAATCTGAAATTACTAATGCCCAGTCTCTATGAATTGAATACTTTCAATACATAGTTGTTTGTTGTATTTCCCCCCTACATTATCATAAAAAAACAACAAAAAAGTGACTATTAAAGTACAAGAGAAATATCAATGTAAAGTCAAATAGATAATTTTTGAGTGCTTGATTTGTCAAGCAAAATTAGGACCAAGTGAGGTATAATATTTTTATGTGTATCAAAAGAATTCAAAAATTACTTGTCAGAGTGAAATAATTGGTATGTTTATAGGTATGGTTTTTAAACTTCTGATTTACAATTTTGGTTTTTATATTTTGTATAGAATTTTGAAGTTTTTTTCATAATCTGTGTGCTTATTGATGCCAATGTCTGTTCTCCAAGCCTCATATAACTGTCATGGTAAGCAGACTGATTCCTTGGACCTCCAAAATCAGAACCTATCAAAAGACTTTCTCCTCTTTAAATTGTAAAGTGAACAGTATAGGCCACATATACATCCATAAAGATAAGTTTTTATGCAGACTTTCTCCTCTTTAAATTGTAAAGTGAACAGTATAGGCCACATATACATTCATAAAGATAAGTTTTTATGCAGACTTTCTCCTCTTTAAATTGTAAAGTGAACAGTATAGGCCACATATACATCCATAAAGATAAGTTTTTATGCAAAATAATGTTATCATTCTGGGCACATTATTCATGTTGTTTCAGCAGCAAATTGGTTGTGAGTGTGATCAAGATAAGGTTTACTGCTTTGACAACTATTTGCATAACTGCAGAAGTTAAAGTCTATGTTCTTTTCACATTAACAAGTGCTGGTGGTTATTAAAGTGAAACTGGTGGTTTTTCACCTCTGGCTTTACATACATATAACTACATTTATGTCTGTTTGACGATATAATTGCACATAAGGTTTTTTAATAATAGGTTCAAGATTAAAGATTGTGTATTAGCTTTAAGAAGAATGTTAATTCCTTAACTAAATTTCAGTGTTTTTATAAGTATAATTATATCCTCAAACAGTGATAGTTATTTTTGTACTCGAAATTCGTAAAAGTACGTTTTTGTAAAGATTAAGAGTTTAGAACTAGAATATTATTTTGATCTCCCCAGTTACGTTTGATTCAATTGTTATAAGTAATTAATGTGGTGAAACCAGGTGGAATTTTTTATAAAATTCTCTTTTCACACTTTATAATTTAGATCATGTGTCCCTGGTTGTGAGGGTATTATATACACCACTGGTAAATCCCTATAATTTAATAAATAAATGTATCTACTTTTCCCAACTCTGATCTGTAAAAGTATGTTTTCTTGGTGTTTAGTTTTTTAGAATTTTCTCAGGAGTAATTTCCCCAGGTTTCCCCCCTCGTTGTATATTCTGGAGGTACCTAGTTTTGGCTACACTAGTTTTATCTCATACCTCTTAAAAACAAAGGTCTTTAGAATAACCGTGAGTGTTACGTATTTAAAATTAATATAGACTCATTTCTTTTATTTTAAACCCGCCGCCAAAGTCAGACAAAGCTCACCCGTGATAAGATTGGTTCTGCAGTTTGAACCAGGCAGAGCAAGTTAGACCTTTCGGGAGTGTAGACAGATACCCCTACTTTCTAGTATTATATTATACTTTTCAATCTCCGTACCTTAGGTACTAGAATACGTGAATGTAACTATTTTATTAATGTTTATATCGAATGTGATCAGTGCGTGGAATACGAACAAGTTTTCTGGCCAGAAATCGCTTATTTAATACGCGAGTGTGATAAGTGTGTATTCCACGGTGCACGTAAGTACAAACTATTAATTTATATAATTATAATAATTATTGGTCCTCCGCAACTATTGTTACCAAACAAATTTGGTCCAGCCGGGCCGGATCTTGAGCCTTAAGACCTATATAAAAAATAAAATAAAATACAATTCATTATATGTGTTCATTCTACAATTTCTACAAGTTTTTTCAAACTTTGTCTGTGCATGCAAACACTGGAAAACTAGTTTCATGTCGCAGTATATGAAACAGCTGATCCTCTCTTATCTTTGTTTGGCTTTGGCGTGCATTAATATGTTGGTTTAAATTAATTGTAAAAGTTTATGAAAAGTGATTTCAGTTGTTTATAGAAGATTATCTCATTGAGCATACGTCGATTTGTTGTTTACTTAGGCTTATTTATTTCTCCGTTAAAACATTTAGTAATTTAAAAATTAAAGCAGTTATCTCATCTTCTACTTAAAACTATCATTTAATCATGGCAAAATCTTTGGCAGTTATTAAATCAAAGAAAGACAATATATTTAGTCAAATTCAAGAGATTTTTGATCTAACAAAAAAAACATCTGACAAGTCAATTCTGCAAAAATTGTTGGTGCGCGCTAAATCTATAAATAGGCTTCGTGAAGAATTTTCTGATATTTTAGACATTTATCATGAACTAGAAATACAGGCTAACCCGAATTTTCAACCCAACTACGTTCCTCTTAACAGCATCAACGAGTTAGTCGATTATGTTAATTCTACCGTAGATTCGATAGAAAGTAAGATGTCATCAACAAGGCCTAAATGTGAAATAGTTACTCCTCAGTTACATATACGACTGCCTAAGCTTGAACTCAAGCATTTCGATGGTGAATTTCTTGAATGGATGTCATTCATTAATATATTTAACGCTAGCATTCATGAAAATGCATCGTTACCAGCAGTTTCTAAACTTCAATATTTATTGAGCGTTATCTCAGGAGAACCGCTAAATTTAATTAAATCTCTCCCTATTTCTGACGCTAACTATAAAGTGGCCTATGACTTATTAAAAGAAAGATATCACTCGCCGAGGCGGTTAGTTACGTTACACCTCAATCAAATTTTAGATTTGCCCTCTGTAAACAACACGCCTAAACAAATGAGAAATTTTGTAAATTTATACTCAGAAAATATACAAGCTCTTAAAGGTCTTGACATCGATATCACTAGTAAAAATCCTTTGTTATCTGCTATGCTTTTACGAAAAATGGATAGTGAACTTAGGAACCGTTTTGAAAACTTCCGTTCATCAAATGTTACTCAAGAGAGAGTTGACTCCACTACGATACCTGATGCAGCGGAAATTATTAAGTTTTTAAGTAAAGAATGTAATGAAGTTGAAGATGCCAATCTTCATTCTCCTTTCACCTCGAAACCCCCCTCGTCTGGATCACGCACCCCCTCTGGTTCCCAAAATAAATACTTTAAACAAAAAGTATCACTGATGTCCTACAATTATGGAGAAGGCTCCTCCATTAAAGTTAAACCTCATCCATGCTTTATATGCAATAAAATTGACCATAAGGTTTATTCGTGTCCGGACTTCAAGAGTCAGGACGCCAAATCCCGTCTCAAAATTGTAAAGGAAAAGGGGCGTTGTACCTCATGCTTAGGTACTCACCATCTTAACGACTGTAGGTAAAAGTTTAGTTGCTACAAATGCCACAAAAATCATCATACATTATTACATTTTGAAAATCACTCTACGATGCAACGGACCACACCTCAAACTTCGCGTCAAGACTCTCCGACACAACAGGAAATAACCCCTTCTCCAATCACTATGACCTGTCAAGAAAAGCAGAATACGTCTCAAATCTCTAATACTGTTCTCTTAGGCACTCTACTTGTTAAGCTTACCTCGTCTAACGGTATTACTCATGTATTTCGTGCTCTTGTTGACTCTGGCAGTCAATCTTGCTTTCTCACCGAGCGTGCTGCTCAATTATTGTGTGCTCCTCATACTAAGACCACTCATAGTGTGGTAGGATTGTCTCAGGTACCGCTACGCTCAAAAGGTCTCACCTCAGTTGCTGTTGAAACTCTTGGGGGCAAGGTTATTTCAATTAATGAAAGATTTTTAATATTGGAAAAAATATGTGTTAACCTACCAAGCACACAAGTAGACTCTGAAGTTCTTTCCAAGGTTCGTCCTTATGTTTTGGCAGATCCTACGTTTCACTTGCCAGGAGGCATAGACGTTCTTCTTGGTGGTGCTTTATTTCCACTCATACTTACTCAAGAATCTTATAACCTCGGAACTGGTTTACCCAGGCTAATAGGCACACACTTTGGCTTTTTAGTAATGGGTAACACACCATGTCTATCTGGCAGTGAACTTCATAGTAACTCCAGCTCTCAATTATCAACTACACTTCTAGTTGTCAACGACATTGACCTTCACGACTCACTACAAAGGTTTTGGCAACAGGAAGAACCCCCTGCTGTGTCTAAGCTTTCTCAAGAAGATACATTATGTGAAGATCACTTTCTCGCCACTCATACTCGGGACCAATCTGGCCGATATTGCGTCCGACTACCATTCAAGACTGAACATCCTCCTCTGGGTCAATCTCGTTTAAATGCAGAAAAAAGACCGCACTCTCTAGAGAAGAAATTTAGTGCTCAACCTCAATTTAAATCCCTATATACTGATTTTATGGCTGACTACTTAGCCTCTGGTCACATGATATACGCTCATAATACTGATCTAACTGTACCTCATTACTTCCTTCCTCACCATGGTGTTTTAAAGGAGTCTAGCAGCACAACTCGTTTACGTACTGTATTTGATGCTAGTTCTGAAACCTCTAATGGTATTTCTCTTAATAATATTTTATTAACAGGCAAAAAGATGCAAACGAATATTTGTGATTTATTACTAAATTTTCGGATTCATAACGTTGTTTTTTCTTGTGACATTCGTCAAATGTATAGACAAGTAAAAATGCACCCTGATGACCAGTGCTATCAGATGATCTTATGGCGTGAAAGTCCAGATCAGCCCTCTTTAATCTACAAGCTCACGACAGTGACATACGGAGTGAATTGTTCACCATATCTTGCCATTAGAACCTTACATCAGCTCGCTGCAGACGAAGGTGACTCTTATCCTGAAGCTGCAAATATTCTACGCACGCAGACGTTCGTAGATGACATCATCTCTGGAGCTGACTCTGAAGAAAAGGCTTTGAGCCTCCGTAAGCAACTCATCTCGCTCCTGGCTCGCGGAGGCTTTGAACTACGCAAATGGACATCTAACTCCAGTCAACTGCTGCAAGATCTTCCTGATGCTCATTTAGAGACCCCTGTATTCCTTCAAGGCAGTAAACAACCACATTTCACTATATTAGGTCTTCACTGGTCACCCTCTACCGATACGTTTACCTATAATTTGAATTTTCCTCACAATTCCAGGACTAAACGTCAAATTCTCGGTATCATTGCCCAGATTTACGACCCTTGTGGCTTTCTCTCACCCATTGTCATGTGGGCCAAACGTTTTATGCAACTACTCTGAATCAAAGGATTGAACTGGGATGAACCACTTCCATCTGAACAATTGAAATTATGGCAAACCTTTACAGACTCGGCTAATGCTCTACGAGAAATTGTAATTCCTCGTGCATTACGAATAACGCACTCGAGAAACTTTGAGTTACACGGTTTCTCAGATGCTTCTGAGAACGGTTATGCCGCCGTCGTTTATTTGAGATGCCAACTTAGCGACGACTCTGTGTTAATTCGGCAAGTAATATCGAAGACTCGAGTAGCCCCTCTGAAAAGGCTCACGGTACCTCGATTAGAGCTAAGTGCAGCTCATTTACTCGCCCAACTAGTGGGATATGTTATCTCTCTTTTTGAAAAAAGGGTGGAATTTTCTTCTGTATTTCTATGGTGTGATTTGACAGTAACACTGACATGGTTACAAACACCTCTTCATCGATTGAAGACGTTTGTTGCCAACCGGGTAGCCCAGATACAAGAATTAGTGCCTTCTCATTACTGGAGACATGTAGCGAGTGAAGATAATCCTGCTGATTGCGCGTCGCGTGGGTTACTTCCTAAAGATTTACCACAGCACTCATTATGGTGGTACGGCCTCCTTTGGCTACAAAAATCTAATGATAATTGGCCGGTATCTCATTTTATGCCTGCAAAACTTACTGACACAGGAGAAGAGAAACCCATTTCACCTATATCTCTCATATCAACTGCTCCTCATGAATGGGAGCTCCTCACTCAGTTTTCTCACTTTAGCCGACTCCAGCGTGTGATGGCTTATATTTTGCGATTTACTCATAACGCTCGTCATTCAAGAAAGCTCGATGGTCCTCTCGACACTCTGGAAATGAGGGCGTCAAGACTGGTAATTTTCAAGATGGTTCAAGAATCAGCGTTCAGAGACTACATTGTTGCCATAAAGAAGGATCCAACTACACCTGCCTCGTCACAACTCCGCCGACTCTCTCCTTTTCTCGACAAGGATGATATCCTACGAGTGGGAGGACGTCTCAACGCTTTAAAACTTCCTACGGATGTGCAACATCCTGTGATTTTGCCCAAACGACATCATGTCGTCAACCTTCTTATTGATTTTTATCATCGAAAATACTTACACTCGGGTGCTCAATTGACTCAATCACTTCTTGCACAGGATGTGTGGATACTCTCGGCCCGAAGTGTAATACGCTCTCGCATTTTTCAATGTGTTGTATGTTTCCGACACAAGCCTCACAATAAATCTCCGCTCATGGGTGATTTACCAAAAGCAAGATTAACTCCTTCTCGTCCGTTTCTCAACACCGAAATTGACTACGGAGGTCCTTTTAACATCAAAATGCACAATTTGCGCTCGATTCGCTTGACCAAAGCATATATTTGTATCTTTGTTTGCCTTGTGACAAAGGCGGTACACATTGAAGTAGTATCAGACCTGTCGACAGATGGGTTTATTGCCGCTCTCACCCGATTTGTGTCTAGACGCGGTCTTTGCACAAATATTTCTTCTGACTGTGGAAGGAATTTCATTGGAGCGAATAATGCTTTACAAAATCTCATCATCTCTTCAGGCCGAACCCCTCTTGCTGAATTCTCATCACAACACAATATCAACTTTCATTTCAACCCGCCTGCAGCTCCTCATCAAGGTGGTCTTTGGGAAGCAGCAATCAAGAGTGCAAAACATCACCTCCGACGTGTCATCGGTGAACATATTTTAACTCTATGTGAATTTTCCACTCTCACAACTCAAGTAGAGGCTATTTTGAATTCGAGACCTCTCACACCTCTGTCAAACGACGCCTCAGACCTAAATGCACTCACCCCGGGTCACTTCTTAATAGGATCTTCATTGGTTTCAGTTCCAGAAGAGGATCTTTTCAACGTTCCTGCCAACCGACTCAAGCACTGGCAGCTAATCAAGGCCTTTCACCAGCGTATTTGGAAGAGATGGCATCTAGAATATATCCATACTCTTCAGCAACGGGGGAAGTGGAACGTGCCAACTGTCAACCTGCGCGTCGGCGAACTCGTGTTAGTGCATCAACCTGCACCACCTCTCGCATGGCCTCTGGCTAGGATAAGTAGTGTTTCTCCAGGAAAGGATGGTGTAGTAAGAGTGGTTCATTTGAAGACAAAGCAGGGAACCTTGACAAGACCTGTTCACAAGGTTTTCCCTCTACCTCTATGCTCATAATGAACTTGTGCCATAGTGCGCTCACTTTTTGTAAAAGAGATATTTTTATTTTCCTTTATGAACTTTTTATTTTTATAAACTCTAAAGATATTATATTTGTGTTAGTTCTCTTTGAATCCTAGAAGGATTCAAGGCCCCTGGTATGTTACGTATTTAAAATTAATATAGACTCATTTCTTTTATTTTAAACCCGCCGCCAAAGTCAGACAAAGCTCACCCGTGATAAGATTGGTTCTGCAGTTTGAACCAGGCAGAGCAAGTTAGACCTTTCAGGAGTGTAGACAGATACCCCTACTTTCTAGTATTATATTATACTTTTCAATCTCCGTACCTTAGGTACTAGAATACGTGAATGTAACTATTTTATTAATGTTTATATCGAATGTGATCAGTGCGTGGAATACGAACAAGTTTTCTGGCCAGAAATCGCTTATTTAATACGCGAGTGCAATAAGTGTGTATTCCACGGTGCACGTAAGTACAAACTATTAATTTATATAATTATAATAATTATTGGTCCTCCGAAACTATTGTTACCAAACAGTGAGTGAGATAGTGTTGGAGATTTTATTACCGTAAGTATTTTGTCTGTTACTATTGTTGCGTTGATTGACTGGGGTTCAGTAAAATGTACCAAACCCATTTCGATAGATGCAATTAATTTGTACCCCTCTGAAGACACGCTTTCAGTTACAAAAATCTTCTGCCAGCTCTAATAATTTCCAATAGGTTGTAATGTTTTATTAGGTTTATAATAACCTATTATTTGATACTAGAAATATCCAAATTTCAAATGATAGTTTTAAAATTGAAGCTTCACAAATAGTAATAAAAAAAAAAACTATCACAAGACAATGGTTGAACATTTGAATCGCGACAATTAATTGAAAAATTCTCTAAATATATAAGATCATCAATTCAGTCAAAATCATTTATGATACCGGCTATAACAAACACAATAGTTGGTCCCATAAAATAATATATAGTAAAAAGCATTTATATCGCTTACAGTGAACACATTTCTTGGAACACTAGCAGTTGAAATATTGGTTAGACCATACAATTTCAATTTTAAACAAAATTAAAACTAAGGTTTTGTTTACTTCCCACCATTTCACCCTAGAGTTCCTCAATTCAGTTGTGTGTTGTCTTGATACACAAAAACATGGCATGGCAACAATTTACAATTCAGGAACAGTTCAGAATAATTTTCAGAGTCGATTCTGGTAATTCCACAAGTTCGATTGCCCATGAATTCAAAATGTCACACTCAACAATTGTTGGAATGATGAAGCGTTGAGAGAAAATTATTATGCAATTTAATAAGTGTGAAAAGGAAAATGCGTTCAGTCTTTAAATCAAACACATTTAAAATGCTTTGTTCGATTGGTTCAAACAACAATGTACATGTGAGTGGACCCATGCTTCAGGTAAAGCCTGAATTTTCAGATTATTCGCTGTGATTTGGAAGAAGGATTCGTTTAAGTGTAATGCTTTTGGGGTTCAACATTTCCGATCTAGCTCCAATACTGTTCATGGAAAAGTTTCAGATGTCAGTAGATGTTGATCGATCAATTACAAATTACTGGATTGAAAATGTGTGGCCTAAAATGGGCCAGCTACAGTGATGAGATGATTTTTAATCCTAATGAAAATATTTTTAGACTGACATCTGAAAAATGTTCCAGTGGTAAACTATCAAAAGAGTTTCTTGACTATACTCATTTCAATACATATTATGTATGTATTTAGATTTACATAAGTACAATAAAACATACATATGCGTATAATATTTAGTACATATTGTAGGTTACACATTTTTGGATCATAAACTTACAACAAACTGACTGTTGTACTCAGTGTGTCATTTATAACATACTGTTCATTATAACCAATGGTACTGCTTAAAGAGAATACTGGCTACAACAAACAAAAACCACCAGTCATTTGAAATTCGTCAAATGATTTTGATTGTATCTATATGATCTTGAATCATTATTAGAATGCATTTTGAGCAATTATAAGAACTGGACAATGTTATTCAAAATAGATTCCACTAAATTTACCAATGTTAAATTTAAATTTGCAATTACGTAGATTTCATTGAGTATACAGATTTATATTACAGTGCAGATAGAACAGACAAAGAAAAAGTACGAGGAAAGCTGCAATAAAGTGCAACAAGGGAATAGTCATCAATGTAAAATGAAATACACAATTGTTTGCCCAGAGAGATGAGGATATGGTCTGGTACAGTATTTTGACTTCCATCATGAGAAGTGAGAAAGTACATGAAAAAATAAAACAGGCTGTGATTCTAGATGTTTTTAAATATATAAATTGTGTTCCTTTCTATATACAGTTTCAGGCGCGTATCCAGCGACTTGCTTTGGGGGGGGGGGCGATCGCCCCATCGGCCTTCCCCCTTGGATACACGCCTGAGTTTTGAAATTTTTTGACAGTCCTAGTGCTTGTGCATGCTAATTCCTTTTCTCAAGTAGTCTAAATATTTTGTGGCAAGTGGACGAGGTCCTGGAACCCACAAAAAAAAAATAAATAAAAATTAAGTGGCAAAACAGTGTAGGATAAACCATTGGAATACATTTTTATATAAAATAACAAATTTAGCATTCTGAATATGTCATTTATGTTGTTACAGCAGTGAATGGGTTAAAAACATGTTACTTGTAATTGCATGTTTTTTTAGTGTGATTAAAGTTTATTTTCCCTCTAAATAAGCAAGTGTTTTAGCTTTCTAATTGATTATTAATTCAACTGATATTTCAAAATATGCTCTTTTGCAAATACACAAAATATTTTGTTTTGTATTCTAGTGCATAATGGTAATAATACCGGAAATATGTGTATTCAACTAAGAATTTGGAGTTTATAGTAGTTACAAAAAAGTTTGAATCAGATTAAAATATAGCTACCTCTGTAATTTAGATTATATCACAAATTAGAAAAAAATAAATAATAACTACATTAGTAGAAAATTACTTTATTTCTAGATAAAACAATTTATCGAGTATCAAATATTTTAATGAGCATAGTTACGGATTTGTCAAAGTTGTTTTAATTAAACATTTTCTCCAAATATTGTCTGTACGTATTTTTATTATTACAGACTCTACCAAATGGGTGTCCTCTACGTCAACTAAAAGTTACTGTTCTTGGAAAATTTATTAAAATCCTTTTATTATCTCAAAATCCCCTGATATATATCCTGTACAAATTTTAAGTCGTTAATAAAAATACATTTTTACCCATCCAATAACGATTGAATAATTCTTTTTAACCTGTAGCGGATGACAATTGACGTTAATACAGTTTTTTCAATAATTAAAGTATAAAAATTTGGGGTTAAGGCCAGATTCGATCTGAGTATCTTCATGTTCAAAATCTAGCGCTTTGGCACTAAGCCAGCTTTCCCATAACTAAAAATGTACTCCTCAAAAATGTATATTAATTTTCCCTTTGCCCCATCTGGTTGTCTTCAAAACCTCCATTGCACAACCTTAAATTATTGCCATAGTTACCACATAATATCATAAATAATGCTCTAGGATTAAAAATTAATGAAAAACAAACTGGATTAACGGTATCACAAACGTGGATGTCCCTGCTTCATAAACGGACAATGCAAAAGCTAAGAGAAACTACAACACAATGCGACAAAGAAAAAAAAGCATATAAATTCTAAATAGTAGCAAGCAAAAATAATAGTCCAACACGATATATAGAAAAGAAAATGAATAATTGCAAGGAAATTCGCTTTCTATTTTGTCACTTAATATTGTTATTCTGAGATATGTATATACATATTTATATTAATTGTAATTATAAAAATAAAAAGAAACTAAAATAAAAATTGTATTATTTTCTACCTTAAGTATCTTATTAAATTAGGTAGGAATTGACTTAAAATATATATATATATATATATATATATATATATATATATATATATATATATATATATTTAGGTTAGTTCTAGTAGAGCTTAAAGCTTATTTAGGAATTTTTGGACTTGATAGGAGACTGACAGACTTACCTCAAGGCAATAGTCCAAAACTGCAATTTCTTGGAAATAAGCACATATAAAACACTTAATACACTTTTATTTGAAATATTTCGATCAACATGATCTTCTTCAGTCAAGAAAGAGCTCTTTCTTGACTGAAGAAGATCATGTTGATCGAAATATTTCAAATAAAAGTGTATTAAGTGTTTTATATGTGCTTATTTCCAAGAGATTGCAGTTTTGGACTATTGCCTTGAGGTAAGTCTGTCAGTCTCCTATCAAGTCCAAAAATTCCTATATATATATATATATATATATATATATATATATATATATATATATATATATATATCCACCACTAAGTGCATTAATTTTACCTTGTGTGATGAGGCACCTTTCGGTCATTTGACCATTGTCGAATCACTGATGAATTTTTCTGGTGTGGATATTCGGTCCGTGATGTTGGTATTTGTTGATGTTACACGCATTTTCTCTTGAGTTGCGTGTATAATATTTTGGAATAGTATGCCTTCTGTATATGTTGTTTGTAGGTTCATTAAATTGTTGTGTATGTTTTTGTAAATGTGGTATTTTTTTAGTGAGTTTAGTTCTATTGGGTGATTATTTATTTCAAGTATGGTTAGGTTATTTTCGTAATTTGTTATTTCATGTTTATGAGATATTAGGTGTGCTGCAACATTTGATACTTTTTAATTTTAAATGCTCTGTAATGTTCTTTAAATCTTATTTTAAATGATCTGGTCGTTTTCTATATGTAAAATGTGTTGCATATAATTTTGTAAATTCCTGATAGGTTATGTTTTTCTGTAATTGTTTTGTGGTTTGTGTTATTAAGATATTTTATTATTTTGTTGTTTCGTTTGTATGTAGGAGTGTAGTTTTCTTTGTTGTATATATTTGTTAATTTTTCTATTTTGTTATTGGTGTATTTATAATTTAGGTAGATTTTTTTATTATTTTTGTGTTCAGGTTGTAGTGTTGTGTTGAGGTTAGGTTTTTTTGTAAATTTATTGTATATGTTTTTTATTAGGTGTTTGTTGTATCTATTTTCTATTGCTATTTTTGTAATGTTATCTAGTTCTTCATATAATTTTTGTTTGTTAGTATTTATTCTTAAATTGGAAGTAATTTTGATTACATATGTGTTTGGTTAGTGTAATGATACTATTTATTGTGTTTTCTTTTTCGTTATTGCGTATTAGTTTGTTTTATATTATTTCGTTATTGTGTATTAATTTGTTTTTTTATTATTTCTATGGTTTCTTCTATTGGGTTACTAGGGTACATGTTAGTTATGTCATAACTTATTATTTTTGTGTTGTTGTTTGTTTCTGTTTATTTTATTAATGAATTCGTATCCATTTTTTATATTGTATGTGTTGTTGATTTGTATTTTAGATCTTATTATTTTGTCTAGTATTTTTGCGATTATATAAGATGGTGCTGTTTTGAAATTTATTAGTGGTCTAAATGGTGTGTTGGGTTTGTGGATTTTAGGTATGCCTGTTAATATTGGTGCAGATGGTTTGAATGGGTAAAGTCTTGTGTGGTATTTTAATTTATTGTTAGTTTAGGGTATGTCTGTGTGTGACTATTAGGGTTTTTATTGTATTAAGGTATTTGTTGCCTTACAAATCCCAGACCCAACTAACAAATATCTTAATACAATAAAAAACCTGATAGTCACACACAGAAATACCCTAAACTATAACAATAAATTAAAATACCACACAAGACTTCACCCATTCAAACCATGTGCACCAATATTAACCATATATAATATAACCTATATATATTTTTATATAATGATAATCCTACCCCTGTTTCTCTAAAGCATGGGTTCCCAAACTTGGAGGGTGTGAAGGCAAGCAAGGGGAGGGGTGCAAGACAAGTTAGAAAATAGTAAGATAAATTCTTATTTGGTTAAAATCTCAGTAAATCAAATGAAATGTATGCATTTATAAAAGAAATATAAGTAAAGGTTGTGCAAATTTTGTAAACCTGATATTAAATCAACATGATTGCTTGAAAAGAACAATAGTACAAAAGTGTCGCGAAATGTATGTATGCTATTCAATGTGGCAACAGCGCCACAATGGACAAATCTTCATTCTGGATAAAACACTTGAAGTCTATCACAGGGAGTTCTTTGATTATACTTGCCTTCTTCAAGTACCTACTTATGTGAAAAAACATTTTCAGCACTTGTAGCAATAAAAAGAAATTACAGGAACAAACTTGATGTTGCTAGTAATTTGCATTGTCGTTGCAAATCTCTCATTTTATTTCATTCTCTCATATTTCTTTTTGTGTTTTCTCTTCGATTGACAAAGACCACTGTGTGGTTGATATATATCATTGTTTAAGTGCTTTTATGTGTTTCTATTTCAAGACTACAGTGTGGACTCTTACCAAGGTAAGTCTGTCAGTCTCCTAGTCCAAAAAATCTATATATATATATATATATATATATATATATATATATATATATATATATATATGAAGTTAATATATTACTATTGTAAGTAATTTTATCCACCATTAAGTACAATGATTTTACCTTGTGTGATGAGGCACCTTTCGGTCATTTGACCATTGTCGAATCACTGATTACTTTTTCTCAATTTTTCTGGTGTGGATGTTCGGTCCGTGGTGTTTGTACTTGTTGACATCATACACGTTTATTCTTGAGTCTCGTGTATAATGTTTTTGAATAGTGTCTTCTGCATATGTTGTTTGTAGATTCATTAAATTGTTGTGTATGTTTTTATAAATGTGGTATTTTTCTAGTGAGTTTAGTTCTATTGGGTTATTATTTATTTGAAGTATAAATATATAAAGTATAAACAAATATATATATATATATTCTTGATATTTTACGTTATCCATTGTTTTTCCGTTGCACTGACTTTATGAAGTTACTATTGTAAGTAATTTTATCCACCATTAAGTGGTATACCAAGTCCAGAGAATCCCCTAACCTCAACATCAGATAAATCCATTAATTTTTTTTTTCTTCTTTTTTTTCTCTAATAGCCTCAGACGTTTCCAATCTCTTTTCCCCTGACAGACTTATATAAACTATAATCACTCATATGCTCATGGAAACAATATATATATATATATATATATATATATATATATATATATATATATATATATATTTTAGGTTAGTTTTGGTTGGTAAAGATTATTTAGATTTTTTGGACTAGGAGACTGACAGACTTACCTTGGTAAGAGTCCACACTGTAGTCTTGAAATAGAAACACATAAAAGCACTTTTATATATATATATATATATATATATATATATATATATATATATATATATATATTCTATTGTATATATATATATTCTATTCAATTTATAATTATTTTATTTCATTCACTCATTTCTTTTTGTGTTTTCTCTTCGATTGACAAAGACCACTGTGTGGTTGAAATATATCATTGTTTATGTGGTTGAAATATATCATTGTTTAAGTGCTTTTATGTGTTTCTATTTCAAGACTACAGAGTGGACTCTTACCAAGGTAAGTCTGTCAGTCTCCTAGTCCAAAAAATCTATATATATATATATATATATTGTAAAGTTTTTATAAAACGCAATACAACTTTTTTTTACTATTTTTTTTTATTAAATATTTATTTTATTGATGATTTTAAATTTCTAGTTAAACAAAACAAAAAAACTACTCAGGAACAATTCATAATTCTTTATTATAACATTTCTTATTTCAACATTTAAAACAATACACACAACAAAAATTTATAACTTAACAAATTTTAACAAACTCTTTTTTAACTCTTATTCCTTTTGATTTTATAGTTAAACAATTTTAATACCCTTGGCTTATTTTACGATCTCTTACTATCTCGGGGTTATAGCATGGGCTATATTTTTTTTATTCTTAGGTTAATTAAATAAATTTTGAAAACAATACTAAATTTTGAAATTAATTTTAATAAATATTTTCCTGATGGAAAAACTTTAATTTGGAATAAGCAAAAAGGCGAAACTATTTGAACTGGATTAAGTTTTTATTACTATTAATCACAAGATATTCTAATGTACAAAATTAAACTTCCCTATTATCCTAAGAGTCCACTAAAGTTTATTTTTTTATATCACTATGTACTTAACTTATCAAATAACGGCGAATGGCTGCTTGCTCACACATAGAATTCCGTTCTCTTTAAATTTCACTTTTTTACACACTTAAATTCGTTTTAGTTCTTTCAAATTATATTTTCACTGTACTATATCTTTTAATTTTCTTATTCCTGTTTAATCTGGCCAAGTTTCCTCACAAAACTGTATAATTTTGACGAAGTTTCTAATCAATAGAATTTTGACTGCACAGGGCAGGTCTGCTTCCTCGGCGTCACCACGCCAGAATGCCTCTAACTAAACTAAAACTTTGTTTTTTCTTTTAAAATGTTACAAATATGGCGGCCTCCTTCTTAAAAAAAGAAATCATATGCTCTAATTTAACGAAGTTCCGTTCCTTCCCACTAGAGTCAAACTGCACCTGACCGACTTATATTTGTTTTTACAGCTGATGCAATAACGCGATTGTTTTCACCAGTTTTAATTTTGTTAACATACTGTTTCAATTTTCCGATCCTTAACAAACCTTCCAGTGTTTATTTAATTAATATTATTAGTGTGTGAAGTGTCTTTGTTTTTACTTTTGTAATATTTTGAATTGTGTGTGTTTTGACTGGACTTTTCCAAACATAACCTTTCAATTTTTTGTTTACAATCGTTTTTCACTTTTTCCTTCAAGTAATTACTTATGCCCTATTTTACTAATATTTACAATTTTGTTTAACATATAACTATTATTAGATTATCTTGTTTTAAATTTTATTTGATACAACAAATTTCTTTATGTATTTACAGTTCAAATATCTTATTTACTAATCTAGGCTTTTACCTAAATTTAGTTTCAATTTTAACCTAACCAATCTTTTAATGAATTTCTTTTTAAATTTTGTGTGAGTTATTTCTAGTATATTCTTCCAATTCTTAAATAATATTATATAGCCCATTCTATAAATGTTACAATGTCCCCTAATTTAATTTAAATTAAAAAAATATTACTAATATCTACATTACACATTCTTTACATTTTACAAGCTTGTTTAAATATACATATTTTTTTTTTTAAATTAAATTCAAATTAACATTTATTTCCTAATTGTACATTTTATTTAATAACTAATTGAACACATTTTTTATTGAGTAAGTACCTTAACACTTTGGCTAACTTACCGTCCATTGTCTTTACTTCTTTTATAATTGTCCATTTATGCTTAATTCCTACGACACAATTTTATCTTAATTCTTTAACAATCAAATACTGGGCTGAACACTTCAAGCTACATATTACTTAACATATCTTCTAACAATACAATATACTTATAACTAACATTCAATCAACAATTCTTTAACAATTCTAACATATAGTAACAATAAATCATGTTCTGGTATTTACAATTCCTTCCATAATTATATTTTTTTTACATTTATTACAATTGGAATCCTTCCAATCATAAGTCTGATTCAATATTTATTTAACATATATTCTCTGATACCGTGTCTTTTAATCCCAGCCTATCCGAGTCATAGTATGTCTAGATTTGGTAAAATTGGTTATAACATTTCTCTTTCCCTTATTTCTGTTTATTCCTTGTTTATTATTTATCTCATATTTATTTTGCTTTTAGCTTCATCTAACTCTCAGTTCTAAGTTAGTATTTTATCTCCCCTTCCAATCTCACATCCAGTTCAATTATTTTCTTATATCATTTCAGTTTATTTTGTATGAAGTTTAACATCTAATATTTTTAAAGGTTGCAATTTCATATCCTCTATTTGATCATATCTATAGTTCCTTCGATTACACTATCCCTATATCAACGAATATAAATTTTGTTTTAATACTTATATATATCAACGCAGATTCTCCCTTACAATACGACGAAGTTTAAATACACAATTACCATATTTTTATTACAACGATGCTTTAATATTTATTATCATAGATTCATATTTCTTTTATAATATATAATATATACGACGAAGTTCCATTATTTATCAACGCAGATTCTCCCTTACAATACGACGAAGTTTAAATACACAATTACCATATTTTTATTACAACGATGCTTCAATATTTATTAACATAGATTCATATTTACTTTTATTCATTATTCGACGAAGTTTCCAATAAATTATCGTAGATATAGTTACCATCCCTTAAAACTTATCTCCTGCTAACGTTTTCTTATACACATAATCACCTAGAGTTTATTCATATTGCTTCCTTCACCTATATTTAATATCTCCCTTCCTATTTTATTATTATTTTTCAATATCCAGTTCACCTGGATACATGTCATATTATTGCCTGTGTCTATTAATGCCTGTAAACTTGTTTCCTCTATTTTAATTTCTATTTCTGGGTTTCTGATTGTCTTAGTTTTCCGACTGACTGTGGGCACCATACTCTTTTCCTGTCCCCACGCCTGTCCTTGCCTTAACACCGTTTACATCTCCATTGTATCTTTCATCTGCTTCATAGTTTCTATTTTCTCTGTTATTCTCATATTTAAATTCCATCTCCCATTTTCCAAAATCGAGTTGTGCCTCCACATTCATTAACATATTCGTACCTCTGATAAATTTTCTCCATAAGCCTTGAGACGGATATTTAACTCCTCCTATTTCTCCTATCACCATTTTCATTTGATTAATCTTTTCAATCTTCTTATTAGTTGCGGTTTGAATTTTTAAATTCTTTATTGGCAGTACCTCTATCTTTCCTACTTCATTTCTTAACCTTCCCTGCTCTCCTAATATTTTCTCCCTTACATCTTCAACTTTCCTAAAACGCTCATCTGTTATCTCTCTTTCCCCCTTCACCTTTAATTTTAACTCTCCTAACTCTTCTGTGTTTTTCTTTGTTATATTTTCTACTTTCTCTATATCTTTTTTATTAATTTCTACCACATCATCTATTATTTCTTTTGTTTCCTCAAAATTTTCCTTAATCTCCTCCTCTAATTCTCTATCTTTCTCCTCTATGTCTCTTCTCACATCTTCTATTTCAGTATTATCCTTTGTCCTCATATCCTCTATCATTTTCCTATTTTCCTCCCTTATTTCCTCTTTTATGGATTTCAAATCCTCCTTCATCCCTCTCATTTCGTCTCTATTTTCCTTTAATTTTTTGTTTATTTCCCTCATATCCTCACTGATATCTTTCATTACCCCTTTTATTTCATCTATCTTATCTAATTGTCTATTTATTTTCTCTCTCCCTTTTTCACTCATTTCCATGAGAGTTCTCATCATCTCCCTTAAATCTTCATTCTCATTATTTCCCTTTTTCTGTTGGGTTTGCATAGGTGGTAGTCCCCTAGCTTCTTCTACCTCAATGTTTCCTATTGGCATATCTGTGCCTTTCATTTCCAAACTTGTCCCTTTTTCCTGGTCCCCTACAACTACCAGTTCGCCTATAATATTTTCTTCTTTTTTTTTTTTTTTATCTGTAAGTAACTTATTATACAAACATAAACAATTTTTATATATACTATAAACCTAGCCTTGATTCTATTCAACTCAGTGTTTAATTTTACAAAATTTTGTCTAAATCTATTTCCAGTTCAAATGTTTTTCATATAAAAAGTTCTAAATTAATTTTATTTCAAAATCTCTCTAAATAAATTTTATCTCTTATTTTATCGAGCTCCCACGTTGTTGCGCCAAATATAATGATATTTACACAACGCAATACAATGGGGTTTATATTATTAAATATTTTATTTAAATGAAGATATTTTATTTCTAGTTAAAACACAAACTCCTGAATAATTTAAAATTCTTTATTATAATTATTTTATTTCAACAGTTAACAGAACAATTTTATTTTAACAGTTAAATAATAAACACAAAACAAAAATTTATAACTTAACAAATTTTAACAAACTCTTTTTTAACTCTTATTCCTTTTGATTTTATAGTTAAACAATTTTAATACCCTTGGCTTATTTTACAATCTCTTACTATCTCGGGGTTATAGCATGGGCTATATTTTTTTTATTCTTAGATTAATTAAATAAATTTTGAAAACAATACTAAATTTTGAAATTAATTTTAATAAATATTTTCCTGATGGAAAAACTTTAATTTGGAATAAGCAAAAAGTCGAAACTATTTAAACTGGATTAAGTTTTTATTACTATTAATCACAAGATATTCTAATGTACAAAATTAAACTTCCCTATTATCCTAAGAGTCCACTAAAGTTTATTTTTTTATATCACTATGTACTTAACTTATCAAATAACGGCGAATGGCTGCTTGCTCACACGTAGAATTCCGTTCTCTTTAAATTTCACTTTTTTACACACTTAAATTCGTTTTAGTTCTTTCAAATTATATTTTCACTGTACTATATCTTTTAATTTTCTTATTCCTGTTTAATCTGGCCAAGTTTCCTCACAAAACTGTATAATTTTGACGAAGTTTCTAATCAATAGAATTTTGACTGCACAGGGCAGGTCTGCTTCCTCGGCGTCACCACGCCAGAATGCCTCTAACTAAACTAAAACTTTGTTTTTTCTTTTAAAATGTTACAAATATGGCGGCCTCCTTCTTAAAAAAAGAAATCATATGCTCTAATTTAACGAAGTTCCGTTCCTTCCCACTAGAGTCAAACTGCACCTGACCGACTTATATTTGTTTTTACAGCTGATGCAATAACGCGATTGTTTTCACCAGTTTTAATTTTGTTAACATACTGTTTCAATTTTCCGATCCTTAACAAACCTTCCAGTGTTTATTTAATTAATATTATTAGTGTGTGAAGTGTCTTTGTTTTTACTTTTGTAATATTTTGAATTGTGTGTGTTTTGACTGGACTTTTCCAAACATAACCTTTCAATTTTTTGTTTACAATCGTTTTTCACTTTTTCCTTCAAGTAATTACTTATGCCCTATTTTACTAATATTTACAATTTTGTTTAACATATAACTATTATTAGATTATCTTGTTTTAAATTTTATTTGATACAACAAATTTCTTTATGTATTTACAGTTCAAATATCTTATTTACTAATCTAGGCTTTTACCTAAATTTAGTTTCAATTTTAACCTAACCAATCTTTTAATGAATTTCTTTTTAAATTTTGTGTGAGTTATTTCTAATATATTCTTCCAATTCTTAAATAATATTATATAGCCCATTCTATAAATGTTACAATATATATATATATATATATATATATATATATATATATATATATATATATATATATATATATATATAAGCTCTTTCATCTCATTTTGAAACATTCATATGAGCTATTTTGTCTTATGTTTACTCACTGGATTCCATTCAATAATTTCCCTTATCCATCTTCAGCCTCTCTCATCTCATATTTAAACAATCATCTGAGTTGTTCTTTTTTATGTCTGACTACTTGACTTCATTCAATAATTTTCTTTATCCATCTTTATTCGACTCTTCTTACATGTTCATGCTGAAGCAGTTTTTTTTTGTGTAGTAGTCGCTTATTTGTGGTTGGAAAAATTTCTGTTATTATGTGTCGGTTTTTAAAACAAAGACAAAAAAGATAGTATAACTATTGTGCAGGTTGTATCAAAAGATAGGCATTCCTCATTAATAATAACAATCTTTCAAGTCATTATCGAAACTGACAAACAACGATGAGTCAATTCAACGCCCTCATTCAACTCCATTCATACGTTTAACACCATTACAGTTAACTTACTGCTGATTCATTAGTTTTCGAAATCCAAACATCGATAATCGCATCAGGAGTCCGTAACTAACTTGGATTTGTCTTTTCCCCGTCAGCTACCAAAGAGGTATCGCATCTGCATGTTGTGTCCGCTAGTTTTGAAATATTGCGTCTATTAGTGGAAGAGTTTGGTGAATCTGTTTAGTTTTATCTGTTTCCTTTAATTGTTTATCCAAGTTATAATGTCATTAAGCTCTGATAGGGTCATTTTATGTTTAGCGAAACAGTTAGCTGCAGCCGTTACTGAAATTGATCCCTCTCTAGAACAGGCATTAAAATGTAATCGAAGGCTGGAAGAAAAAGCACTATCGCCATATAAAGAAGTATGTAAATAACTAAAAAAAATTACACAAAAAGTAAAATGAGAAATTTAAAAAAATCTAATTAACAGCGTTTGAAAGATTTTTTGTCTGAAATCAGGCGTTTAAAAATTTAGTGGATAGTGTTTACGTGTGTCTGTGTGTTTGAGTGTGCATAATTAACAGAATTTTCGTGTTTTGGATTGAAGGAAAATGTAAGTAAACAATACAAGTATGTATGTAATTATGTAGTACATAAATCTACCATACTGTATTATATGTGTACATAATAGCTGTAATTAACATTAACACTTTTGATGTGGAACGTAACCTCCACGAATAGCGAGGGACTACTGTATATCAAAACTTTTTAAGGTAAATATTTTATTGTAACCCTAGATACATTTGTGAGACGACCACTTCACTGTTTATTTCCTTTTAAGTAAGCAAGTTTCACTGCTATTGCAAGAGAAATAAGGAAAGGAATATTCAGCCTCAGTTTTTTAGAAATTTAGTAGACCTTGCAATACACCAATCAAACACAACACTAAAAGCAAAAATTCATACATAAAACTCATCAACACATTATTTTACCTATATTCTTAAGAACAATACCAGGTAAACAACTATGTTTGAGCAATATACTTCAGTTAATGGACTCTATAGACACAAACCATAATTGTCCTCTATTCCCAGTAGGAGGGAATCATGCCACTTAGCCATACCATACTTTATTCTTCCTATACCTATATGTAATGGATAGACACCTCCCTTTATATATACTTTAAAGATCTTGATATGGAGCATTGGTCGACTGTAGGTGGCATGGTTAGACAAAATAAAACATGAAAACAAGAACTTTTACTTTTTCCTTCAATGCTGTTGGCAAAAGGTAAACATTATTAACCAAAATCCATATTATTATTCTTTCAGTGATTTAGGGTGAAAATCTACCTTTATTGAAATTTCAACTACAGTTTTAGTATCATTTGTAAACTTCAAAATTGCTAGAGAATTGCAAAACAATAATAAATTTTTAATTACAATTACAGTTGACTGCTAAAAAAAACAAGATTATTATCTGTAGCAGTGGAATGTATAACCAATTAATAATAGAATGACTGAAATATTTACTGATAAAAACAAACTACTGAATAAAGTTATTACAAAATGCTGGTAGTTTTTTCCAAACAATTTATAGCCAGGAAATTTGAAAATATCTTTATGGAAAATGTGTCATATTAAATGAAAATAATCTTATAAACTTGAATTATTATACCATTCTGATAATATTTTAAGTGTTTCTATTTTGTGTTTACACATATTTTATTCAAATGAAATACTTATAGAATTTAATTGCATTGTAATATTAGAGATATGTAGATCAAAAATACAATTGTAATAATATATAATTGGAAATTTTGTATGTTTGGCATCACTGCCTTGTATCTTAACATCTACATGACAAGCTTATTAAAATTTGAAAAATCCTTACAAAATGAGTTTAGGCAGTCAATTCCAAATCCTCAACCATAATTCCACCCAAAAAAGAAGAAAGGGTTAATAAAACCATCAACATTTTGTCACAAACTGTAAAAGTTTTGCATGCTATGACAGTATTGAAAATTATCTTATATTCCATAGGAGTCAAACAATTTTGAACAAAATTTAACAACTTTGTGAATTATGTAATTTTTTGAAGTACAACCCTATATGTCATAAATTTTTTAATCAATCTAATAATTCTGGGGAAAACTCAAAATAATTAATCTTAGATAGTTTGTCAATTAATTGTTTTCTTAGATAATTGCTTGTACTTCAGGCAATCATATAAAAAAAATGTTTGTTGTTGTTTGTAAGGTTATTTCCAATTATATACACACTATTTCATGTTACACAATATTACAAAAAAAGAGTTATCAGTGAAGTTTTACATAATCATGCAGAAAAATGGCAAATCTGTAATTAATGCAGAGGTCTCAAACATTAAGTGCACCCATAAGTGCAATGCTACAATAATTGAAGAACATTTAATCCAGATTTTACAAAATATAGCTTCTAACCACAAACAAAATAAAATATTGTCTACTTTATTATAATTTTTGAGAATCCTTCATTAATTGTTGTTATCTAGCATGATTAACAAGAAATTTTGCATAAATTATATCAAATTTGTTACCATGATAGTGAAAAAAAGGAAAATTAAAGAGAGAGAAACAAGGAAAATTAATTTAATTAACATAATTTTATAATACATGCCGTACATTGTTATATAATATGCTACATAACTTGATAATGAACATGGTTTTATATAACATGCCCTTAGTAAATGAAAACAGTTTTTGAAGAAGCATATGTAAATTACATACAATAGTATACATTCTTGGCTAAAAGCACATCTTCTTCAATAATGGATTCTGTCTTTTTAAGACACGAAGGGGAGTATGGATGCAGTCTACATACAGAATTATTTAAGTCAACTATGATGAATTAAAAATGGTGTGCGAAGTTACTAAATAAATTTGGTATTCAAGCAATTTCTCTTCTCCTCATTTCTTTTAATAATTCCTTACCCATTTGTGCTGGACTTCTGGTGACAATAACACCTGCCTAAAAACAGAAAATTTATTGCTTAATGCCATAAACTAATGGGAAAAAGAATATTTGTTTTTAATGATTTATTTTATGTTTTATAAACCAATTAATGTAAAGTGGTATGCCTAAAGGTTAAACAATACCTATTAAAACAGGTTAAGAATATATTTGATTTACTTGTTTTGTTAACACGTCAATGAATTTATAAAATAACTTTTCTGTGTGGACGGATGAGTAACATGCATCACGGTGGTGCTGTTTCTACTTTATTCTACTCTAAGTTGGGTAGCGATGAAGTACAGTCCTACACATAATATAATGGATATCTGGGACTAAGAACAAAACATGAGTAATTAAGAGGATCCAATTTGTTATATCAAGCATTTATTAGATAACAAATTGGAAAACTGGCAATAGTTATGGTTATGAATATATACATACACTGAGAAAGTTATGCTTATTGAAAGATGCACAGGTGTTTGAGAAGTGAGTTCTTGAAGAAATAAATGCATGAGGAGTAGAATCAATAATGAATGAATCAGCTCCACAGGTTGAATCTTAAAATAGGATAATTTTGTGCAATATATTCGTCTAACACAAACCTGCCATTGAGTTGGTAATAGGGAGTTTACTGTATAAAATTAATTTATTAGGCACATGGTATTTCAAAAGAGAATTTTTTGTGCTATCTCACTACTACTTTTGACAAAATACAATACAGTTTCTTTCCAGTCTTCACGCTATTACAAAAATATTACATATTTATACTTTGAAAACAATTGTTCTCTTAGGAATATACTCACATAACTTTCATAGATATTGTGTTACATGTACATGTGTAAACTGTACATAACTTTTTAACACTTCAAAAATAAATATAAATATTTAATAAATAAATATTAATTTAATTTAGAAAATGCTCAAAAATAAAGTATGTGTGAAAAATTTGCATCTGTATATAAAATTTGTGTCTGTAGCATCACTTATGTTTATGTTATGTGAATATTCACACTTTGTAAATTAGTATAAAATGAGATAGAATTGCTAGTTAAAATTTTGCATACAGCTAGTTTTGCTTTAAATTCAATAGTTCAACAAGCCCTCTGAGTTCAATAAGCCCTCTGAAGCAGATCCTAAGATGTTACAAGTATTGTCCTACACTTGCTGGGATTAATTAATGGCCACTCACCTTTTCCAAAGCATTGATCTTGTCTTGAGCACCACCTTTACCTCCTGAAATAATAGCTCCAGCATGACCCATTCTACGGCCAGGAGGAGCTGTGAGTCCAGCAATGAAAGATACAACAGGCTTGGCTGATTTACCCTGCAATAAATCTTATTCATAACCACTAATTACAACAATTAAACTAGTACAATTACAATTTACTATAGTGATTTTAGACACCATTTATAAACGGGAACCTTCCTGCTGTTCTCCATAATATGTATTCTTTAACTTCCTTCTAATAAATCCATTTTTAATTACACAAAATATTACTTTTTTCCCACACTGATGGTAGGAAAGTCTAATGAGAGTTACAGTTTAAGAATGCAAATAATTTCTTAGTAGTTGATAGGTCATATGGGTTTCTTTAAAAAAAAAAGACTTTACCAACTTGAATTTCATTTCTGGAAGTGAGATGAAATCGTGTCTCCTAATTATTTAATTAGGCCCATTAACATGATAATTAGGAACAATCATATTTTTTTATTAAAATTCCTTACTATCGGCAAAGTGTAAGCAATTTTACCATAAAATTGAATTCAATTTATTTAAAAATATGCATTTACTTATTCCTTATGACAAATCTTTATTATAGTTACATACAAAATACATATGGACTATTGTTTGCCTTGAAACAAAATTTTACAAATTTTGAGGTTTTGAACTTAGCCACTACGATTAGTCAGATTCTCATTATCCTCAACAGACACTCATTTTAACAGACAGAGATCTACAGTCTTCTTAAAACACCATAAAGAATTATCAATAGGCTGAAAGCTTAGCTACTCACAACTTCTTTTAAAATATGATGGATTTCAACTATTGTTTTGTCCAATTTTACACAAAGCTTTTATAAATTCAGTTAAGCAATTCTTTGCTTTTTAACTGATGTAATTTTAAAAATAGATCCTGTAAGATAATTGTAAATAAATTCCCATAATGAGTTATTTTAAATTTGACATTTTCAGTACTATGCAATTAACCATAGCAAGCCATCTAGCATGTACAAATTAATTAGTCAATTGAGTTGTATTACACTACGAAAATATCCTCAAGCACTAAATGTTAAATATTTTATGAAGGTACAATGTTTTAATCATTATTTTGTAAATGAGTTACTTTATTATTTGTAAATTAAGCATTATTTGAAATCATAATTACTAGAATAGAATTAAAATTTACTTTCAGTTAGAAGTTTGCATTGGATTCTAAGTTCCCACTATTATTGTTCACTTCAGATATACACAAAAAACAGTGTATAAAAAATGTTTAAATATATTTAAGTAGTTTTTAAATTTAGGACTATAAATGTCACTACCCTCACTTCCTACAAATTGTAAACCTTGGATATCCACAAAGTAAGATACACGACAAACATCAGCTTCTGGCCGACACTGAGTACCAACTAAACTGAGCAAGGAGTCCACTTGACATAATATCTGATGACGGGTCTAGCTATCATGTCTAGAACTTCTGATAAAAGGACAACTTATTGTTTATAAATATCTATCCTTATCTAAGATGTAGGTTTAGAGAAGCGATAAATATCGCTTAGACATCACAGGATAAATATCGCTTAGACTAGAATATCACAGATGCCTAGCCTGGCTCGTGATACATCTAAAAATACACTCTTTTAAAGCAAACAAATAATGATGAATATCATGATGGAAAATTGTGGTATCTATGATATGGACTATTAATGTGTTGACGTATATCTTCTGTCCACAGGCAGCAATAGGTCAAGATTCAACAAGGCTGTAATGTTTTGCCTCTACTGGCACAAAACTTTCTTCAATGCTATTGAGTTCAAACTATATGATATGAATTGAACAACATCATTATTTTTATCTGTATAGTTTCAATATAATCAATTTAAAAAATCCTAGCCTACATTAAACTTTATTCATAAGTGATTGGGTAAAAATGGCATAGAATAAATACTAATTTTCCAACTTACTGTGTTATGTTTCAGTAAATATTCTGCAGCATTTTCTTCATCTACTCCACCAATTTCTCCAATAAGAATTATGCCCTTGGTTTCTGGATCATTCAAGAATACCTCTAAGCAATCGATAAAGTTTGTTCCATTGAATGGATCACCACCAATACCAACACATAGAGTTTGGCCCAAACCTACCTAAATCAGAATAAAATGTAAAATTACACCTTCATGTAAAAAGGTAAATGAATTAATGTTTTAGAAAAACAGTAGACTTCTATTATCTTACAAAACTGAAAAAAGGGAGCTTCTCAAAACTTACTGATGTAAACTCTCAAAACTTTAGTCAGAATGTTTTTATTATGCAAAATTGATTAAATTCATCACAAAAAATTATAAAAACATTCAAAAACATAATTTTCTTGTTCTTTTTCTTAAACATTTGAATATTTTCAACAAAAAACCAATTATATTCTTGTTTGTCAAGTAGAAGGTGTATAAATACTACACTTAATCCTCTAAGGACAAAGACTGATTTGTAAACCTTTGAAACTTTTACAGTGAGGACTGACTGCCTGGGTAAACTCTTGTCACTCGTATCATATTTACAACCAAATATTTATATTCAATAAACGATTAAAAACCCTTTGCTATAAATTAAGATATTTGCAAAGAATTTATAGAGATGCAAAGGACTTGTAATTGTGATACACTTTTTTTGTAAAAAAATTAGTATTTAAAGTTATCTGTAATAATTAGAACTAGTTCCAATAGCTACGCCAGAGCGTAGCACCTCACGGGAGATAATTTACCATTTTTTCGAGATTCATTAGGTCAGGTAATATCAAATTATGAGCTCCTAGACGAGAAACACATGAGGCTATGTTCGTAGTCATCAAATTTTTTTTTTAAACCAAGTTCGGTCCATGCAGTGTTTATAAAAGTATATATATAAAAGCAATTTATAATATTATATAAATTATATTGAACGATTTGTAGAATTAATCACCTTCAGTGACCTGACTATACATGTTGGATACTGAACAGTTTTCTTTACATAAAATTACTAACTGTTAATGAAGTTCTGTAATTAATTATATATTTGTTATTTGTATCCAACATTAAATCTGAGATTTGGAGTGAAATTAGTAATTAGACAACTCTATATGATCCTGTAACACTCTGCTTGTTCCAGCGCCCTATAGTATTTAATAATTGATTATATTTATAACTTTTACATTAGTAAAACCTTTAAAACCGTCACTGCTTAACCTAACAACTCCAAGCAGAAGACAATGATGAAGATCCCTACAGAGCGATCGAAAACGTTCTATCTCAGTAAGTTTTTACAAATTTAAAGTTCGGATAGACATAAACTAATGTAAAAGTTTAGATAAAATTTTATTTTTACATTTGTTTGTATCGCTTCAATACAAGTATGTTTTAAATTGAGCTGTTTTTACGGATTTTATTTGATCTTATGAATTGGATTGGTTTCTAATTCTTGAATTATTCAGTTTTTTTAGATGAATTCCTTTTAGGATCAAATCAAATGTAACATGATTCTAAAACACAATATAATTCTATAAACAAGTGTAAAAAACTATTTCCTTCTAATGTTTCCTTGTAATTCTGAACTTCTGGTTTCCCAATAATTATAGGAAAACTAGTAAAAAAAAATGTTTAAAAAATTTCTGAACGCCAAGCTGCAGGAACACACCCAACAGAGGCTGTGTCAGACACCTCATGTGGTTAAATACATCATGGATGTACCACATAACCTTGTGTAATGATTTAAAGTTAGGTCTACAGTGTCGGTCATGAGTGACCGCTACGGTCCTATGCAAAAATACGGTGTCGGTCACTGGTCCTTGAATTCACACATGGCTACAATAGGACAATCCTTGGTATTATAGGTGAAAAATAGTGGACTCATATTTCTAAAGATAATGTCATACATATAGAGCAAATGATTATAAAGTTAAATGAAGATGTACCAGATATAATTATATAAAACTTAGCTAGTTTTGCAATACAGCAATTGAAGTTTGATATTCCATATTTATATAAGTAAAAAGTCATTGCTGTGTGACTCAGAATCAGCAGTATCTCTTGAATGCCATCTACATTCATTTCAAACAAGGTATATTTTACTGAAGAATTCTAAAATTCTGGACTAGTATAAAATTTAAAATAAAGTAAGCCTAAAAATATGCTAACTTTTATAGTGTGCAATTTTTTATAAACATACTTGTGTTGTCTGATGAACCGCTTCATAGGTTAAAGTACCAGATCGTGAAACTATCCCAATTTGACCCCGCTGGTGGACATGGCCAGGCATAATGCCAATCTTACACTGAAAACAATATTAATAATTGAAGAAACATGTTTATATATAAAAAAATTTACAACACTAAACCTCCTTATGAATCATATTTGTGTTATGTATTCCACTAAAAATTATAATACAGTAGAACTTGGATAATTCCAATGCGTTTAATTCATAATTACCACTAAATTCGAAGTTTTGGGTCGGTCCCTTAAACTTTGTATGCTATCAATGCAAAAAAATAGTGGATAATTTGAAGTTCAACATCTTTATTTCAAAGTTATTAATAAATACACAAAAACCTCTTAACCACAAACTTTCTTTCTTTTACCCTTATGTACATTTCAGTTACAAAGTAACCATCCTCAGAGGGATAACATACAAAGACTGAGTCTTTCAGTAACTTTGTAACTGAAATTTACATAAGGGTAAAATAAAGAAAGTTTGTGGTTAAGAGGTTTTTGTGTATTTATTATTAAATTCACCCACAGTATATTCCTAATAAATAGTCAATGTTATTAGTTTCGATGTGGGCTCGAATTCCAAGCACACTAGTGATTTAAGGATTCTCTCCATTCGAATAGAGATCACAGGATTTGGTGCATAAGCGGTATCGGGAGAATCAGTTATCGATAGTCGCTTTGCTCAATCAGTTTGTTGTTATTGGTAAGAGAGTTTATTTTCTGATTTGTTACCCAGAAGACTAGATGGCTGTGCTTTATAAGGGATATTTATAAACTCTCAATAATTACAGCATAAATAAAGTTACAATAATTATAATAATAATTACAAATAAGTTATTTGTAAAATACCTCTGAAGATGATTACTTTGTAATCAAAATGTACATAAGGTTAAAATAAAATTTGTTGAGTTTGTGGTGAGAGGTTGTTTTAATTAATATAAACATTTACGCCACAGTTGCTTCAAGTTGTTGTTATAAATAAAGACAGTTATTTATGGCCCATTGACCTTCTGTCAGATGTCTAAACATAATAGATCGCTTCAGCAGTTTTTTTGTCAACTGGAGGGAGAAGCTCAGTATAAATTTTACTCGGAGTCGGTCAGTAGTGTAAATATTTTTATAATGAATGTATTCTTGTTTACATACAAAATAAACCATAATAGTGGAAGACCCATAATAAAAACTGCACTCGTATAAAAAATATAATATTTAGTGCTTTAATAGAATATTTTTGTAGTTAAATACAACTAAATTGACATGAGAAATTAATTCGTACTCGCTAGTGTCTGCGGTGCGCATATAATTAGACCATTTATGGGTTAACTGCTAATAATTATTAGTTTTATAAATCCACCATGGCTAAGTTCATTGCTTATTCAAATTATAGTGTTTAACATAGATCAGTGACACGATACCTGAAAACTGCCAGAACGGTCGTCAAAGAAAAAAAAAGCTGGACTATTTTGACTGAAAGGGTATTCTACAACTTCGGTAATTCGAATGTTTGATCGGTCCCTTCAGCTTCGAATTATTCTAGTTCTACTGTAATTACCCTTCTAAAAATAAATAATTAAAAACGAACCATTAAAGAACAAAGATTTTAATATTTATTGGAGCACTCTTCATCAATTTATTAAAACTCAAAAACATTTATTATTAACTTTTGTACCATATCATTTACAATTCAAGTATTCTCTTTACAATAAAATACATTGTAAAGATAACTTTTATGATTATTAATAAAAACCGGCAGTAATGAAAAAATTTAATTTGGTAATAATATAATGTGTGATAGTGAAATAGCTCAATATTTTATGAAATATGTAACTAATTTTGCTGTGTATAGCTAATTTTTTAATGATATTTTGTAATACATCACACCCATAACAACATATTATAACCCATATAAGATTTGGAAAATAATTCATTCTGAAAAAAAATACTTTACTTTCAAAAACTATATTTTATTGTTGTAAATCAAATCAAGTTGTCTTCAAAGGAAATTGTTAAATTTATTCTAAGCTACCTGTTCTGGAGCAATAATTCCAGGGCAGTTTGGTCCAATCAAACGAGATTTGCTTTGTCGAACAAGTCTGTGCTTCACTCTGACCATATCATGTTGTGGAATGCCTTCTGTAATACATACAATTAAAGGCATTTCTGCATCTATCGCCTCAAAAATTGCTTTTGCTGCTCCTGGAGGCGGTACATAAATAACTGTAGCCTCTGCTCCAGTAGCATCTTTGGCCTGTTAACAATAATTATTTTTCATACCTGTTTGAAATTTGTTTCAAATAAATGTTTGAGTTACGGTCTAAGTTGACAATGGGACACATCTCCCGAAACGGCGGTCCTCAACAAATATAAGTAAGTGCTACTATAGGCAGGTTTGTAAAAATTTACAAGTGTTTTAATATTTTTTTGTGTTTAATAAAATAAAATTAATTATAATTATTTCAGATCACCTTAAACAAAACATGGAGAGCTCACAGGACCCAAAGTGAATATATTATTATTAAATATTTATTTATATATTTAAAGTTTTTCCTCCTTAAGTGGGATCTTTGGTAAATGTAGCCTCTGGCTTCCATTTAGTCATAATCTGGCCCAGAAATATAGAATACATTAAATTTATTGTCGTTTTAGTAAAAGTGATTCAGTAAATAAGTATTGAGGGTTTACATTAGGTTACAATTTTGCTACAATATTTATATTATCTTATTTAAAACTCAGTATAGAGCAGTTTACTCTTTAAGGGGAATATAAGAGCCTGATATGCTCTAACAAAGTTATACGTTCTTTATCTATTCTCGATTTGAATAACTTCCCTTTTCATCATAAATTATTTTGTTTTCATTGATCTATTATTGCATTTATTAAATTCTGATTTCATTGCATTATTCAAAATGAATACTAACTAATAATACATAATTGTATTAAAGCTGACTTGTGTTAGTAACCACATCTCTTAACATATAGCAAGAATAATTAAAATAAACATAAAATGTAATAAATAACTTATTACACTTTTGATATTACTAGCGACCAGACTTTTTGTTAATTAAAGGTTGTTAAATTATTAACTTACACTTGGAGGAAACGTTTTTGTCTTACAAATCCGTCAGCCTCGTATTTTTGCTGCTAGGATAGCTGCAGTTGTGCTTCTTTGGTACCAGTCTCAGTATCAAAACTAGTTATGTCATATAAAATAATTTTACATATTGATTCTATTATTTTTGGAGATGTAACTAAGGAAGGATAAAATTAGTGTGATGCTGTACATTATTCCATTTTTATGTGATTATTCATAGACTATCTTCATGTAGATCACTTAATATGTTGTAGAAATTTAATCTCTAAAGCTCTGTATTGTATTACACAGTTTATTTGTTATAGATATATTTATACCCTAAAAGCCGTGAAATATAAAATTATGAAATATTTCCTTGGTATCTTCTTGTAATTACTTGATCTAGCTATGTGTTTTGACCGTCTGGAAAATCCCAAAGTTCTATCAATGCTTTTGTAGTTTCTTGCCTAATTAACTTAATAAATAGAATAATTTATTATTTTAATTGAGTTTTTGTTATTTAGGCTTCTCTGAAAGGTATAATTAGCATTTTAAAAAAGCAGATGCCCATAAATTAACCAAGGTTCTAATATTTTACGACTGTTGATTAGTACGTATCTATGAACGGTTAAACATACACACAAGTAAAAGAATTCCAAGAATAGAAAAAACACTGTATTAACAATTTATTTCATTGGGCATTGTTTTGCATGGATTCATTCCAGTTAGGCTAAGTTCTGATTGAGCCAGGTTCTGATATTTTAAGGTTTACTATATTAACTAATAATGACCAACATTTAAAAATTTAGAAAGAAATTATATTACTTGTTTTTTCATTTAGTTAGAAAGTAACTTTTAGTAATATATTACAATTACAATAATAAAAGATTACAATAACCAATTTTAGAAAGAAAATATTTTAATAGGTTCAACTTACAAGTTACATAATTTACCTCTTTTACAGAATTAAATACAGGCAGATCTAGATGTGTCTTTCCTCCTTTTCCAGGGGATACTCCGCCCACTACTTTAGTTCCATATTCAATCGCTTGTTTGCTGTGAAATGTACCTTGTTTTCCAGTGAAGCCTTGGCAAATAACTTTGGTATTGTTGCTAAGTTTAAGATGTGAGCGGGTAGCTTCGTAACTATTACACCGGGCATTTGTTAAAATTTTGCCTGTACAAAATTAAAACAAAGTAAAACAATCTGCAAAATTTTTATTTTATAAATAGATCAGAGATAGGATCTGTAAAGGGTACATAAAAAACAACAATAAAAGGGTTTAACAAACAAACAAAAATTTATTCAATATTCTTGAACATTGTGATAAAACTCAAATTGCAAGCTTAATCTGTGAAAGTGTAAAATTAGGAACAGTTACTACTTATTGTTCTGAATGTAGGAAAACACGCTGATAACTCATATCTTATGAATTCCAAAGTCTTACTGAGGATATCTGGGAGATTTGAAAAAAAGAAATTAACTGACAAAGTCAAATCTCAAAATTTACAAAAATGGCATAGTAAATTTAATTCATTTTTGAAATCTGGCCATTGTCTTTCATTTTAATATATCACAATATTATGTTTTTGATAAAAAAATTAATTTTATACAACAGTCCTCTATTTAAAAGAATAAATTAATTGTAATAAATTACTAGCAAAACCCGTTAAATAATCATCTCAATATTACAATTAATTTCTTCCAACATAATTACTTTTTAGATACCGGTACTGATAAACAAAAAAAATCTCAAACATTGTTTAATAATACAATTAGTGGTAAGTTTTATTATCTATAAAATACTATCTTTCACATTTTAAATAATTGATTAAATTATTTTTTCCTTTTCTATCACTTGAAAAAAAATGGTTCTATTATATAAAAGTTCTACACGACATTCAAATTTGTCACTCTAAAATTATTTTTTTGAAGTGTTATTATTATGTACTTCCATAGTATAACAAGACAAGTTTTGATTGGAGTATAAAATTGTATACTCGATTTAGTTTGAAATAATAAAATAATTTTTAAAAAAGTGGTAGATTGAAAAAGCTTAGAGATGAAAAATGAAATGGTGTGTACAGAGTAGAAGAGTATATTAAAAGGAATAAATTTAAAATACAATAATGTGTTAGTACACAATATTATAAAATAATTGAGCTCTATAAAAGTTAAACCTTTAATATATATAATTTGCCATATACAGAAGCAAATATTTCAAAATATTTTTAAAAAACTTACAAATAGTGATGTATAAAGTGAAAGAGTTTGATTTTCATAAGAGGTTTGTAAAATCAACATCTGTTAGCACTGTTTTATTTTAAATTTATTTCTATATACAACTTTAAAAAAAATCAAAACACTGCAATAAAAGAAAAAACCAAAACCAACAAATATGTAAGTACTTGTTTTAGAGATTTTTGGACATATTATTTTAAAGAAATATTGGTTACATTATATATAAACAATTATTTGAAAACGTTCAATAAGAAATAAAATGTATTTCCTCTGAAATATGCAAAATATAACTGTCACAAATATTGCATATCATAGTTAATTCATATTTTTGGTTATATTTAGAACATTGTTATGTCAAATATATATGCAGAAAGAAATGAAACAAGTTTTAAAAAATATTTCAGTTACTAACATTTTACTTAAAATATTACATGCAAAATGAATATCTTTAAAATAATGTAACTGGGCAGTATTAGAATAATTGACAAAAATTAACCAGTGAATTACTGTTCAAAACTTAGGTTATAAAAGTTGGGTTTTAAGGAAAATCCAAATCAAGGCAAAATATTTAAGAAAAGTAAAAAGCCTAAATGACAAAAAGATGCAATTAATATATACAACCATAACAAGAATTTATTTATAAATCAGACATTAGTGATTAAATAAACAGCTTCAGCTACGATAGACAGTCTCAGAAAGATTACAAGACAGTTGAATTCGCTAACAACAATAAGAAACTATTAACTGAAAGGAATAGAAATTGAATGCTACCCTATATTTTATAGTGCAATAGAATAATTATGGTAGTAAAGCTTTATCAAATAAACAAAGGCAATTTGTACCCCCTAAAGCTCTTCTGTACAACTAATGGAATGAAACAGCAAATGTATAAATATGAAGAAAAAATAGATGACTCTCAGCAAGCATTTGATTCAGCCATCATGGATTATAATTTAAGATACTGGCCTAGATTAAAAGATGGAAATTAACATGGTAGTTCTAGAATTTACCAAATTAGAATGATTAAAATTACAATGATGACCATGCCTTAAATTTTAGGAAAGGAGACATGAGAAACCTTTATGGATCAGTAAAAATATTGAGCATAAATCAGAATTTTAAGGATATAATCAGGTATTATAAGTGATAAACTCTTTTAATATAAAAAAAATTATATGGTAATGTTATCAAACAATATAAAATGTATGTAAAAATCATTACAAACATTTAAACACAACAGCGTCGCATCATGCAAACCTAGATTATAATAAAAATCAAATCATAATAACTGGGTTGACAAAATAAAATTTCAGACTAGGCACAGAGAAAGCGGACAGCTGAAAACTCTATCAAACGAAATTTTGAATATATATAGTTCGATTTGCAGAAGAATATTGAATATTCACCGTGACAAACTAATAAATCCAAATAGTAAAGTTAATGTATTGTAAAATAGGTTTTAGTGTGTAAGATTTAAACAAACTACTGATGATATTGCGTTTCATGAGTAAATAAAGAAACAGCCAAGAGACATTTTGGCAAACTGCCCTTACCAGTATTTTAATTTACTAATACAAGCTGGACTTTGAAAATAATTAGATTCTGTTGATACATACATACTATTAATAAGTTATTTATCTTACTAAACTGTGTTGTGAAATTGGTTTTATTTTATAAATAAACTTATTTAATTAGGTCTCTAATTGTCAAACAAATTTTCTAAATCTAAAAAATCTTTTAACGGAAAAAGAAATTTTAAATAAAATGATACTTTTTGTCCAAATCAAGGTGCTGAGACTTCACAATGTGGCAACTATGAAAATTGACTGAAATCACTTGCTTGATTATGAAGAATAAATGGATAAAACAAAAAATAAGTTTCTCATCAAGAACAAGAAAAGAAATTGTTAATAAAAACTGAAGAGAAGAATAAAGGAAAGAAGGTTCAGAACATCAGAAGATAATAGACAATAGAGGATAATATTAACCAACAGTAAGGCGAGAGTAGATTGGAGAAAGTTGTGTTTATAGTAATTAATCTTCAAATCCAGATCTTCTTGGATCCTTCATCAATGATCTCATTCGGTTTATGGTGAACAAAGTTCCTTTTCTCTCCCTCTAGTGTTATATAAGTTATTGTGAGATAATTAAGTCTGTAATTTTATATAAATCACCGAGTTGGATATGTATTTCTATTATAAAGCTTAAATATAAATTTATATGCAGAGAAGCAGTCCTACCAAAAAAGATGAATGTTTTCTCAACAAACAACACAACACCTACTCACAACAAAAATATAGACATAAACAGACACATATATCTCGTACACTAGACAGCAAGTAGACAACTCTTTCTAGCCAGATTAAGAGCAAGTCTACTTTAGGTAAACTTCTATGACCATCCGATACCATAATTTTCACCTTTTTTTAGTATCAGGGGATCATTATGACCTTTTATTAGTCTTACCTAATCCCAGCTACTCTGCTTAAACTTCCTTTACAAGAGGATCTAACAGGAAACCTCTTTATGATCTTGGTAGAGAGGGTGTTACTCCAGGTAACCAATCCTCTACACATGAGAGTATGATCCACCCTGTACTTCTAATAAGGGGGTTTATTGGTGATACTTTTTAATTTCAACTATATTTACAACCTTTTCTATTCTTTGTAGGCAGTAATAGCCACACTGGATCTCATTAAATTACAAAAAATTATTTCATCTCCGGGATCTGAAGTTTCTAGAGAATTATCCTATTTTATGTTCACTATTTAAGTGACATTCAACTTTCAGGATAAAAAAAACTGTGATTTTAGTAAAGTTTGAAACTTTTTGTGAATATTATTTGATTATTAATTATATAATGTTCTGCCCTAGTTAAATCAGCATTTGCTTCATTTACATAAATAGGCACTCTAAGGCTTGAACTAAATTAGTGATGTATAAGTGACTACATTAGGTCAGTGATATATTTTATTCTATTGTGGAAGGTATGGAAGCATCACAGAAGTGAAAATATAGAGTTTCTACCTGAAGGACATCAAAAGAGGTAAACTAGAAAAACAGTAATTGAAATTATGTTGAAAGAAGAAAGGTTTACTATGTAAATATAAAATAGGTGAGATTAGAACACAATTTTGATAATATATAAAACATTCTACAATGATATGGAAAGACTTAAAAAAATGTATTTGTATAAAACATTTTCTTTAAAACTGGTTTATACCTACAATAAAAAATTTAATATTTAAGCGTTTCTCATGGATTTTAATTTCCTAATTCAAGAGGTTTTCAACTTCTTCCATTTTGTGTGTTAGCCATAGAAATAATGTATAATTTTGGAAGCTTTAAATGTAATTAATTTTATAAACCTTATATTTAGTAAATCTGACAGACATCCTTGTCCTCAAACAAAAATATAAAAATTTAGTGTACTAGAATGAAAATGAACAACAGATATAGAAAATTATTGTGAAATAACAAACTTTGTAAATCTAGCTCAAGAAAGATTTTTTAAAAAAAATTATCTAATATCATATCTACTGAGTATCAAAGGTCAAGGCCTATGTAAATAAAACACAAGAAAAAATACATTATCCTATTCAAATAACGAATGTTGCTTAATAATTTGTGGAAAATGATAGGTGTTCCTTTGTCACACATATAAAACATGCAGATTAGTGAAAAAGCTACATGATAATTTTATTTTCTGAAATCTGTCTTGTAGTACCTCTTATTAATATGCATAATCCAAACACTGTATTATTAGTGATTTTAATTTACATTATATTTATCATTTTATATGATGACTAAATAATGATTAGACTCAATTAAATAATTAAAGGAAATGTAGAATCACACTCATTCATGTAATATATTTAGTTTGTGTTAATATACAATTAACATAAAGTATGTAAATGATTTAGCGATATTGGCGGAATAACAAGGGAAATACAACTAATGATGGATTGAGTTTAAAATATCTGACTGAAGAAAACGTCATCCAAAAAAGTAACATCATAAAACCTGATTTATGCTTAGAAGTTTAGAAAATAGACATGGAAACTGAGGTAGTTAGATAAGAAATATGAGAATATTTTTCAAAAAGTTATATCTTCCAAAAGAATACCAGTTTATTTTTGTTCAATATTAAATTTTCATCTAGAATGGTTTATTATTTACCACTGGACCTGAAGGGTTTAAAATAATGATTAAATGCTATTATGGATATAGCATGTGTTTCTGAAATGTAAAAAATGTCTCTTGTAGTTGTTTCCTTCTTTGAAATGCATACTAACACTAACGTATGCACATATTTATTTACTAGAATAATAAAACCTACAGTAGACAATCTTACTTTGCAATAAGGCTTACTACCTTACCCCTGAAAGATTCATCTTGTTGGGCAAGCTCTGTCTGTGTTCTGATAATAATTTGTAAGAAATTATATAAATTATAAATAGGGTCAATATTGACAGGTCACAATCACAAACAGAATGAAATAAAGAATGGGTTGGAGAGGGATATTTGTTCAACCATTTTCTCGACACTTGTTTAATTTATGGCTTTAGATACCCAAACAAACATTCAACAGTTTATATTGACACTTTGTATATTATAACTTGAACAAACTAATAACAATACATTTTTAAAACTTAATGACACAAAACATTTTTTTGTAAAACTTCAAACATTTTCAATTTTTAGAGTTGTTTGCCTTTATTTTATACAACTTTTAATTACTAATCTTTACTCCATTTTTATCAAAAAACATACCCATAGTTCTCATCCTCATATACATATTAAAACACCCAATCTTACAAGAGACACATTTTGTATAATTGAATTCTAGAGATAAAGCTGTATCATTGTTACCACAACCACTTTATAAGGTTTATTATTTTTTTAATAGAATTATTATTTGTAAGGTTATATTTGGCACAGATTTTCATAAAATTATTAAAATTTACATTTGTGATTAACAAGCGCTAAACCTTCTTAATACAAGTTCAAATTAATTTAATTCACAGAATTATAGTTTTAGCCCTTTAATATGATTCTGAATAATGTTTAAGATTATTTTTAAAAGATTTTCATGCTCTAGAAACCAACTGTTTTTAATAATTAACCCATGATAGTTTGTCATTAATGAAGGCACAAGTCTGATGGTATTGTGACAAAAATATTTGCAAAAATTCTCTCAAAAAAATTGTAGAGTTGAGTTTTTATTGTTTTATGTGTGTACAAATGTTTTACACAATCATTGCAGTACAATTATGTTTTAAATATTTTTATCATATTATTTCTGTAGATCAATAAATGACTTATTTAAAACTAAAATAATGTAGTTTAAATAATACCTTCAGAGGAAGACAATGTAGCAAAATACCCCATTATGGTTTGTTTACAGTTCTGAGAAAAAGTACACAAAAATTTTAAAAACTATAAATTAATTTCAATGCCATGAAGAAATGGACTGGTTGTGTTTTAATTGGCTTGCAAGATTTCATAATGACAGAGATAACTGAAACTTTTTAAATTGTGTTTAACAAACACATCAAAGACTTTAGAGGAATTCTCACATCCACATCCACATCCACTACCCTATCATTATACCAGAAAATTTAGGAAAGTTTGGGTAGTTCAAAAATTAAAAGAGCTAGAATTGATAGCGGCAAAGATAAAAAAATAGCTGATATGGATTCAGATGTCATACCCAACATTCTAACATATTTATTTTAAAGTAACTCAAATATTTCAAAGCATCAAAAGTTGAAAATTGAAGAACCTAGAAGCTACAAAATTTAAACAAGATTTCTAAATCAAGAATCTGCTTAATAATTTCTTTCACTCTAAAATAATACATGTATATGCACGAAATGGTGAAGAGAGATTATTACTTGTGCCTTTTGTATTGATTCTTTAAATTCGTGAGCTTTTTGACCATATTATTCAAAGTTGACCTAAATAGACGAATAAAAAAACATGGTTTTTATTGCATGATGCAATAGTGCATAAGAATAGATTGATGAAAAATCTTGGAAATAAAAGATTTTAGTAGCCGACACCCATTCACTTCCATTTTTTTAATGCTGATTCTGGCCATTTACCAAAATTAAAATTGGTAATGGCTAACCAATCGTAATTCAACATGCCAAATATTGAAAATATTTCAAAAATTTCTAAGCCAAATTCCAGCTACAAAAATGTTTAGAAATACTTCCAAAAAGATGACACTTGCTGAAAAAAGGAATCACTTACTGTAGTGATCTATGGAAACAAGTTGGAAAAGGAAGACAACAATTGATCTGGATAGGTGATTTAAAAGAGGACAATGGTTAAAGATGTTTATTGTACATGCCAGAAAACAGCGGAGAAGCATCTTGTTCAAAAGTGTATAATATACAATATTGATGGTCTTTTTAGTTAATTATTTAGTATTATATTGGCTCTAGTGGATCTTATTTGTAACAAAAAATTAAGTGAAGAAAATATAATATAATTACTTCTCCAATAGTAATTTTTTCTACAGAATAGACTCTATTTTCTGAACCGGATAAATAAAACTACTTGCATATTTAAATATCTAATAATTATTTATTTTACAGAAAATACACAAATGATAGCAAAGATATTAACCCATGAAGTTAAGGATATTTATTTGGAATTTTAGAGTCCTTTCAACAAAATTCTTTATATCAATCATTTCCATCAAAGAAATATTGTGGTGCAAATCTTGATACGATTTGAATTCAACAGAATCAACAACATTTTGCAGTAAAGCGGCACTTCTCACCCCATAGTCATATGGTACTGAACTGTCATTTAGACCATGACAAATTAAAATTGGGGTTTGCTTGGTCCTGAGTGAATAAGGTCCAGGAAACGTTCTACGTGCTGGCAGCCATCCTGACAAGCAGATAATCCCAGCAATCCGCTTATGATATGTTAGTCCTGCATATAATGCAACAGCTCCTCCTTGGGAGAACCCAGCAAGCAATATATTTTCGGCAGGAATTCCTTCTTTTTCTTCCTTTTCCATCAAACGCTGCACCATTTTACTTGCTGATCTGACACCAGCTATGTCTTCAGGTCCTTTTCGACTTGCAATTAAGATATCAAACCATGCTGTTTCCCTTATACCACCCCTCATTGTAATAGGTATGACAGAAGCATTTGGACAAATAATTTTCATGAAAGGTTGTCGAAATGGTTCAAGCATAGCAGAACTCTGAGTTCCTGTTCCTCCCATGCCATGTAAGAATATAATGGTAACATTGTGTTCAGGTGCAGTACCTTTTATGACAGGAGTTTTTATCATAAAGACAATTGCACAAGAATAAATGGAGACGAAGAAAGTTAGTGAATCTACATAAACGAAAAATACAATTTTCTTATTAGTAACAGTAATGGCACACATGAAATTCAAAACATTTTATATACTTTTAGATTTTCTACTAGATATCTAGTTTCTGAAAACTTTTCCCTGTTTTTAAAGCAGTTTCTATCCAGAGACTAAGTGAAATATTTTATAAAAACAAGGGTTTGCAAAAAAAAATAGTAATTGAAAGTAAACCATGATAAGAAGTAAACAAAACAGTGATAAAACAATCTGATATAAAGGGGAAACGAGCAGAAAAAATTCTTAGATTTTAATTGTACAGGGATGTTTTTATTCTTTATAAAAAGAATATTTCGTTTATTTCTGTTCACAGTAAATAAATTCTTAAACTTTACCACAACGTTTCTGAACTTCAGACTAGTTTTAAATTCTAAAATACAGACTTTAAATGTATTTTACATTTATTTTAAGGCAAAATTACTATTATTACTTATTAATGTAACAAAGAGCATATGAAAGATTGTATTTTGAGTAAAAAATGCAACAGATGTATTTGGTTTTCTTTACATTCGTAGAACGTTTTTTGGGGTATTGAAATAAAATTATTTTTGTTCCGAATAATTTATTTTAAATAATGTTTTAGGTCACTGCAAAAATTACATTATTAGGTATAGGAATTACATTTTTTATAAAATTTAAAGAGTTATGCTGATTGGTAAAATTTTACCATTAAAATTTATTCTGATTGCTAGTACTGTTATTAGTGTTTTCATATATATATATATATATATATATATATATATATATATATATATATATATATTTAGGTTAGTTTTGGTTGGTAAAGATTATTTAGATTTTTTGGACTAGGAGACTGACAGACTTACCTTGGTAAGAGTCCACTCTGTAGTCTTGAAATAGAAACACATAAAAGTACTTAAACGTTTAAGTGCTTTTATGTGTTTGTATTTCAAGACTACAGAGTGGACTCTTACCAAGGTAAGTCTGTCAGTCTCCTAGTCCAAAAAATCTATATATATATATATATATATATATATATATATATATATATATATATATATGAAGTTAATATATTACTATTGTAGTAATTTTATCCACCATTAAGTGCCATGATTTTACCTTGTACTTAATGAAAATCATTGCACTTAATGGTGGATAAAATTACTACAATAGTAATATATTAACTTCATAAAGTCAGTGCAACGGAAAAACAATGAATAACGTAAAATATCAAGAATATATATATATATATATATATATATATATATATATATATATTATAACTTAACTTTTGTTATAATTAAATTTATATTTTAATGTTATTTATTTACCTTACCTTTTTAATGTCACACCTTCAGGTTTATAAAGAATTAACAATCTTATCAATTTTTACACATCACTTGCATTTATTCTCTTCAATTAACTCTACACATTATTCCAAATTTATATTAATATTTTGCAGTGACAGGATTGATATCTTAACTAATATTACAATGATAAAAGGTGGACTTCTGAGGCTTTAGATTTCAAATAAAATAACATAAAAAAAAACACTATTAAAATTTTATTCTTGCTCTCGGGTCGCTATTACGGGAACTTTGCTTTTAAATTAGAAATGGTGAAACTAGAATAATTTTTATAAATTTTGATGAAATTAAAATTTGTTCTGAACTAAAAGATATATGTCTGTTGGCTACACTTATATTCAAATAATACTTATTGTTTTGAAGAGTCCCTGGAATCCTGGGCTTGGTTATTACCTTCTGCACTTACACTTGACACACAAAAAAACTTACTTTATATTTCAAAAAAAAAACTTTTATGTCGCACTTTTTAAATTTTACTTATAAAAAAACTCTTTACTTAATTTAATCAATTTCTCCCTTTACAACACTTCCATCCAGGTCCCCACCAATCTGCCTGCCTTTCTCTGAGACTCTCCTCAAACTTCCTCTTAAACTCCCGATCATTTAGTTTTTATTAAAAATCTAATCTTTCCCACTACCACCAATACGTTCTTTGTAAGTTTCCCACAGTTCTACAATTAGCTAAACCTAATGGTGCACGGTTATTTTCCCAGGCTATATCGGCCGCTGGATTTTCCGTCTTAACCAATATGGACCCTTCTCTATTGTCTATGGTTGCCGGACTGAACTTATAGCTTTCCTGGGACGGATAATGACATGGTACATGCTTTGTCCGCACTAGAAAAACTATTTGTGTCTTTCCTTGCTTAATTCTACAGATGATTATTTTTGCAACTAACTGAATTTAATCTAAAGCCTCGTACTTTATGTTATAATATATATTAAATATATTAAATATATTAAATATGGTGATATGTTTTGTATAATTAATGTTTTTTAAATAATTAATAAGTTAAAAATATTTCAAAAACAAGAATACTTTTAATGCATATATTATTCAAAGCTTTTTGCCGATAAAACAGTACCAGCATCTTCAGGAAAATAATTATCTAACAAAATATTTTTACAAAAATTATGTATGTACTAAACAAAAACATTAGCATATGTACTACAAACAACCATATGTTTATAAGTATTGCACTTTGTGTAATTTTTTCTATAACATCAATTACCTTATACATAGTTTGGTGCCTAGATCTCACTTGAATTTGTTCATCAATTAATTTGTCTTTAACTTTATGCTTATAAATTTCCAATGTTTGACATATATTCATCTTTAATCCTTTATTTAATTCTTTTATTAATTTCATATTTTCTATTTCAGGAAATTGGTGTCCATTATTAATACAACGAGTAGCTAAATTTGATTTGTATATGTTTGGTTTGATATAAGCGTTTAAATGTTCTTTGTATCTTTCTTTTAATTTCTTTTTTGTTTGTCCTACATATAATTTATTACAAGCTTGACATTTTATATTATATACTCCATTTCTTTTGTGCATATTATTTTGATTATTGTTATTGTTTATTAAATTTTTAATTTTATTATCAGTTTTGTATGTAATTTGAAAATTTGTTTCTTTAAATAATCTTGTAATTTTGTTTATTTCATTACCAGTGAATGTAAAAGTTGTCTAAATTTTTTCTCTCTTATTATGTACAAAGTTATTTTCGATTTTCTGTTTTCTTATTATGTTATTATTTAATTTATCTATAGTTTTTCTTTTATATAAATTTTCTAAACCAATTTTATATATTATATTTTTCTTTTATTAGATCATTTAAATTCATTGGTATTTTGTGCATTCTATATAATAAATTATATATAGATGCAAAATATATTTTATATTATATATAAAATATTACAAAAAATTATATTTTAGGCCTATAGCTTACATTATTGTAATTTTCATTCCTGATGATGTTGGTACTGTTTACCACCGAAAAGCTTTGGATATAAATTAATAAATATTCTTGTATTTGAATAACCTATGTTGTTTTAAATTATTAAACAAGAAAACGTATTTTATATTTATATATATATTCCATCGTGAAAGATCATTTTTGATCAAAATTTTTCAATAGTGTGATAAGTTTTTATATGTGTTTATTTATTTATTTCCAAGAGATTGCAGTTTTTAACTATTACCATTAGGTAAGTCTGTCAGTCTCCTATCTAGTCCAAAAATTCCTATATATATATATATATATATATATATATTTATTTTATTTTATTTCATTCTCATATTTCTTTTTGTGTTTTCTCTTCGATTGATAAAGACCACTGTGTGGTTGAAATATATCATTGTTTAAGTGCTTTTATGTGTTTCTATTTCAAGACTACAGTGTGGACTCTTACCAAGGTAAGTCTGTCAGTCTCCTAGTCCAAAAAATCTAAATAATCTTTACCAACCACAACTAACCTACAAAAAAATATATATATATATATATATATATATATATATATATATATAATTATACCGGCCGATGCAGAAAGTCAACCGAGATACGAAAAATCAATAATTTGGAAAATTGTAATTTCCCCATTTGTGGTGCTAATAGTGCTGGTAAAAATGCACATTGCCCACCCGCATTACAATACTTGAATAGAGATCACGTGACGTCACCTGGCAAAACATATTACTCCGCGGAAGTAGACGTCTAATTAGGTAATGTTGTATAAAATTACAACCAAATCTATCCTGATTGGACACTTTACAGGTATATTTTAATAAGGGTATATAGTAATTTATAAAATTACAACAAAAAATGTTAAAAATTTGATGAAATGGTATTCATTTTCCTAAGCGACAGTTTTTATTATTTTTTTTTTATCCCTGATGACTTTTTGCGTTGGCAGGTATAATTTTTTCCCTAAAATCTTACACGTGAGCATGGTAAATAAATACCATATATATATATATATATATATATATATATAAAACCTATACTCTACACAGTAAATACCTTCATAGAAATATTACAAAGAATTGGTAACATTTTCTTTCCTAACGCCTTATTACAACTTTAATCATACATTTGGTCAACCTAAATTTCAATCAGTTTTAATACACATTTTACAATGACCAGGACTGTATAAGTTTCTGAGAATGTTTGCACTTCTGCGCCCTGCCTGATGCACCAGTTAGATAGTCTATGGCTAAAAAACATGTGACACATGTATCCAAATATCCATCATGCTATTGTTTCCTTATTTAGTTGGAAATGGTAGACAGACAAGCCAGTAGTGTACTACTGATATTTGTCATCAGTAATTGATATTAATGAGACATTGGTCAAAATAAATTCAACATTTGGAAAATATTAGCTAAGGGAGTAATTAAAAATGTTTTGAGTGATAATTGCCACTCCAATTTATTAATACTATTGTACATAAAAACAAATTTTATTACAGAAATGCGTCTAAAGTTTTTAATTATAATCATGAACATCTCATACCATATTAAGCAAAATGACAAACCTCCCACTAATAGTTTTCTGAAGAATAGTTTCTTGGTCTCTATGAAAAGGAATAGAACTTGATATTACAATGATAACCCCTTTTTTTCTCTAATTGAATACAATAGACCTAATGAGAATATCTTATTGAGTAGATGGACATTTTAAAGATAAAGGATGTGTAGTTTTGTACGACTTAAATCCAATTGAGATTGTGTCACGAGTTTCAACACATCTAGTAACATGTAACGAACTAAAATTGATTCTTTAGGTAGGCAAGCCATTTACATGATAAAAAAAAATGCAGATTAGGAAGACTTCACTAAAGTCATAGAAAAATAGGAGAATCATAAAATATACTGGGAGAAAGTTGTAGTTCTGGATGACATAATAGACAGAGTAACTGTTAAGTAATGACAGTAATGGCAAATGCGATAGTGATAATGATTCTAAAACGGGTGGAAACCATGATGATTTTGCCATTAGGTAGAATTAATACTTAACTGAAAAAAAACACACTTTACCACTTTGAAATAAGGCATTTATCAGACACAAAATTAACCCTGTAGGGAGGATTGTCCAACATTTTCTTCTATTTCTAACATCAGGGGATTTTTAAACATCTTAGTGCATGGACTACATCCTTCTTCCTATACCTTAGATTTATCTCTGCATTTATTGTTCATATCTCAGATCCATAAGGTCAGCTAATTGCATCATTATCATACCTACATCTTTTTTTGTGATGGTTTTATCCCTCAATATATCAATATAGCATTCAATAATTTCTTTACCTTTTTTGTATATGGTGGTTAATTTGTCTTTCTTAAAAGCTATTATTATCGATTAGAGCACTAAGGTATTTAATGTCATTCATGATAATAATACAAAATTAATATTTCAAAACCTGGTAGCTGTTAGTGATGGGTAACTTGAAGGTGACTTGTAGATTCCTTGTACTCATGTAGCTGTTTAATCATAAAGCCTTAGCAATGGTTACTTAGAGATCTATTTATAAATATACACATGATGTCCAAAAATAAGTTTCCCTTTCATGAGTAACGGAGTGTCATTCAAAAAACGGGTATATTTAGTTTGGGTGTAGAGGTACCAATAGCCTCAGTGCTCATGAGTGTACTCATGTTGACCTTCGGTCGGTAGCCATTCTCGATGGAGACTGCACTGCGATCTACCACCAGTTGTGACGTGTTATTCCTTTTTTTACTTTGAAAAGTGAATTTTCTATTGAAATTCATCATCAATCATATGAAGGGTATTGTGAAAGTGTAATGTCTGTCCAAATGGCTTGTCATTGGCAAAAAATGTTTTTGAAAGGAAGAGAAAGTGTTCATGATAAAACCATGCAGCGAGATTGCCGCCCAGGCACCACCCGGAAAGATGGCGTCAATGCTATGGTGCGAGATATTATTGTTTCACCCCGAGGTAGGTAATTCATCAATAAAACTCCACGGCAGTCCCAAAACACTGTGGCCATCTCTTTTCCTGCCGACTGAACCACTTTGGCTTTTTGAGGAGGTTTCTCCCCCTTTTTTTTGCTACACTATACTCTGACGTTTTTCGGGTGTCGAACCGTGAATCCATGATTTATCGGCAGTGACTATTCTTCGAAACAGATCATCACCTTCATCCCTAAAAAACTGCAAGAAAGATTGTACAGCCGTCACAAGTAGTTGCTAATGGCCATCAGACCGTAAAGAGGAATCCATCTTGCACACACTTTTTTGAACTGAAGTTCTTCAGTCACGATGTTATGAAGTGATGTCCAGCTAATTTCAATGTTTGGTGCAAGCTTATCCATAATCAAGTGGCAGTCCTCTGGTCAGCATTAATAACGTCGTGCACTGCAGCAATGACATCATCTTGGCAGGCAGTTGGTAGACGGCAATCTTGCTGTCCATCATGAACTCTTTCTCGTGTTTTCAAAAACATTTTTTGCAAATGGCGAGCCATTTGGACAGACATTACGCTTTCACTATAAACTTCACACAACTGACAATGAATTTCAATAGCAGATTCACTTTTGGTGGTCAAAAAACAAATAACACTTTGCACTTCACAACTGGCGGCAGATCACAGTGCCAGTTTTCATTGGATACGGCGACCGAAGGTCAATAGCGTACAGTCTTGAGCAAGGCAGTGATAGGTGCCTCTATACCTAAACTAAACATACCCGCTCCTGGAAAGATGCTCTGTTACTCTCACTTGGTGATACATGTGAGGTATACTTATTCTTTGGACACCCGTATAGGCCTATTTATAAATAAATAAATAAATATATATATATATATACATATATATGAAGTTAATATATTACTATTGTAAGAAATTTTATCCACCATTAAGTGCAATGATTTTACCTTGAGTGATGAGGCGCCTTTCGGTCACTTGACCATTGTCGAATCACTCTGTGATCACACAGTGATTCGACAATGGTCAAGTGACCGAAAGGCGCCTCATCACTCAAGGTAAAATCATTGCACTTAATGGTGGATAAAATTACTTACAATAGTAATATATTAACTTAGGGATGGGCCGATTCCGATTCTCGATTCCAGGAATCGTCGATTCTAGGTGGTATCGAGGAATCGTCGATACTCGATTCTTCATTCATAAAAGCGTCGATTCCGATTCCTATTTTGTTAACTATTAAAATATGCGTGTGGAGTAATTTATTACCAAACAAAATTTATTACCAAAATTTATTATATTTGTGTGGAAAAATAATTAATTACCAACTATGTCTTATTTATGTATTAGTTGATTTCAATGAATTAAATGATTAAAGTAAATGAAAATATTATTATTTATGAAGCAACAGCAATCAAGATCGTAACCATTTCTGGTTATCGCTCGTCTCTCTCTCTCTCTCACTAAATGTCAGAACAAAACACAAAAAAGTACAGTAAAAACTCGATTAACCGTCACCGTCGGAACCGTGGCCATGACGGTTGAGCGAATAGACGGATAACAGAAACACTGTATTATTCCTCCGAAACTTCACCTTAATAAATTATATTATAGACAGATATCACTCTCACGGTTGAAGGTTTTGTGTAGCCTATTACATTAAAACAGAACATTTAAAAGGTTTTGCCATATGACCAAGATGTTAACTAATTTAATTATTAGAGAACTAGCATGTAAGCTAACATAACTTGAAAGAATCGAGAATCGACTAAAGAATCGAGAATCGAAAGGAAAATTTTAGAATCGGAATCGAAAATTTTAGGAATCGGCCCATCCCTATATTAACTTCATAAAGTCAGTGCAAAGGAAAAACAATGGATAACGTAAAATATCAAGAATATATATATATATATATATATATATACACACACACACACATATAAAAGGTTAGTTATAGTAGAGCTTAAAGCTTATTTACGAATTTTTGAACTAATAAGGAGACTGACAGGCTTATCTTGTGGCATTAGTCCAAAACTGCAATCTCTTGGAAATAAATAGACACACATAAAAAACACATCACTTTATTGAAACATTTTGATCATACAATAATATTTTTCAATAAAAAAAAATTTTTTTTCTTTTAAAAGATTAAAAAAGATCATTGTATGATAGAAATATTTCAATGGTGTAATATGTTTTTATATGTGTCTATTTATTTATTTCCAAGAGATTGCAGACTTGGACTATTGCCACAAGGTAAGTCTTTCAGTCTTCTATCTAGTCCAAAAATTCCTATATGTATGTGTGTGTGTTGTTAGGTTCATATCCCTCAAACTTTCAATTTTTTGTTTTTAATCTATAGTCTGCACATCAACACCATTAGTTTTGTCAACAAATTAGTACATAAACACCATAACATACTCAGATTTGTAAACAATGTTAGTTATGTCAATTTTTAAAACTCTCCAGCCACCATTAGACACCTTGACGTTTTTCCACCATTAGACACATTTTTTAAATTTTTTCTATATTACTAATGCTTCAGCTTGATTCATTGGTTCTGAAATAAGTACACCTTTTCCAGGAGCACTCACAAACCATCCAAACATACAACGATTTACATCATTATTCTCTGTGGTTTTGTTCAATGAACATGTTGCACTGTTCTTTTCAACCATTTATCTGATTTTTGTTTTGTATAACAATGTTATAAGTTTGAGTTCCTCTCACTTTATATGGCACAACTAGTTCCTTTACTAAATATTTCATTCTTATTTATGTTTGTCAAGCACTTTACATTTTATTCTAATGAAAGTATGTTATGCTTAGAAGACAATATCAACTAAAAAAAAAATAGATAACTGAACTAAAGAGTTACGCAATACATTCATTCAATATTTACTGATTATTTTTCAATGTAAATCTAAGAATGAAGAGACAATTTGTAAAGGACTGCAACTGTAAATAGGGTCAGTAGCATGCCAAGGACCTTGAACATTTCCTAATTTGGCTTAGCTAAAAATAGTACAAGGGTGATTAAGTCCAAAAGAGGAATTTTCTTAACTAAGCGTACACAGTAAAACCTTGATAAACTGCCCCCCCCCCCCCGTTAACACTGATCTCCAAATAATCCGGAGTATAATAAAAAACAATAAATAAGAAATAACAAAAATCAAATAATTACAGTACATACATAAACAGTCTAATACAACAAAAAAAAGGTCCAAGACCTACAGATAAACAAAATAATGTTTCGAGCTTCTTATGCTGAAAAGACTTGAAAACAGCTCACAAAATTTAAACAGTCATAATTAAGATAACAGCCGAGAGATATGTATTTGTTGGTTTTTGTGTGGTTTGTCTGCATGGCCTTTCGATGGTGTTTATGTTTAATATTCTTGAGTATGTTGTCTATGAGTGTATGTTGGTAGCCGTTTTGTTGAGAAATGTATTTTATGGTATTGAGTTCTTTGTCTTAATCTTTCTGTAACATAGTTATATTGATCAGGCGATGTAACATACGATTTAATGCAGCGTGTTTGTGTTGAGTGGGGTGATTAGATGTACGAGGGCCGTTTTTTTTTCAACCTCCGGTGGGCCATAAATAAAAGACAAGTGAATAGAACAAAATTATTTTATTACCAAAATGTATGTACACTTATGCTTATTTCTCAACATAATCACCCTGAAGATTGAGGCATTTGTCATACCTGTGGACAAGCTTTCCAATACCCTCTTCATAAAATGTTCCCGCCAGTGAATTTAAATGAGTCTTGACCGTGTCTTGAAGTTCCTCAGTAGTCGGAAAGTGCTGACCTCCAAGCCATTTCTTCAGTTCAGGAAAAAGATGGAAGTCGCTCGGTGCTAGGTCGGGACTGTAAGGTGGGTGGTCGAAAATTTCCCACTTAAGTTGTTCAAGAAATTGTTGGGTTACACCTGCAGTGTGAGGGCGGGCGTTGTCATGCAGCAGAACAATTCCTGATGTCAGCATGCCTCTTCTTTTGTTCTGAATGGCTCGCCGCAAATGTCGTAAAGTTTGGCAATAAACAGCTGCATTAATTGTGGTCCCAGGCTGCATGAACTCCACAAGCAACGGACCTTTTTGGTCCCAAAAGACCGTAGCCATAACTTTTCGGTTGCTGAAAGTTTGCTTGAATTTTTTGGGTTTATTCGGTGAATTTGTGTGCATCCATTGTTGAGATTGTTGCTTTGTTTCGGGTGTGTCATGAAGAATCCAGGTCTCATCTCCGGTTACAATTGATTTTAAAAAATCTACTCCTTCATTGCGATAACGTTCAAGGAATGTCAAAGCTGAAGCCATTCGGCGAGTTTTGTGGGTGTCACTCAACATCTTTGGCACCCAGCGAGCACAAATCTTTTTGTAGCCTAAATGTTCAGAAACAATAGAGTACAGAGAAGATCTCGACACTTCTGGAAATTCCAAAGACAAAGCACTTATTGTGAATCTACGGTTTTCTTTAACCACTTTGTCAACTCGTTCAACAAGATCGTCTGTAGCGACAGACTTGCGTCCTTGACCTCCTTCATCATGCACGTCGATTCGGCCAGTTTTAAACTTACGACACCATTCCCGCACAACACCTTCACTCATAATGTTTTCTCCGTAAACACGGCACATTCTCCGATGGATTTCTGCTGCACTATTCCCTTCTGCTTGCAAGAAACGAATAACACTTCTCAACTCACATTTGGCGGGAGAATCAATAGACGCGGCCATGTTTACCCGACTGCAGCTAAGCGCAAACTGGCTACTTGAACTCGGGAGTGACAAAAGTTGTAGTGGGGAAGATGCGCGATCGACTGCTGCGCACAGGGCCAGTCTGTGACCTTTCTAGCCATCATGGCGTGCGATCAGAGGTTGAAAAAAAAAACGGCCCTCGTATTATGTATGACACTATTGGTAGTTGTTGGTTTTCCGTATATTTTGAAATTGTGTCGGTGTTGTGTTTGGTTATGGTAAGGTCTAGAAAGTTTATTTGATTGTTTTTTTCTAATTTAAAGGTAAATATGAAGTTTTAGTATATGGTATTGATGTAATTGTGTAGTTGTTTGATTTGCCATTTGTTGTCGTTGTATAATATTAAAATGTCATCTACATATCTATGGTAATATATTATTTTATGTGTGTGATTGTTGTTCTGTAGAATGGTATTGTTGTTTGATATGATATAGGAATATTTCTGCTAGGATGCCTGAGATCGGGGAACCCATAGGGAGGCCGTCTTTCTTTGTGTAGAATTTGTGTTGGTATGTGAAGTAGTTTTGTGATGTGATGAGTTTGGTGAGTGTGATGATTTCATGTGTGAGTTTATGTGGAGTGTTGTTTGCAGTGAGCATATTTTTGAGTATTTGGAGAGTTTGTTCTATAGGGCGTGTATAGGTTTTTTTATGTCTAATGAGGCAATGGTGGAGATGTGTGGTATGTGGATGTCTCTAATTTTATGAATGAGGTTTATGTTATTGTGTATGGATGTGTGATTGTGAGAGTTTGTTGTCTCTGATTAGTTTGTCTACATATTTCGCTAGCTTATGTGATGGTGCATGTGTGTGATTGATTAGTGGATGGATGGGTACGTTTTCTTTGTGGATTTTAGGTAAAGCATTTAATGTGGGGGCTTGGGGTTTTATTTGTTTGTAATATTTCTTTTGTTCTGTTTTCATGATTTCGGTGCATTTATTTAGAAGATTTTTAATTTCTGTTTGAAATTTAGATGTGGAGTCTGAGTTCGCTTATTTTGTTTTCAGTTATGAAATTGGGTACTTTCCTGTCGATGTCTTGATGGCGCATTATTACGATGGAATTACCTTTGTCTGTTTTTAAGAAGTTTAGGTTGTGTTTGTCGCGTTTTTTTGTATAATTGATTTAAGGGTTGAAAGTTCATTATTTGATAGGTTTATTATTTAAGGTGTTTATGTTGGGCATTTTATGTTTAATGTCATGTCTAATATATTCATGGTGTGTGGGATCTGTGTATTGAATTGCTGTTTCAGTGTCCAAAAAAATGTTCGACAATTGTTGGTGGTTGTATTTTTTGGGGTGTAGGTTATATTTCGGGCCTTTGTTTAATAATGTTAATCAGTTTGTATTGAAATTGATATTTGTGGTGTTCGGGTGAAATTGGTGGTCAGTATAGATATTGTTTTGTTTTGCGAGGTTGTGTAGCTTTAGATTTTGCTTGTTTCTAATGAATTGTAGCTGTTTATGTGTATAGTCATTACTTCTTCGAGTTCCGTGTGGTGTAGCATTGTTGTGAGGGTTTGATGTAATTTGTATAGGGTGTGATCAAGTTTGTCTTTTTTAGCGTATAATTGTTTGATGCTGTTTTTTGTGCAAAAGGTGTTTTGCTATTTATTGTAATTTTAGCGTACTTAGGTATTAGGCTATGTTTGACGCATTGAGTGTTAAAGGAAATATGAAGGGAAGTTTTATATACCTTGAGTTTCTGTCTTTTATACTGATCAAATAATACGATTCACCTTTATAGCTTTATCATGTTTCTTTTACATTACTATGATTATGATTAAATTGTAGGTACTGTGAGATTCAATAGAGAGAGGTAATTGATTTTATCATGTTTATTTACTTTTTGTATAAACATTCATGTTGGAAAAAAATAGCACATGTAATCTGACATTGGGAATAATCCTGTCTGTATATAAATCAATACTAATGCAGAGTCAAATATAATTAAAAATTAATCTCACTTGACAGACTTATGTACAATTTTTATCTGGAACAATTTTTATATGTTGTAGGCCACTATCCAGTAAAGGGAAACTCATCAGTTTATAATGTATTCAGAAAAATATTTCCCTTTTTATAAATACTTGTTCAGAATATTGGTTGCTACAACCACCACTATCTATAATAACCACTATTACAAATAACTATTTGCTAATGAAAAATTAAACTCTTGAAAGAAATTTTTTCGAATTGCAATTTAAAATAATATAGCGCAATACTTTACACAGATTGAATCAACTCAAAATGTATTTTTCTAATATTTTACTCAAAAATACATTCTAAACAAGAAAAAAGATTTTAAGTATCACAATTATAAATATTGATGCAGAAAACGGATGTCCTGATAATAAATAGTTAACAAGAAATACTTTTAAAAGGGAATTATTAAAATGAATATATATATATATATATATATATATATATATATATATATATATGAAGTTATATATATATATATGAAGGATAACGTTAAATATCAAGAATATATATATATATATATATATATATATATATATATATATATATAGAACACTGTGTTTAAGACCACTGTGTGGTTGAAATATATCATTGTTTAAGTGCTTTTATGTGTTTCTATTTCAAGACTACAGTGTGGACTCTTACCAAGGTAAGTCTGTCAGTCTCCTAGTCCAAAAAATCTAAATAATCTTTACCAACCAAAACTAACCTAAATATATATATATATATATATATATATATATATATATATTTGTTGATTCCATCTTCACATGAGCTACTAGTTTTTACTAAACACTTGTAAATATTTACAAACTTGCCTATAGTAGCACTATATTTGTTGAGGACTGCCGTTTCGGGAGATATGTCCCATTGCCATTGGATACTTCGCAGGTATATTTAAATATAGGTATATAGTAATGTTGTATAAAATTACAACCAAATCTACACATTAAAGCAAGTAATTTAGAAACAAAAATTTTTTTTTAAACCTATGTCATTAACACTATATTTTGACCAAGTTAGGTTATATATATTTTTAAAAAAATGTGTTTGCAGTAAAAAAACTACAGATGCGTGCTCAGCAAGTTCAAATTGATCAGGAGAAAATAAACAATTTTGCCGATCAGAGCGGTAATCGCTGATCTTAATAATTACCTAAGACAGTAATGCACGTTTTAACCTCTATTTACGGTTTACAAAATTTTAAATCATTGTTTGGAACAAACTTTTGAGTAAAATATATAGAACAAAAATTATAGGGGATGGAATAAATGTCATCTATTATCTCAGTTTTGTAATAAGTATGGTTTTCATTGAGATGTTATAATTTTCTAATGGAACTGAGAGCAATTATTTGTTCAAATTATAAATACAAATCCTTAACTACAATTCTAAATTCGGTTAGACTACTTTTTATTGAACCAAACTATGATAATTATAACCTGGGTTGCTGCAGCCAGGTTAATTTTACCTTTTTTTCCATCTTATAAAACACTCAACTTCTAAGAATCTAGAAAGAAACAAACAAAAGTTCATAATCTTACAATGGTTTAAGCAGTTAAGTACTTATTTTTGTATGAAAAAGTTATAAAACCATTATTCCAAATTAAAATGTGTACCTACAAAACTCATACAATTAATTCTTATTGTTTACCATTTAATAGCTTATACACAATATAAAAAACAAACAAAAAATAATGTAAAATTCTGTTTCACAGAACTCTAGAAACTAATTACCTGCAAATCTAGTAAAAATCCTGGTAGATGCCATTCTGGAACACACTATTGACAATACACGATATGTTATTAAAATTATATAAATATTTATATATGCGTGAGTAAGTATAATTTAGTTTGTATAGAAATAAATTCCACGTAATATAACCCTAAGTTCAAAATAGTCTTTAGTGGTTATGGTCACTGCAAGTGACCATTGCCTATCAGAAGGTCGAAGGAACAATTGATGAGATGATCACAGACATTACCTATAACCTACTGCCTTCTTGTTAGTAACTTCTATATTATTTCTGAAATCAGCTGACTACTTTTTGATTGATAATTAATTGAAATTTAATGAATATACAATTATATAAATCATAACACCTACTATTAAATAGACAAGTTTAGATCATGTAATGAATATTTGAAAATAAAATTTAAGGGTGAATGAAAACATTCTTAGAATTAAAACATATAGTAATATATAAACTGTATTACTTTTATGTAGCTATTATTTCAAAATGTTTTTACATTATTCAAATAAAGTTTTGATTGTGCAATAAACAATTTTTATAACAGGAAGATCAATAATAATCAATTAGTATCACAAAAAACATCTATAGTCTGTACATTCTATAATTTCAAAAGTTTAGATTTTCAATGAAAGTTAAAACATAGATCTAGAAGGAACGAAATACGTTGTCATACTAGTTAGCTGTGATTTGTGACGTCACTATAGCCTATTTGGGTTTCTGGTTGGTTGGGTTACCTTAGATCGTTGACTTTACTGCCGACTGTTAGAATTAGAATGAAATTAATCACATTTTTCCAACCTTTCAAACGTATTTATTGTTAAATTATATTGTTCAGATGTTTTTAAATGCTGAGGAGTAACTTTTTAAGTATACAAACGAAAGGTGCAGTGTTCCTTTATAGTCAGCTATAGTAGGGTGAAATGTCTCGACATGAAGGTAAGCAGCCTATGAATGGCTGATTTCTATGAAATGTAATAAAAAAATGTATTCCTCTTAACATGTTTGTTGCAGTTTTATTGAGATAAATCAAATTCTGCGTTTAACTATGCAAAGCAACTATAATAAAATGAAAGTAATCATATTGAAAAAAATAATTTTATCATTTCAGGTTTATTATTGTGAACTTAATTAGGCTTGCTGTAATTATTATCTTTCTTTGAAATGTACTTGAAACCCAATAATATTCACATATTTGAAATAATTTACAATATAACTAGAAGGACTAGTTGCAATAACACTTCTGAATTTGGGTAGTAATTTAACTGTATTTTAAAACTTGAGGAAGTAATCTTTTGAAACTAATATTTTGTTACAAGTGTAGATGTTTTTAAAATAAACATAATTATATCAATTTAATGTTTAGATAAACATAATAACTACTATTAAAAAAAAGAAAGAAAGGCTTAAGATTTACAACCTTTTAGATTAGGGTATGACCTAACCTTCTGAGATTGGCAATGTTGTATTGGAAATATGAGCGTAAATATACTGATAAGCTTTTACATTTTTAGTTGTGTAATGCAAACAACTTATGTAACAAATTGTAAAATGTATAATAAGGTAGTGAATTGATTTATTAATAAGTTGTAAAAGTAATAATTATGTCAAGTGAATGTTGGCCTACCATCTGCTTGAATGTTCTAAATCCTATGTACTAAATTGGAACTTTAGCAAATTTGTCAACACCTCTTGTTAGTTATGCAGTCTTGCAGGATTACTTAAAGTTACATAATTAAAGACCAGTAGAGGAGTACTTAGTACGACACTCAGTAATCACAATAAGTCCTTTCTTTCAACTTTAAAATGTTTATTGGATACCATATGTCATCTCAGCAAAATATTGGAAGATTTACACTGAACCAAATTTATCTTTCAAATTAAGTAACTAAGAAATATTATTGTTACTCTTTAAATAAAAGTTTGAGTACAGATCCCATCAGAGTTTATTTTGAAGATAAACACTTATCTTTACCCCACCTCATTTGATATTTTTCCTTTTCACACTTGGTAGATAATCTAGTTTGAAGTGATTTTAAATGTGGTTTATAAATAGTTGGAATTTTAAAAAACTGAACCTAAAGTAAACACATTCTCACACATGAAACTGTAAAATAATTATGTATGAATTTTACAACAATACATTGTTCATTGCGAATATAAAGTGGTTTGTGAGGACAACTTTTTTTATAAGACATATTCTCTAAATGTTATTTTTTGAGAATAATTACGATGCAATTTATTATATAAAATAAAGAAATTAAAGTTACTTTCCTACAAACTTTAGTAGCAGTGTCAACATTATTTCACATAACAGTTTCATGCAATTGTATGTCCTTGGAGTAATTTAAAATATAGATTTATAATGTAATACAATATCCAGTATTGTATATATTTTATAATTCTCATCATTAGTATGAAAGTAATATACATTTACAACAGAAACAAAGAAGTAACATTTCTTTAATTTATATAAAAAAAGCATGAAAGTATGAGGTAAAGTAGGAAGTGTTTATATTACTATAATGAGTATTCATTGTGGGCAATGAGGAGAATAACACCACTACATCTGTGACAAGGAAGAGTGGCAGCATGCCAAATCTTAGCCACAACTACAGTCTTGCTGTAGATAAAAGTTTCCTAGCTAGTAATCAGGCTAATATTACTTATAATATGCATTATTTCTTTTTCTATTGTTTGACTACAAATGTACAGCTGCTGTAGTGGAACAGACAGCACATAGATTTCCCCTTGTTCACAGTCAAAGTGTCTAGTAATCCTGAAATGCTAGAACTTTTTTTTATCTGGAAATCCATAAAAAATTTTGGAGTTTTTTCAAATTTAATCCCGTTTTGTTTAACACGTTCATTACCCAATGGACAACGTAAAACATCAATATATATATATATATATTTGTGTTTGCGGGTTTTAGTGATTTGGGGATGGTGCATATATCAGCTGGCTGGTCAATAGCACGAAAATCTTATAGACCACGCGTCCCACGTACGAGCCACTCAGTAAACCCCTCAAATCCGAACATAATTTTGATGAAAACAAAATTTTTAAAAGTGTTTAAAATTTAATAAAGTATGTACTAAATTTTGCTAGATATATAAAACTGGACTGAGATGAGTAATATATTGGAAATAACACTGAATACATGTAAAAACAAAAAAATTTCCATCAGAGGCTTATATCAACAAACACCCAACCAACTCCTCTTGGCTAGTCTCGCTACACAGATTGCTTGTAGGCTACATATAGATAATATAAATGTTATTGTATCAGAGAGAATATATGTTTACATTTGAGCTCCATATACAGTACAGAATATTTACAAATGCACCCATCACTTGTGACACATATACATCTTTTGTGATGTCATTAGAGTAAAGGCCTACATTCTTTGTGATTGTAATCGAATAGACAGGTGCCAGAATATTTTCCTTAATGAAGTTCTACAGCAAGTTACAATATTTATATCTAAATAATGAATGCTAAGTATTTATTCCGTTTTTACACGTAATAAATGGAATTGACCTTGACTAACTGAGATACCAAATGTCCCACTTTAACATCAGATTTGCCTATAGACTGATATGAATATATCAATCCGTTAAAATAGAGCACTGAGATTTCTGGGGGATATTGGTAATAAGAGAACAGTGTCCCAAATATAAGGCGTCAGTCCATTTCATATACCTCAAGCAGCATATTTGAGACTATACGGCTGGTCTCCGATACCAATAGTTATTTTGTTAACATTCCAGTAGCGAACATGTTAAATTTCAGCTGCAGACAAAAATAGTGCCATATGTATTAACATTATAAACGCATATAATTTGCAGCACAAATTGAACAAATTATGACAAAAATCAATGACAATATGTGACACAAACAAAATGTTGCACAATCAAAAATGACCAGTAACATAGCTTCAAGAAGTCAAGTACAACACACTACGTTACTACAAGTATTGGGACATCGAAAAGAAAATATCGATATACGATGTTATTAATTAAACTTCCAGTGAATAATGATATGTAAATATCATTAAAACCAATCGATATATAGTTACAAAATCATTTAAAAAAAATCTTATTATAATGCGAAATGTATTGTTATTAAGGTAATTAAAATCAGTAACCAAATGAAGTAAAATTAATAATGTTTTTTTACTGAACTAAAAGATGACCATGAACGATTCCATTCCTATATGAGGATTACACCTGAGACATTCATTTATCTACTGGAAAATATTGCATTTACTAAATACTAAAATAGTGAAAATACTAAAACTTAACCGATACTGCACTACCGATGTTGAAAGTCAGATTTCCCTTGTACAGAGTGATTTGGTTTGGAAAGACTGGACAACCTTGAACAGACCAATCAGAGCGAAGCAGCCTGCTAGGCATCTTGGTAAATGTCCATATTAAATCAAATCAGTTTGTTTTCAAAAAGCATCGATGTAAGCATCCTGCAAGGCATCGCGATGTACCTCCACCTACCTGTTGGGTTCACCTCCGAATGTTACAGTGTATTTGATTTACATGGATGTCGACCGTGACCCACTTGTACTGTTTGCACCCTAAGGTGATTTTGACTAAAAATCCAATTTTTAATCTTTTTTATGAATACTATTTTTTAAAAAATAGTTAAATTAGCATTTATTAATAAACACAAGAAAACTGTTTTTAAGAGTAATAAAATTAGCAAATAATTATTGTATTTAAATAACCATAGTAGTTCAGATTATCATACAAGAAAACATATGTATATATGCTGTATATACACATATGATGATGTTGATAAATAGTTATTATCCAGAGTACATCTGTTCATTCTGCAGTGCGTAAAATCGCAGTTCCGACATTGTGGCCAGAATCTCATCTAGCATTGACTAGGTGAACCCAACAACAGTTGAAGAGCGCAAACAATTTTGCTCATATATATATATATATATATATATATATATATATATATATATATATATATATATATATATTCTTGATATTTAACGTTATCCATTGTTTTTCCGTTGCACTGACTTTATGAAGTTAATATATTACTATGTAAGTAATTTTATCCTTCATTGGAGGATAAAATTGCACTTAATGGTGGATAAAATTACTTACATAGTAATATATTAGCTTCATATATATATATATATATATATATATATATATATATATATATGTATGTATGTATGTAGAGAGAGAGGAAATAACCCCCTCCCCCATTTACGCCAATCCACTCACACCTAAGCCAAACAATTACTAACATTCCCTTCATTTTGTTCACCTTTTTGCCGAGAAAATCTATTGATGACACATTTCCACAATGCGAGCAAATTCATAGTATCATCGCATTTGTTAGGACTCCCTTGCTTCTCTATTTCGGCAGCCTCTTTCCACTTGAGTAACTTGTCGGCAAGACTGGAAACCAATGATATGTCCTGTATCGCTGTGATGTACAGAGCCGCTTGAAGTTGCTTGATGTAATCATCTTGAATTCACTGATTAAACTATATTTTAAGTACTTAAAAAGTACTTAACTAAGTGAATACGTAATTGCTTACTTGCTGACGCGTTTCAAAACATTCATTCCTTTTACGAAGCTAACCCTCTACTTGAGTAGTAGTTAGCGTTGTAAAAGGAACGAATGTTTTGAAACGCGTCAGCAAGTAAGCAATTACGTATTGACTTAGTTAAATACTTTTTAAATATAGTTTTCTGCTTGTTTTTAAGGCTAGGTTTTTGCTCCTCAACCCTAGCTTAGATACGTCTGTTCGTTTGGCCAGTGTACGATTTCAAGACATGTACGTTTGGCCAATGTCCATTTATATGGACAAGATGAAGAAGATCTTAAATGATAAAATTGTAAAGAACAATCTGACCACATACTTATAAAAGACTACCAAGCAGAGGATTAAACAAACGCCTATCGATGAGGATACACAATCCAGGATAATTCATCAAAAAATTTAGTAGATGTACTAAGTCCATAAACCAGGCACTCATATGAGACCTATAGTGAATGCTATTAATTCACCACTTCTGAACCTGGAGAAATACTTGGGTAAACTTTTGCAACCATTGGTTCAGAAGGCCGATTCCTATATCAAGAACTCTGAACATTTTGTCCAATGGTAGCAAGGCATTCAAGTTGAAGAAAGTGACATAATGGCTAGCTTGGATGTCATTATTTCTAAGCGTTCCTATTGATGAAGTGCTTCAGATAATGTCCATTTTTTAACAGCTCCTTTCACATATCTTAGGTCTGCCTAAACACTGTCTCAAAAACACTTTTTGTTTAATGAACAGTTTTACCGGCAGCTTGATGGTGCCCCTATGGGATCTTCTCTTTCTCCAGCTGTAGTTAATATTTTTATTACGGTCTTTGAGCAAGACGCCCTGAATGATGCTTTTCTCAGGCCTAAAGCCTGGTTTCGTTATGTGGATGAACTCATTATGGTTTGTTAACATGGTGGCACAGAACTTGATAAGTTCCTTATGTATATCAACTCTCGCTACTCCTTCATCGTTAGTTTTTGGACATCTTGGATAGAAAGGGTCAGAATGGTTGTGTTCTGAAAACAGAAAACCGACTCACACCAATAGATATTTCAACGCTGAGTCACATCACCACCTATCACAATATCCAGGCTGTCGCTGTCACGCTCTTCTCTTGGTCTCACAAGTTAACCGATATCCATTCAAGGGACTATGAACTTATTACAATGAGAGAGAAGCATTACACCGCCAAAGTGACATTCCGGTTGACGTGGAGGAGAGGGAGATTAAGAAAAATGGTACTGTTTTTCTGCCTTTTATTAAAAGGACCGCTGATAGGATTGGCAGACTCTTTAGAAGGCATGGTATATGTTCTGTCTACAAACCTAACATTACCATCAACAATGTTCTTGGTAACACCAAAGATGAAATCTTCTTGAAAAACCATGGCGTTTACAGTGTTTCTTTTAAAATTTATAAGAAATCTTACATTGGCCAAACGAACAGACGTATCTCAGCTAGGCTTGAGGAGCACACACTTAGACATCAAAGCAATATATTACTTAGACTATAATGTACTTGAACAAGAATCATACTTGGTATATATGGGAGTCGTTTTTCGAGGACTTTATTTATGTGTCCTCATTTTCGAGCATCAACTTTAAACTTTATTACTTAATATAAATACCATCCTACATTTACTGTAATTTCAAAATGGTTGAGACTAACAGATTCTTGTAGATTGCTAGGAGTGTGGGATTTTCGTTTTGATGTGGTATACGGGTATTATTCTACTTTCGGATTCATTGCACTGTGGGAAAGTTTTAGTTTGTCTTAATTTTTGTAGGGGGTTAATTTTTGTATTAAGTTAAATAATTTATTGTTTTTTAAAATTTTATTTGTTTGTTTATTATATTATTTTTGTATTTATAAATTTGTAGCTGGTCCCAGATGGTCATTTTAAGGCCTTTTTGTACTTTTTTAATTAAATGTTTGTTTTCTGATCTAGGGAATGTATGGTTGTTTTTGATGGTATGCATGGTTAATTTTGGATTGTAAATGTTTGGTTTGATGTATGGCTTGAGGTGTTCTTTATAAATGTCTTTTAATTTCTTTTTTGTTTCGCCAATGTATAATTTGTTACAGTCTGTCTGGACATTCGATTTCATATAATCTTTAATTAAGTGTGGGACTTTCTGTTGGTTTATTTTATTGATTATGCTTCCTGTTTTTTTTTTTAATGTTATGTTAATATTATTATTTTTGAGCATTTTAGTTACTCCTTTTATGTTATATCATGAGTATGTGAATGTGATGCATTTTTGTTGTAGTTTGTGATTCGTGTTTAGGTTGTTTTAATTTAGTTAATATTTTAAAATTGATTTATCTATTGTTTTTTTTATTGTATCAATTTTTTGGGGCTATTTGGTATATTATTTGTTTTTTTCCTTAATTTCTTAGTGGTAGTTTTAGCATTCTGTATAAGATTGAGTTGTAAGCAGCCATTTTATGTTGTGGAGGATGGTTGGAGTAGTTTGGTATTGTGTTTATGATTTGTGTAGGTTTCCTAAAAATTGAGTCTTCAATGTTCTTTGTCTATCTTGTTATTGTTAGCTCTAGATAGTTTATTTTATCGTTTATTTCTTTTATGGTGAATTTTATGTTAGGGTGTAGGTCGTTGATTTCATTTAGAATGATATTATGGGTTGGTTTTAAAATTAGTTAATTTGTTTTTTATTATTTGGACGATTTGGTTTATTGGTATATTAGAGTACATGTTTGTAATATCAAATGATATGAATTTAGTGTTTTTGTTATGTTTATTGTTTTTAATTTTTCAGTTAAATTAATTGATTTTTTATAGTATATTTATTAAGTTCATGTTTTAGGTTATTGGAAATTACTTGTGATATTTTATAGGAGGGTGCATTTTTGAAATATATATAATTACAAATTTACTACAACTTTAGTTAAAAAGTTTTCACATTTGTTCTCCTTACAGACTTTCAAACCTTCTTCTCCAAGTATAAAAGGTGGGGCAGGTAGCATAATAAATAAGGCACTACTTAACAGGATGCCCTGTTTCAGAGCAACAAAGTATGTCAGTCATTTCATAACCAATGTTTTCTTTCTCTTATGGTTTTGGTCCTTTTAATGCCATGTACTAGCTGTCATTTTATCTGGAAGATTTCTTTTGTATAGTTTGTTCCACTATTTCCTTTACCAATTAGGTTTTCTAAAGGTAATGCACTAGCTATATCGCCGTCTTAAACACTTATAATTTTTACTAATTCATCTACTGTTTCGTACTGTATTTCATTATGTAAATTAATATATATTAGTTGTGAATCAAAGACAAGCTATGGCTTATTAACTATTCTTGATCTTTAGTTCTGTGATAACTAAAGATGACCATGCTGAGGCACTCAAATCATGATAAGTGTGAGCTGGATAAAGAAAATAGTTTTTCATATCTTACTATTTGTGGCACCTTTGACATGATAGTCAGTATTCATTATTTTTGTCTGCAAATATTTTTTTTTTTTTTTACTTATTGATAACCATTCATATTACATGACCATATCACTGGTATTAGGACTATGTTATTACATCAGCAACAGCTATTGCGTTTTCTGCAATAATCAGTAATTATTTTTGTGAATTATATTTGTGGTGAATATATTTTTTCTACAAAGAATTCATTATCTTTGTTTAACAAAAACATGGGTCTATTCTCTAGGTAAAAAATTATAAACAATAATTGTAGATGTACAAGAAATATATACTAGTCCTCAACTTCTCACAACATTATTCTTTAATTAAAACTTATTTGGCGACCATGTTACCCATTTAAATCATTTACATTATTTATTATTCTACACTAATTTTGATTAAATAATTATATTGTGAGTAGTCTACCCGTATGTATTTCTTGTATATTTAATTTCACAAACTAATGCTATAGTAATTGTTAAAGGTATTGAGTCTTTTTTCATGAAGGCTTTATTATTTTATAGATTCATTTTTTTAATGGTAAATATGCAATATTTCCTGTGAATTGTTTTATTATCTACAATTTTGTTGTAATTTTGATGCTTCCAAGGTATTTGAAGTATAGGCTACCAAACTTTTCAATCTTGGTTCAAGAAATTAAATTCTTTAAGCCACTAATTCTCAATTCATTGTTATGGCCAATGTCTTTGTCTTTACTGATGATATAATTTTCATTGTCCATTACAAGCAGTTAGTTTCTCATGCATTTCTATTTTTTGTACCTCTGTATCAGAATGGGAAAATATTCCATAACTTTTTCGCTTGTTCATTGTCCCTTGGTAGCTTTAATAACCTGATTTATTATAGTAATACACAAAAGTGTTAATTTTTTAAAACCTTTTCACCTTCCATTTCATTTTAATTGGGAGTAATGTTTGTGAGATATCAGTGTCTTGTTAATAACAAAATTTGGAATATTTGTCGCTACATGACGTGTTTCCCTTTAGATACTATCAAAAACTTTTCATTGTCCAAAAATAACATGAAATTACTATGTTTTGCCAAAACTTTATGCAGATGAAATGGAGCCAAGAAATTGTCAACATCTGTTAAGTTACTGCCTTCATTATAATCCAGTGTAATGACTTTTTTTTTAATCTTTAAAAACCCAAAATTGACAAATTTTCTTTTCATTTATGATATTTATGAAACTATCATATGGTATTTATGAAAATATCATAAGTAGACTGATTAATAGAATAACTTTTATTTTAGAAACCCAGTGGCAGTAGTGAGACACAGACAAAGACTATGCATTAAATTAACCAACGATGTAAACAAATAAATCACAGTGCTCATGATAAAGTTTTCTCCTTATCGGAAGTATTTTCCTCAAATTTAATGATCTAGAAAATATCATTAAATTGTGTAGTAAATATTTTTGCCTAACTATTATAGGTTCTGTATTTATATGACAAAGCTATACATACATTTGTGTAGAAACAATTGAGTATATAAATAGATATATGCTTGATCAATTGCCTAGCATAATATTGTTTTGTTAGTGTTGCCAATTGGTACTGAATTTTTTAAATCTTAACATTGATCATCAGCTTTAGAATCCAGTTGCAGAAGTTAAGGTCAAACTATATATATAAACTGAAGCATTTCACAATATTTTCACTTCAGTTAACCACAGTAGAAACAAAGTTATTGGAGCTGTAATTAGCTCACTTTTTTAATAATCAAATGGGTAGTTAAGGATTGTTTTTCTCATTTGAAACAATACTACTTTGTTTAAATTCAGTGAAAATTAATTATATGATGTTCTCTTCTGTGTCAGCATTGGTATCAAGGAATAGGATTTTTAATTTTGTGAAGTGTTTTGACTAATTATATGGGTAATGATGTTTCTTTTAGTGATTGTAGTTCAGTGGAGATGATTGTGTAAACAGTTTATCAAATAAATCCTTGTGTGTTCAATAAAAAGATAATTAGGCCTAATTTTTTTTTAACTGATGTGTTGTGCAGAAATTTCTTGATAGTCATATTCCTATGTACACTTTTAGAACTCATTGGAGGCCATCTTTCTATGTGTAGAATTTGTGTTTGTATGTGAAGTAGTTTTTTGATGTGATGAGTTTGGTGAGTGTGATTATTTCATGATGTGGAGTGTTGTTTGCTGTGAGCATATTTTGTAGTATGTGGAGTGTTTGTTCTATTGGCACATTAGTGTAAAGGTTTTTTTATGTCGAATGAGACAATGGTGGAGTTGTGTGGTATGTGAATGTCTTGAATTTTGTGTATGATGGGCATCTAGCATCTCAGGCATCCCCCATCTCAGGCATCCTAGCAGAAATATTCTTACACCATATCGAACAACAATACATTCTACAGAACAATAATCACACAGATAAAATAATTTATTACCATAGATATGTAGATCACATTTTAATATTATACAACGGCAACAAACGGCAAATCAAACAACTACACAATTACATTAATACCATACACCAAAACCTCACATTTACCCTCGAATTAGAAGAAAACAATAAAATAAACTTTCTAGACCTTACCATCACCAAACACAACACCAGACATAATTTCAAAATATACAGAAAACCAACAGCTTCCGATATTGTCATACATAATACATCTAATCACCCCACACAACACAAACACGCTACATTTAATCATATGTTACACCACCTAATCAATATACCAATGCTACAGAAAGACTACGATGAAGAACTTAATACCATAAAATACATCGCTTAACAAAATGGCTACCAATACACACTCAGACAACATACTTATGAAAATTAAAACATAAACACCATCAAATGGCCTCGCAAACAAACCACACAAAAAACAACAAATACATATCCCTCACCTACCACAACAAAAACACACAAAATAGCCTCCACATTCAAAAACCTCCATTACCAAATATCCTACAAAACAACAAACACTTTAAGACAGCACATACAACCTTTTCAAAAAGAACCTGACAAATACAAACTCTCAGGTATTTACAATTCAACTTTTAACGATTGTCCAAACTATTACATTGAACCGGCAGGTCATTCTATACACGCTTCAAAGAACACATTACCCTCCATCCCCCCAAAAAAAAACAAACAAGCCCACAAATCCAGCTACGCAAAACACCTAACACATACACACACCCCGACATACACACTATTTCAAATGTTCGATACACATTAAAACAAAGTATAAAACTAACAATCTTAAAAAAATATGAAATCTACAAACACTACGTAATGGATAAACAAAACATATTAAATGATTACACACACTTTGAAGCCAACATTCTTTTTTATAATATGACACACAATTCAAACAACCCACCCCATTCCACAGTCATAAATCCATTCCCGTTAGAGCCTTTACACCTGATTCCGCCAGTAGAGGGTTAGCTTCGTAAAAGGAACAAATGTTTTGAAACGCGTCAGCAATAAAGCAATTACATATTCACTTAGTTAAGTGTTTTTAAAATTAGTTCATTAAGGAATAAAAATATTCATAAAGAATAAGGTAAAGAACCTGACAAATACAAACTCTCAGGTATTTACAATTCAACTTGTAAAGATTGTCCCAACTATTACATTGAACTGGCAGGTCATTCTATACACGCTTCAAAGAACACATTACCCCCCCCCCCCCAAAACAAACAAACCCACAAATCCAGCTACACAAAACATCTAACACACACACATACACACACACACACACACACACACCGACATACACACTATTTTAAATGTTCTACACACATTAAAACAAAGTATAAAACTAATAATAACCTTTGAAAATTATGAAATCTACAAACACTACGCAATAGATAAAGAAAACATATTAAATGATCACACACACTTTGAAGCCAACAGTATTTTCTATAATATGACACACAACTCAAACAACCCACCTATTCTACAGTCATAAATCCATTCCCATTAGAGCCTTTACACCCAATGCCGCCAGTAGAGGGTTAGCTTCGTAAAAGGAACGAATGTTTTGAAACGCGTCAGCAATAAAGCAATTACGTATTCACTTAGTTAAGTATTTTTAAAATTAGTTAATTAAGGAATAAAAATATCCATAAAGAAAAAGGTAAACCGCAGTTCACAAATAAATATTATATATTTTATTTAAACCTATTTTTAAAATGCTAACCTGATGTAAATCCTATTATAAGGAGTAGTGAATAAAAAAATATTTGTGGTTTGTGATTATTTTTTGTTATTAATGTAATGCTACTGGCCTGAATTGCAAATTATTGTATGAAATATTTAGTTTAATAATAACAATTATTGCCTTAAACATAAGAGTTGAAAAAAACGATAAGCAAACATATACTATCCTTGAGAAGTTAACACAGTAATTACATATTTATTATAGTATTATTATAAGCTTAATAAAAATAATTTAATTACTAAATATAATTAAGACAATTTTTACCAAGACTTTGCTTTTAAGACAATTTTTTACAATTTGTTGTGTAATTATATTAGTTAATTAAATTAAAAAGTTTGATTCACTTTTTAAAACAGTTATTTTTAATTTTAATATTCTTAATCAGTAAAATCAACTGCTATAAACAACTTCATGACTGGAGTTAGGCTTTCAGCTCTGGGTTGGGTTTATTCATAAGTTGTCCACATCTAGCAAGATAAACACCAGATAATATTCCATGACATGTCTGATTAAACCAATGCATAGAATATTTTAATGTTGTGATGAGGAAAAGTTGCATAATTATGCATAAAATTGAATTATAAAAAAAGATATATTTTAATATTTTTGGGTAAATAAATTAACAAACTATGATTTAATCTGTTAAATAAAAAAATTAAAAAAATCAGTGTTATATTAATTGACTTTCAAAAATTGTTTTGTATGAGGTTATTTTATATTTACTTCGTTAAGTTTCGTTTCAGAAGACGTTTCTATAGTAAATAATTATGTGTCAAATTTTACAAATGTTATTATTTTTATTTATAAATTTGAGTAGACATATCCGTATGATACTTTTATGTAGAGAGTAGATCTACTTCAGATCCATATACTTGCATGAGTCATTATTCTCCAAAGGAGCCATCATGTTCCTTGCTTAGTCCTGTATTTATTCCTTTGCTATATTTCTGACTGGAAGAGAAGAATCTAACAAGTAGAGAGGTTTCTATGACCCTGTTATAGAACAGTCCTATATCAGGCCATATTCTCATGCAACCCCCCCCCCCACACACATACACACACCAACACAATCTATACACATTTCAACACTTACATCTTCTCTTAGGGAATTTTGACTGGTCAGAACCGTTGCGCGTTGGGAGTGCTGAAAAGTCCAGAGCGTGACAAACTCTGGTCTGGGACGCTGATGTGAGCTTGCTCTGCCGAAGACGTAAGCGCGGTTTCTGGTCTACCAGCCGCTTTGGTCCTTGGTCAGGGAGTGTCCGCGGTGCATGGGTGTCGGAGCCTGTGCACAGTATTACGAGTTCTCGACTGAAGCCCATCCAGTCGAGCTAAGGAGAAAAGCTATAGGCCTCAGAGTTCTGAGGGTTGGAAATGATCTTAATGTGATCCAAGGGTGTACCCGTTCCTATAGTCTCGCCCGTAACGCTTGACACGATGGCTGGCAAAAAATATTTATGGATTCAAAAACCACGTCAAATATGACTAGTCTGAAGAGGACACGCCAGGATTCTCCTGATGATCTAATTAGTAAAGATTTGAGTAAAAACTTGATGGTGGCAACGTCACAGGTATTGCCATCAGGAAAGTATTTAGTTGTATCTAGTGCCGAAGAAGGGAAAGATCTTTCCAAAGTTTCTCCTTTCCTAATTAACAAGGCTATCACTGCCTGTGCTGGAGGTCCAGTAGCCTCTATTAAGAAACTTAGAAACAGAACAATGTTAATTACAACTTCCACCGAGAGACAAACCCGTGCTCTATCTAAAATGACCTCTTTCTTTGACCAGGTCAAGGTATCTGTGGCTCCCCACAGATCCTTGAATTATTGAAAGGGGGTCATCACATGTAGGGATTTAATGTACCTTCCGGTTGATGAAATTAAGTCCGAACTGTCGTCTCAGTCAGTTACGGACGTTGTCCCTATCATGAAAATGGACAAAGGAGAAAAAGTAGCAACAGCTTCTTTTATCGTCACCTTTGGCAAACCGGAAATACCCGAATACTTACATGCAGGTTACCAAAGGCTCTCAGTGAGACCATACGTGGCTAACCCTAGGCGCTGCTTCAAGTGCCAGCGATTTGGGCATATCAGCTCTACGTGTTCGAAGCAGAACGTATGCGGTATATGTAGCGTTGAAGGCCATGATGATAAGGATTGTGTTAATTCTCCGAAATGCGCCAACTGTGGTGGTGACCACCCAGCGCGATCCTACAACTGTCCTACTTTTAAGGAAGAGAAAGCTATCCTAGGCATCATGGCGAAAGACAAGCTGTCGTTTCCAGAGGCCAAAAAACTCTATCGATCCACTCAGCCAAAGGCAGACAGTAAGACTTATGCCGCTACCCTGACCGCTTCAAAATCGTCTTGTACCAACTATGCTGAGCTGTCCAAGAAGATTGAAGCTCTAACTGAACAAGTGTCTCGCCTTTTGTGCTTAGTCCGTCTTTGGATTTGGTACAACCTGCAGCAACGGATAGTGTTTTGCCTCGTGTACCTATCCCTTCCACGGAGGGGATTGGAGCATGAAATAAATCACTAAGCGAGCCTTGTCTTTCTGTGCAGAAGATATTATCAACAGGTAATAAACCTTCTGTGCAGAAGACGTTGGAAAAATCCAAACCACGTAAACCAGTGTTATGTCAGACCACATCGCCACCGTCGTTACTGGGTATTAAGAAAAATGCTAACTGAGGAGGGAATGTAAAAACTACCCCTCCTAAACCCAAAACTTCCTCAGATTCCATCCCTAAACGGGTGGATATGGAATCTGAGAAATGTAAGCCTGAGACGTCTAAAAACGTCCCAGGCAAGAAAGGAGAGAGCACCAATGGGTGTCAAAAAAATCCTTTGCTAAGCTAATAAATGTCTTTGCTTAGGAAGTCAGTGATACAATGGAACGTCAACGGTGTTAGGAGTCACATAGAAGAACTTGAAGTACTCGTGCGAGATGTGTATCCAATGTTTGTATGTCTACAGGAGACACATCTCCACGAATCGCATAATTTCCATTTAAGGGAGTATTCAGTTTTTAGATCGGACTTCGTTACAGAAGATCGAGCTAGAGGTGGCGTAGCCATCCTAGCCCGTGACTGTATCGATGCTGTTTCTCTAAACTTAATAACTCCTTTACAAGCAGTAGCCGTTCAAACTGATGTCCCTTATAAAATCACTGTGTGTTGTGTATACTTGCCACCACAAGAAAACCTGCATCACAGTGATTTAGTGAATTTGATAAGCCAGTTACCAACTCCGTTCTTATTGGTAGGGGATTTTAATGCCCACCATTCGTCTTGGGGATCTTCGACTAGGAACTCTCGAGGTGATCTTGTTGAGAGTGTAAGAACGGAACTAGACTTATGTCTGCTAAATGACGGTTCTCCTATTCATTTAGCAGCATCTACTGGTGGATGGACAGCTGTTGACCCATCGATTTGCAGCCCTCAATTAGCTACTAGATGCACATGGTCGGTACTCAATGATTTGAATGGAAGCGACCATGTGCCTATTAAGATCAGTTTATGTGACTCCCAACCCTGTTATGCTCGAAATTCCAGTTGGATTTTGCGAAAAGCCAACTGGGACTCCTACTCGAATTACCTTGTATCACTTGACATGAATTATCTGACACCCTTTGGTGAAAATATAGAAAAGTTTACGAAAGCAATTTTAAATGCCGCTGAAAAGACCATTCCGCAAACCTATGCGCATCCACGCCGACCGCCTGTGCCGTGGTGGAACGATGAATGCACAGAAATCCTCTGTTTACGACGAAGAGCTCTTAGTAAATTTAAACGACACCCAACAAATGGAAACCTTCAGAAATATAAAATACTCCGTGCGAAAGCACGGAGGATATTTAGGCTGAGTAGAAAGAACTCTTGGGAACAGTACATTAGCACAATTAGACGAACAACTCCGTCCTCCACAGTGTGGAGGAAACTAAGATCAGTTTGTGGTACTTCCATTCCGTTGCCAGCCATTGCGCTGAAGCAATCATATGGGAGATTAATCACAAACAGTGATGACATTGCTAATGTACTTGGTACACCTTTTTCTAACTTTTCTGCTACTACAGCCTATAATAGATTGTTCCAGATGTATAAACTGAAGGAAGAAGCAATACCGTTTACTGTTGGGTTGTCTGAGGACTCTACTTTAAACACCCCTTTCTCTATAGGGGAATTGGAGTCAGCTCTTGCGTCAACGAAGGATTCTGCACCAGGTCCTGATTCCATTGTGTACTCCATGCTAAAACATCTACCATCATCGGCGAAACTTGTCCTTCTTCGAGTATACAATTGTTTATTCGAGGAGCGCTCTTTCCCCGATGCATGGTTAGAATCGACTGTAATTCCTCTTTTGAAGCCAGGTAAGGACAAAACCAACCCCAGTAGTTACAGGCCTATATCACTTACAAGCGTCTTGTGCAAACTACTGGAGAAGATGGTCAACCGCCATCTTGTCTGGTACCTAGAAACCAACAACCTTCTTAGCAACGAACAATGTGGTTTCAGACTAGGACAATCATCAGTTGACCGATTGGTTTTGATAGAATCCGCTATTCAAGATGCCTTTCTCTTGCGTCAAACACTTGTTGCGGTTTTCTTTGACCTTGAAAAGGCATATGATATGGCATGGAAAAGAGGAATTCTGAACACTCTAAAATCATGGGGTATACAAGGGAATATCCCAGCATTCATCGCTAACTTTCTTTCTAATACAGGGTGTCTAGTGACAGGGAAAACCTGGAAAAGTCAGGGAATTTTAAGATTCTGGAAAATTCAGGGAAAATTTTAAAAAATCGGGAAAATATTTATTTTGATTAGAAACAAAACTAGTGGCCATTGCTCTCGAATATTTGGTATTGTAAGCCAGCGGTTTAGGGGCAGGGCAGTCAGGAAATAACACTTCTTTATTTAGATGCCCATTATTTATTTGATAAGCCCGTTGCTATGACTTCAGGACTTATGTCAATAAATATTAAACGTGTCGAGTTGGTACAGCTGGGAAGTTTTAGCCTGGACCGTGGCCTTGGGGTGCGCAGTGGTTCTGTTATCATATGAACAGGTGGGGATAACAGATAACTCAGTCTGTTTCTGACCACACAGAACGCTGTGTAAACATTCGTAGCCAGCTATTTGTCTAGACTCGTGATAGTATGTGTTTTATTTGACGGTGATTATTTATACACTGTTTATTTCAACATGGAAGGTTCCGGTTTTCATTGCCGTAGCGGGCAATCCCGTCATGCAGATGTCGTCATTACCTCCCCTCCTTCCTTAGGATAAATATAAACTGAAAGATGAAGTGACCGAAGCAGAGATTATATGTTGCGTGAATTTAGTAATGCAACACTTCTTTACGCAATGCAGAAGGTAGTGTGTGCCTCTTTCCAAGGCTGTTCCCTGATAGCACCATTGCACAGAACATGAGATTACGGAAAGATAAAATTTCCTATAGTGTTGTATTCGGTTTATCAAATTATTTTAAATTCAAATTCTAACTATGTAATTGGCTTTGATGAAAGTTTAAACAAAATATCACAAAGAGCCCAAGTGGATATGAGTGTTAGGTATTGGGATGCAGAGACGGATGAAGTGAAAGCTCGATATTTTGGTTCTGTGTTCCTTACAGACACAAAAGCAAAAGAGTTACTTTTAAATGGATTTAAAAGAGTTACATCAATGGATGGGCCCAATGTAAACTGAGCTTTCTATAGACATCTAAAAGAGGAAAAGTCAGGGAAAACTCAGGGAATTTCTTCAAGCTATTTTACTAGACACCCTGTAATAGATCTTTTTGCGTTCGACTTGGAGGCTCGTATTCAAACAGCTATACACAGGAGAATGGTGTACCGCAGGGCAGCGTGCTGAGCGTCACGCTATTTGCCGTTGCAATAAATAGTATCACCAGCAATATACGATCTCCGGTACACTGTTCCCTTTTTGTGGATGATTTTTGTATATATGTGCCTGCTTGTAGTCTGGCAACTGCGGAAAGATCTTTGCAGTTAGCAATATACAGATTACAAGAATGGTCAAAAACTACAGGTTTCAAATTCTCTGCTTCGAAGACCCAATGTGTAGCATTTAGTCGTCGTAGGCAACTCCAGGAGCCGATCCTTTATCTTGATGGGATTCAGCTTCAAACCACGGATAGTGTTCGATTTTTGGGTCTTTTATTTGATAAAAGACTCTCATGGAGTCCACATGTTCGTGATTTGAGGGTGAAATGCAGCAAGAAATTGGATATGTTAAGAGTCCTTAGTGGTACGAATTGGGGAGCAGACAGAACTACTATGCTTCGGTTTTATCGCGCAGTCGTTAGATCGAGCATAGATTATGGTTGTCAAGTCTACTCATCTGCATGACCTACAGTTCTGAAAACTCTTGATACCATCCACCACTCTGGACTTAGACTGGCTACTGGTGCATTTAGAACCAGCCCAATCCCTAGTCTTTTTGTCGAAGCTGGGGAACCTGCCCTTTCTAGACGACGTCAGATGCTACAAATATCTTACGTTTCTGTTCTTCGAACAACCACCCGGCATTTGAAATAGTCTTTAATAACACGCTAAATCAAGTGTACAATACACGTCAACGTTCGACCGCTCCATTTGGCATACGAACGTTAAGAATATTGGATGACCTTGAGTTGCAACTTCCCACTATGTTTGAACGACAAATGTGCTATCTATCTCCATGGATAATAAAAATGCCGCACTTCGATTTCTCATTGTCCAGTTATATAAAACACGATACTCCTGTTGTGGTCTACCACCAGGAATTTTTATCCATTTATAAGTCTCACCAACACTGAAATTATTTTCACTGATGGATCTAAACTGGACAATGGCGTTGGGTGTGCGTTTTATGCATCTGGATGTACCTACACATACGGATTGCCCTCAGCTTGCAGTGTTTTCACGGCAGAACTATTTGCTATTTTTAAAGCTTTGACCGTCATTCAATCTCGATCTTCGCATTATCTTTTGTGTTCGGATTCCAAAAGTGCTCTTCAGGATGTTTTCTCTAACAACCCTTTAGTTGGGGACATTTTGTGTGCTGTACACAGGCTTCAATTGGGGGGTGTGGGGGTAACTTTCTGTTGGGTTCCTGGACATTGCGGAATACTTAGAAACACAAAAGCGGATGAAGCGGCGAAGAAAGCTACAAGTTTGGTGCCTATTACTCAACTAGTTATGGCATCTGATTATGTGTGTTTCGCGAAACATTTATTGCTCGCTGCTTGAAATGACGAGTGACATACCGTGATTCAGAATAAGCTGAGGGAAATTAAAGATACCCTCCGTCCATGGAGGTCTTCAGTTCGTTCAAACCGTAGGGAGGAAGTGTTGGTTACACACCTTCGCGTTGGTCACTCTTTTGCAACTCATGTATATTTGATGCGTCGTGAAGATCCATCAATATGCCAATACTGCGGTGATATCTTCACAATAAAACATATTTTAGTAGATTGTGTTAATGTAAGCAATATTCAGGCCCTTTTTAATTTAAAAGGGAGTTTGAAGGTGGTGCTAAGGGACGATGCCTCGGCCATTGACCGAGTCATCGCTTTCTTGCACCACTTGAAAATATTTTTTAAAATTTAATACATAAATATATTTTTTTTATTTATACATATAATTCTCTGTTTCTTTTATTTATTTTAATTTAATTTATTTTGTGTTCTTGTTATTGAGATTTATTTATTGGTAAATTGTTACCTATTATTGTTTTACATATTGTTATTATTTATTTACTGTTATATTGTTCCTTGTGGTTTTTTGTTATTTATTGTTGTTGTTTTTTGTTTTGTAATTTTTGTTGTACATATTTAAATTTATTTGGTTTTATTTAAAATATTGCGTTGTTCCGTGTTAGATTTAGTTTGGCGATGATAACCACAAATGGTTTTTCGCCAGGAAAAAAAACTTTTTTTTTTGCTTAGTCGTGATTTATTCCTGTCCTATCCAGACTGTAAGAAGGTTATAACAAGTACATATGTTCCCATGGCTTTGATATTGGCCGCAAGTCTACTTGAGCCATGACCCTGCACAATTGATCCATGTTTTTTTGGAATACTAAACTACAGATTTTTTGAATTTTTCAAAATATTTTAAAATTAGTGTTTAGTTCAAATTATTCTTACTCAACTGCAATCTTAATTTGTATTAAATACATTAAAATTGATTCACAAAACATGATTCCAGTTTTCTTTGAGTTTAACAGCAACAATTGATAATGTTTTCTTTTGTTCATATTTTAATTACACACTGTTTTCAAATAATAATTCATGACTTTCTTAGATTTATTGACTAATTTCAGTAAAACAGCATACACATGTTTTGTAAAGAAACCATGTTTTGTATTCATAATTGGCGAGCAAATTAAAAAGGAAAATAATATTTTACTATTATAAAGTTATACTTGACTAAATACCATGGGTTTACTGAAATTTCTTATCTGTTACAATTTACATTAGCAATAGGACATACTGCACACTCGTTTAATGTAGAAACAATACTATTTGTCTAATTTAATTTTGTTAGTAGTATAACTTTTTAAAATTTGAGAAATTGTATATCTTTATATTTACTATATACAATTTATGCTGTTTTAGGGGTAAGTTGTGATTCGTGTTTGAAAGGTAATTTTCGTGGACGTCGTTACAAGTGCTTGATTTGCTACGACTACGATTTATGTGCAACATGTTTTGAGGCTGGAGCAACAGCTACAAGTCATACAACAGAGCATCCAATGCAATGTATTCTTACTCGTTCAGACTTTGGTAAGCCTTTTTTACTTAACTATTGGAATAAAATAACTACTTGAAGCAACTGGTGTGTAAATTTTGTTAAAAATAAATAAAACTTCTTAAGCACAAATAACATTTTTTATTCAAACCCTTATATGCATTTCAGAGGAAGTTATTACAAAAATAATTACTTAAATAAAATGAGTTGGATTCATAGTTGAATTTTCATTTAAATAATTCATTTGCTTTTTAATTTAACTACGTATGAGTTTACGTAAAACGTTTTACTTGTTTTTAGGAGGTTTTATTTATTTAAAGTAATAGAATAAAGATACCTAAATTAAGTTGCTGTAGAAAGTACTTGTAATAAGTCTCTAATATTTGTATTTATTTTTACAATATTTGTTGAAACGTTTGTTAGAAATTTATGCAATCTCCTCCAAACTCTATGTAACAAATTTTTACATTATTGGTCAACACTTTTGGGTTCCAGGTCAAAAATGTGCATTTTGGAGTATATAATTCATGAGATATTTCATAAATACCATTAGTTCGTGTTAGTTTTTAAAGAAATTTAGTTTCATATAATTTATGAGAATTTTCTTAGTAAATATGTCTTCAAAACCCATGTAGTTGATGTCCAAAGGTGAAATACTCCAAAATTTATTTGTTTAGGCATTTTTTTAAACCGAAACATTTTATATATGTTTCACAACATAATTTCATTTAGTATACTATTTGTAGTAATTTATGTAAAATGTGGAACCAACCATGCAAAAATAAAGTCAAAACTTAACAAAAATCTGTTTTATTGAAACATAACAAGACATGGGCTGAAAGCACATGAATGCCTATTGTGATCCTAACAGTCATTTTCATCACATAGCCTTCATAAGATTTCAGTAACATAAGTATTTAAAAGAAACTAAATGTTTTTGTAAAATTGGACTATTGGGAATCTTAGTCCAGAAAACTTAAATGCTCCTTCTTAGCTTATCTTAATGTAAAACATTACTTTCTACTTTAAAAAAAATAATGACACAAACTATACAAATTAAAAATTATAAATACATTATAACAAAATAAAAATACAAAAATGTGTTAAAAAGTGCAACTCATAAAATTCATTAACCTTTTCAAATTGTCTAGTTTTGAGTGAATGATGTTACATCTCTCACTGATAGTTCAGCTATCTGCAGCTGGTCCACGGAATTCTGTATCACTATCACCTGTTTCCTTAAAGAGCCACATACTGGCATCCCCACTAAATAAATCAACTTTTTTACCCTAATCATAACTTCAAAATTTCTATCAAATACATGAAAATATAAAAAAAGACGATAGCATTCACAACTTAATTTGTTTGAAAATACAATGTAAGCTTAGCCTTTTACGTATGGTAACAATTAATTAGGTTTAGCATATCAATATAAATTTAACTACCATTAAAAATTTATAACAATATTAGTAGCATAATTTGTTATTAGCACAACTTATTAGGTGCTCACAGTGGTTATATTTGACCATCAAGTAATAACTGATGTGTGCTTCAGCCTTGTAATTGCCAAATTTTCGGAATTAATATTTTCATTAATTTTTTTCTCTTAGAGAATTTTAAGTCTCTTTTTTAGTAAACTATACTAAAATATAAGTAAATATATATATATATATATATATATATATATATATATATATATATATATATATATATATATATATATATATATATATATATATATATATAGATTTTTTGGACTAGGAGACTGACAGACTTACCTTGGTAAGAGTCCACACTGTAGTCTTGAAATAGAAACACATAAAAGCACTTAAACAATGATATATTTCAACCACACAGTGGTCTTTGTCAATCGAAGAGAAAACACAAAAAAAAATATGAGAGAATGAAATAAAATAAATATAAGTTGTAATCAGAGATTGTGTAGAGTAGAAATCAGATGCACAGATTAAAGATATATATATATATATATATATATATATATATATATATATATATATATATATATATATTGTTTCCATGAGCATATGAGTGATTATAGTTTATATAAGTCAGTCAGGGGGAAAGAGATAAGGCTATTAGGGGGGGGAAAAAATGAATGGATTTATCTGATGTTGAGGTTAGGGGATTCTCTGGACTTGGTATACCACTGGTATGATAGTTCCCACCTTCTCAGTTCTGAGGGATTGCAATCAGGGGGGGAGTGATTTAATTATTTTTGTGGTATAGCAGTCATCAAAAGTTGTGATGTTGTGACTCGCAGCATGTTGAACTGTTGGTCTATCCATATTCATAATTTTAACATCATGTCTGTGGCCATTCATTCTGATATTCAGACCATCCGTGGTCAGGCCTATGTACTGTGCTGAGCAAAGTTTACATTGTAGCTGGTATATGACATTTTTCGATGTACAATTATGATGACCCTGTATTTTGAAGACCATTTTTGTTGTTTGGCTGTTGAAACTATTTGCTGAGGGGTGTTATTGGACACGTCTTGCATTTAGGTCTATTGCATGGGAAGGAACCATGAGGAAGTTTGTGTGGTTTCTCTGCATCAGGGTCTGGTAGTTTAGTATGTACTAGGATGTTTTTCAAGTTGGGAGGTTGCTTGTACCAAATTTGCGGTGGATCGGTGAAAAGATTTTTGGTGTGGACGGATGCTTGAAGAATTTTGAAGCCATCTCTCAATATCTTGTTGAGTTTATGTAGACCAGGATGGTAGTCTGTTATTAAAGATAGTTTATTTTGTTCTGTTTGTGGTTTATGGTGAACCGAGGATTGTGCTGAATGAATTTGGTTTTCAATGAGTTTTTTTGGGTATCCTCTTCTCTGGAAGGCTGTTGATATCTTTCTATTAAAATCTTCCAATTCCCTATAAAAAAATATCTTCCAATAAAATATATATATATATATATATATATATATATATATATATATATATATATATATATATATATTAGACAAAGGTCTTATCTGGCCAGCATAATATTTTTTTTACTGTTATCTAGCATTGGAAGCCATATGTGCTTTACATCATGCTCATTTATTTCAACAACCTACTTTGGTAATAAACCCAGAAATCGATTAAAAAGAATAGAGAATTTCCAAAATGTTTTAATATGCTGAAAAAAATTTATATTGAAGTGAAAACACAGCTGTTAGTTGCCAAATCTACGCTAGTCACAAAAAAATGACAACTCATAAACATTCTAAACAATTTCATACATTGAAGCTGCCTGACTTAATTGGCAGTTTGTTTATAAATACAACGGGGACTACATTTGCAAATACTATGTTGATTAATCATTCTTGTCCATATAGTAAAACCATATTTTAAGCCATATATGTTGTCCTGTATTTTAGAGGTACCCTACCTACCTTAACTTCCTACTTTGTGAATACATATTTCAGCACTCTATTAATTCCACAGCTTGCAATTAACATTCTTGTGTTCCAGAACATATTCTCAAGTAATATATAAGGAAATGACCATAAAAAACAAGGGTTTCTGTTGTTTAAAATCTATCCTTTATTTTTACTTTAATTTAATGTATTTAAATTTATTAAACTCATTTAATAGGACTAAATCATGTTGTTATCAAAGTGATCCAGTTATCTAGTATCTGCTGTACAAACAAATTTTATGTTATAGGCTACATTTTTATTTAGTAAAACATAGTTTAGTTTCCTGTTATTTTATAAGCAAAGTTCTTTTTTTATTTAATTTTCCATATTTTAAAGCAATAAAATATTTTCATTCATAATATAATGTTTATAGTTTTTTTTTTACTTCCAAACATAATTAATGCAAATAAACTTTTTTTTTAAAGTTAGAACAATAAAATATTAAGAATTATTATGAGAGTAATGTTTGGAAAAAAATAATTAGATTTGGCTGGTGCATGATTTCTTTGTGACGCTTGTTACTGGAGAACCATAATACCAAAAGGCTGCATTTAAATAAGATTTTAATATTATTGTTATAGATGTTTAACAACACTGAATTTAATATGGTTTTGCTATACCAACTTAACACGTTCAGCATGGCTAGCGTTTCGGCACGCTCTGGGTTCCCTTATGAGGCACAGAAAGCGTGCCGATGCGCTCCCAGCTTATTTTCTTAGATACGGCGAGCTCACCGGCACGCTCACTCCCAGGCTAATTAAAACTTCTCTAGTGTCGATACATGTTTGATTTTTACGTCAGTGCTTCAGAAGAGTTTGGAGAACATTGTGCCTGAGTTGTTTTTAAATCCGATCATCCCAAGTTAACTTTTGATGCTTCAACTGAAACATTGCTTCAGGGAGTTTTATAAACAGATTTAATTTGGTTTAACTTTTATATTTTAATGTTATTTTTTTGGTTGAACCATTTAACGTGGCAAAATACCTGGTAAAAACAACGATCATAAAAATTAATTAAGCTTTCTGAACTAACGCAAGAAGAAACGACAACTGTCCTATTAGAGTTAATAATAAACCAACTGGAGGTGGGAACAGACTATTGTAAATATGAGTCATTTACAAAATGCTTGGACGCCCGAAAACCTAATGTGTCAACATAAGATTGTAGTAAACAAATGTCAGCTAATCTCGGCTATAAATACAGACGTGACATATGTATTATCTATGTCTCCGTTTACATTTTCGATCTCTATGGCTTTGTGAAACACATGGCACAAACAGAAACAAACATTCCAAGTTAAACGTTGAGTGCTTATTTTAGTATGTAGTATATTTTAGTAGTAGGGTCTTTAGTTATGTATGTAAATTATCTTTTTTCTGTGTCGTTTTTATTGTGTTTTATTATTTGTCATACTGTAATTTATCATTTTTATTTCTTTTTTTAAATTGTGACCCAATAAATAAAACAATATTTTAGTGTCTAATACACTGTTCTGATGTCCCCAATAAACATGTATATGTTAGAAATAAAATTATTGAGATGAAAACAACAGGCTCGATAATTAGATGCTACGACAAGCTATGCAACCCGCAGCGTTTCACTGCCGTCAGAGGTGGAAGTTGACGAAAAACAGACAGTAGTTTGATGAGATCACCAAACTGAAAGTGTTAATTGTTTACCACACAGAAACCTATTCTATCTATACATATATGTTACAGTATTTCTTTGTTTTTTTAAATACCAAATTATGTAATATTTAGTATCATTCTTATATTTTCATCTATTTTTCAAATATTAGACGAATTTTGAAATAATGATTAGGGTAAGAAAGGTTTTTGATCTAGTGGCGATACTAGTACATGACTCAATAAACATTCAAATTATAAGACCAGCCTGGATAGTTGAAGTGACCAGAACACATGTAAATTAATCTAAAAAATAATGAATCTTAAGCCAAATTAATAGAGTAACTTTATGAGTGATTGCATAATAAAGGGGAAAACAATATATTCAAGCACACTTTAATATTAAGTTTGCTTCTTCCGTGGTCGAGAACCAACACAATTCAACCACCCAGTTATATTGCATATCCAGCCAGAAAAGTGGATACTAAAACAGATAAGATACTTGACGTTGTGAAGACGAGTGAGAACATTCTTGATGAGTACAAACAATAATATAAAGCCATAGATTATTGGACAGCAAACAAAATACCATCTGAATTTGATGACACTAACTTTGAACCTGAGTCTAATGATAATCAAAATAATTAAATTTATATTGATATTTTATGAATCTTGTTCACTTTTCAAAACATATTATTTGTAACTGAACAAATAACCTACTGAGTGTGTTTATTTACATAATTTAATTTGCTTTGGAGTTTTATTACATCGTTTTGTGTGATTTAACATTTTTGTTTAAAGAGCATATTTATATGTTAAAAAACATGAATTTCTATGTTTAATTACGCAGAAATGTGTGTATTTGTGTGTGTGTGTGTGTGTGTGTGTGTTTTAAAGTTTATCACATAATAAAAATTAGTTATACTAAGATTTTTTTAAATATTCTAGATCTTTATTACGGTGGCGAAGCTCTTACCGTAGAACAACCTCAGTCATTTACGTGCCCTTATTGTGGAAGAATGGGATTTACGGAGAGTGCTTTACAGGAACATGTAACATCAGTTCATCCTGAAACGTCTTTTGATGTGGCAAGTTATAATTTCTGAAGAAAAATAACATTGTATTACATTATAGATTTTTTAATTATTTTATGCTAGTTTCAAGCTTAACAAAATTACTAACTGTTTTCTCTAAATTGCATAATTTTCATTCAGGTATGAAGATTGTGGACAATTCAACCTTCTTTGAATGATTTACAGGGAATGTGATTACTGTAGATGCTTATAAATATAACAGATAATATATCCTTAAAACTTTTGTATCCATGAATTTTATATATTTCTTATATATATAAAATAAGTGTATGGAAGAAATGATTGAATAATTTGTATTTATATCATAATTTGTTAATCTATATTCCAAGATGCTTCAACATCATGTAAAATCCCTTTATTTGTCTCACTCAGACTCAGATAAAGACGTTGTTCACGTTGTTTTGACTCAGAATGTTTAATATGTGAGTCCAAGTATAAAATTCGGCATCAACTTTAACTTGTGGGTAATAAGCTTATGATAAATTATGTTTTGGTTATTACAAAATTATTTTTTACTTTTTAGTAAGTAAAAATTTGGGTTTTTTTAAAAGTAGGTTCTGTTAAAAAAAATATTACTTTTTGTGTTCTCTGTTCACTGCTCACTAAGATTTTCCGTCTAGTGTTTTTCATTCAGATGAGTGTTGTACTTCTAATTTTTACTGACTGCATAAAAATTTCAATTGTATTTTGACCTCATTTATAGAGTGGCAAGAATCAGCAGATGAATCTGATGATAGTGGTTGTATCATCAAAATCATTAATTTGTTAGAATAAATCTATGGATTGTATTAGAAACATACTTAGATTTTATTTTTTCTTAAATACAATACAATATTTTCTTCTATAATAGAAAAATGTAATGATATTTTTTATTGTTTGAAATTATTTACAGTAGATACCATCTAATTCGTCACTTTTATATAGTCGGAACAGTTAAAAGGTCGGATTATCTTTAACTACTTCTTGTTTTTTGTTAAATATTTAGTCTATCTTGATCCTTGTTATTATGGTCTTCTTGCTTCAGATAAGACACATGCGTTGTGTAACATGTTTTTTATTACTTAAAGGAATGTTTTCGCCTTTCGAAACTGACACTATAATAAAAGATATTTATGCCCATCCTAATGTTTTTCGGAATGGCAGGTGAAATAAAGTAGGGTTTTTTATTGCAATCCTTGTCCTTAAAACCAGTGTATCAGATGGCTATTATAAGGGTAAAATTCTCAGTCCAGTCTTGATTATCGGTTATGTTTTTTGATTGTGTCATATTGGAGTGGTTGCTATTGAATAGTGAAAGGTAATGTAATAATTTCTAAGTTAATTAAAAATTGAAGTGTACATTTTTTCTAATTATTTAAGCTATTACAGTATTTTACAAATGTTAAATGAACAATTGGTTGTGTAAATGTTAGTGAAACTAACAACCCCTAAACTTTAAGTAGCATTTTACTTAATAGATAATACTCTTACCACAATAATAACGACAAATATTTTTACAAATAAAAAATAAAGTGAAATGGTTGCTCTACAGATGGAACAAATCTATATGCAAATTTGTTATGTCTATGTAAATTGTTTAGCATTCATATAATCTGGTTTTGTTGTGATTAGATAAGTTATAATCTTGGTAGAAAATAAAACTTTGTCTGCAAAACCGGGGTTTTACTTTCATTACTGTTTTAATGATAACACGTAATCCATGAAATCATGTAGCTATAAAAATGTTTCCACAGCAGTAAATATTGATTGAATGTATCCATAACCTTGAAAAATTTATGCATTGTTGAAATAAGTTCAGCTTCATTCAAATTAATTTTTTTTAAATTTGTAATGAGATCATGCAATTGAAATACCTAAAGGTACTAAAATTATTCTATTTAATAATTATTATATCAATTATTGGTAACTTGGAAAAATTTTTAACCTTACAGCAATAACTATCAATTACTTAAAATTGGTCCTTGTTTACTTAAAACTGATCTGTGTTGATAAAATATGAGTACATGAGGAAAGGTTTTCCTGTGTACCATCTTCCTGTTTATTTTGTTTTGTATTAATCACTACATTATAAAAATATTTAAAAATTATTATTTATAGTTTTCCGAAGAAAAAATATGTTACTTTATTCTTATAGCATCAAGTTGAAAGGCGTTCTTTTGTAAGAAGGTGATTGGAAATAATCATTGATTATATTTTTCAATTTAAGTGTTTTCGGTTATTTACTGCAAATGGTATAAATTGATACATATGCGTCATCTATAGTCAATAGTTGAATGTTTTGTTTGTTTGACCACTGTTAATGTGTTATCGTCTCTGTGCATGATAAGCATGTACAACGTATTTCTCATGAGTAGGTGATTGTTTTTTCCATTTGAAACTGTCACCATAGAGAAGATGTTTATAATAGAAAAGATATTTATATCCATCTCTGAAATAGGAGGACAAATAATGTAGGATTTGTATTGCCGTCCTAACGGTTTCTTACAACCAATTTATCAGCTACCATTTAGGTCAAGCTCTTAGTCTAGTCTTTATCGTTCAGTTAAATCTTAGTTGTGAGACATGATCTTCTGAGTTGGACTGCATGCTCCTCGACAGTGTCCATGTTAAATTAGTGATGTCTATGGTACAATGATGATTTTTTGAGATTGTCTTCTAATTGTTTGGAAATTCTAATGTAATTAATATAAATATGTTATTTGAAATTATATAAGGGTTTCACAATATTGTAAAGTGAACAATTAGTTAATTAAGTATAAGAGAGAGCCTACAATCAAAGGCTAAGCTTCAGACCTCTAGTAATATTTTATTTTTAATTAATTTTTTAATTTACATATTTATTATTTTAAATATGAATAATGAATATTTTTAAATGAATATATCACATATGTCCATAGCACTAGTCATGGTGAGTGCCGTTGCCTCGAGAGGTTGGACTTCTACCTGTTGGTCCGCGGGAGCTATTTTATTTCACTCCTACCACCCAATGGTAAACCATTGAAGGCATTCCCCTATCTGCCACCTGGAGACGCACTCTCTAGGGGTTACAGGCTCCCTCGAGAGGCACCTACAGCACACGAGCTTTGACATCTTTCAAGAACCCAGTCTCCCGGTCAAACCACCCTCCTTTGTGAATATAAACTTGAATCTCCTCAAACCCTGCTCCAAAAAAGAGCCTCAAGAAACAAGCAAGAGGAAAAGAATGGAAACTATCGCCAAGATTTTAAAACCACACTTGGTCGCTGCTTACACTGATGGCTCTTCGAATTCTGACTGCGATAGAGGTGGATCCGGAATCTTTATAACCTACCTTGATGGCTCAACTTCCGGACACAAAATAGCAGCATGCAAAATTGCCTCCAACTTCACAAGCGAATTCATCGCAATCAAAGAAGCTCTGAGTGTTTACCTCACTTGGACAACTTCAACCCCTCTGATGGCATAGTAATCTTCATGGACTGCAGATCTGCTCTTCAGGCCCTCCAAAAATACAAACCTCGCCCAAAAGATCAATACCCTCCTGTTCTTAATTGAGGAAAAGAAGAAGCTTTGTACGCTTCAATGGATCCCGGCACACGTCGACATCAAAGGGAACGAAGAGGCCGATTCTCTGGCCAAGGAAGCGAGGACCATCGAACCAGCCCCTGTGATTACAACATCTTCCGACGTCAATGCCGTTGCAAAACAGAAGCTCTGCCATAACCGCCGAAGAAAATCATCACTTCCCGAGCTTAACTTCAACAGGGAAATAACAAAAACAATTGCCAGACTGAGGACAATGCACCTCAAAGACATGAAAATCTTGCCTGATGGATCAAGAACATACCCTGAATGTAGGCACTGCCCAGGAATACAGCTTAATCCCGATCACCTCTTCAACTGCCCGTCCATCATTGCAGCACTATTTAAAATTGACTTAAACTGTTCTAGAGAGACCCTTTATACGGACAAAGCTGCAGATGTGGCCTGTGCAGTGCTTCACACCTATAGAACTGTGTAACTGTGCTCTCTCTACCTTTCTCTGAACACCTTTTTTTCTGTTTTTATTGCACTTGTCATACGACAACAACAACAAATGAATATATTTTTTTAAATAATAATAAGTATAAATAATCAATTAAATTTATCATTTAATTTTTTAAGTTATAAATAAATAATAACTATCTAACTTAATTAAATAATCAATATTTAATATTGACTTTTAAATTTTTATGAGACCGTTATTTATAATGATATTTATTATTAATGCATGTATTCAACACAGTTCAATTGCCGGGGACACGAATAACTCTTATTCACAATTCGGTGCTCTGATTGTTAATTATTTATTATTTTATATCTGAGTTAACATTCTAGTTTTTACTTTAAAAGTTTAAACATTTTCAAAGTGATCTGAAAAAAATGCAATTTTAAAAGTAAATACAATTTAATGTTTAAAAATTGTATTTACAGTGAAACTAAACAAATGAATTTTTTAAAAAAAAGTATAATTTGTTAGCACAATTTTTAAATCACAGTTTTTTAGTTAATAACTTTAACATCAGCCTCACTGGTTTTATTAGACAAAAGTTTCCATTTGTGTCTGAAGCATCTAAGTTATATAATTAAAAGTTTATTTGGTTTCAGGTGTGCCCAGTTTGTGCTGCATTGCCTGGTGGTGATCCAAATTTAGTAACAGATGACTTTGCTGGTCATTTAACTTTAGAGCATCGTAGCGGACCCCGGGATCTCATATCCTTTCTGATATCCTTTGCACTACTTTACTGCATTTATATTAACTCTACTGGTTTATTGGTTTTGGAATAGATTGATAATGATTCTAATACTTACTAGAATTTATTGCTACTACTGTCAGTTAAATGTTTTTTATTCATTCAATTTCACTAAGTGAATTTATTCATTTTATTATAGAATAGTAATTTAAATTAGGTTATCTGTGCATCACTACTTTAGTTTCTAGAGAATGTCTTCATATGGGACACAGGAATAATAGTATTAAATACTCAGAAAAAACGATCCCAAGAAATTATAAATTCTTTTATTCTTTAATGTTGAACAAATTGACACTTAATTTAACATTTGGCATTTGAGTGGGTGATATTTGTATATATTATCTTGATAAAACAATGGGTGTATGATTTAAATAAAAAACAGAATTTTATATTGGAATGTTATCCCATTTCGGGTAGGAAAATTGTATTGTATATAAATATACTTTTTGCCTGTACAGTTTTTTGAATAGCAACAAATATTTAACAGAACATACCAAACTAAAATTGAATTGACAATAAACATTTGTCCCTTGAACTACAGAATAAAAGATTTAGGAGAAATGAAACTGAAAAAAAAACGTGAAAGAAGTTAAAAAAAGAAATTATATTCAAAATATTACAATTGGCTTATTGCTCTTTTTTATTTCACAAATTAAAATATTTAAGTTTACAGCTTTAAAAAAAAATTTTTAGACAATCTAGGTTTATGCACGCTATCCTATATTTACTGATTTAATAGAAACTAAAAAATATAAAATTAAAACATACCTTTGACAATCATTTACACTCACGTGGCTTTGTTAAAACATTTAATATTAATTACCCCTGTTCACTTTTAAATTTTGAAACAACAAACTATATGTAACAAAGCCACCAATAACATTTCCCGTTTTTAATTAATTTAGACAATCACATTTAAAACTTTTATAAAAAAATTTACAATTGTTAGCCCAATTTGCTCCTCCCTCTGAGTCGTGTTGCGAGAGAATGCTTTGTCAATTTCCCACAGAAACTTAACACCTGAATTCGGAAATGCCCCCACCATTGTCTATTCAGAATATTCGCTGGGAATTTCCTGCTAGCTCCGTCGATAAATTATTTTTTTTTCAAAAAACAAAAATTATCCTGCATTGATCTTACATTTACTAAACAACAAATTATCATGGAACATACTTTATTTGTAATTAGAATTTGTTTGGTATTTTACAACTTGAACATTGAATTACATTATTTCTCTTCCTATTTATTATTCATAATAACATGTGTTCCATATACTGTCTTCCTTTGATATTACATTATTTAATTTAAGGTTTTTTCACAAATATTTTTTTAATATGGTGATTTCTGAAAAGATAAATCACATATAACACATATTATAACACATATAATATTCATAGACCATACAATATTAAATTGCACAAAATCCAATTAATATTCCAAATTAAACATTCTTTTGCTACTCCATATTATTAAATTAAGATACCAATAAAGCCATCTTGAAAGTAAACCTATTTAAAAAATTTTCATTGGCTACCTAACGAGTGTAGTCAAGATTAAGGTTTATATTTATATTTTGCATTAATTTACTTATTAAATTTGGAATATTAAGAAACAAAATCATTTTTTAAAAGAAAGAATTAAAACTTTGTAAAAACCTGGTCAAGTTCTAGCTTTGTCTAATTTCATTGAACATATTTCTTCTGATTTCTTGGTACTGATAAATCAATTTAAATTAATTTTTGGCCGCTTCCTCTTGTTCTTGGACTTTCTGTATTGGTTCCAATACATCTCGTACTGCCATATGGGGCACCTCCCACCCTACACCTCACACAACTACTATCTTATTCCATTAATAAATTTAGTTAAATAATTATCTTATTCCATTTTTAAGATGTCGAATTCACACTTTGTTGAACATTTCCTCCTTATTTGCCGTTCTTGGTGAGAGTGTCCCAAACGACACTACCTGCCTCGCTTGCAACATTAGGCCTATTCTTTTACTTCTTAACTGATCAATCCTTTTTATGTTACTATGACAACGACTAGTTGTTTGTGGTAAATTTCCTGGGATTTTCACTTAGAGGCTTTTTTTTACTATCGACGTTTTTGTCAAGTTGATTTGTTACATTTTCTATTCTTCCTTAGCCAATTTTCACATTTATATTTGTTCAAATTAATGTCTTTAATTTTAGGATCCTGATCTTTTGCTCTTGCTTCAGTCAGCCATCTTGCCAAATTTCTACAAGCATCTGTCGCGCTTGAACACTTTCAAATATGTCTTGATCGGCCTTACTGTGAGACTATGTTTATTACAAACTTGAGACCTTGTGTACAAGACTAGCTCTTAGACTATAGCTTGCCTAAACTAGATTATTTGATAACATATCAATTTATTAATCTATTTATTTGAGCTAAATATGATTTTTTTTTGTTTAACTTTACTTTATTATTATTTTTATTATTAGAGTTTATGAAACCGCTCTAACAATTTTAACAATAAATCAGATATATAACTTTTTACTGACCATATTTTCAGTTTTTGACTAAATTTGTGGATCAGTTCAAGAAAATGCTGACAATGTTAGTGAAAAGCTTTTGACCTGGATTATAATTAAAATTTTATTTTGAAAAATAACATTTATCATCAAGAAAATATTCAATTTTAAATATGTTTATATATAAATCCTAGCGGAAACTTAAAATTCAACAGGTGCACATTGCTAAACTAATGCACAGTGATCGGTTGTAACGAAGTATTTGTACATATATTCATAATTTTCAGGTATCCTCTACATCTCAGTAAATAATTTAGCTACCATTTTTATATAAAGAGAATCTGATATTTAATCACCTAGATTTTTTTTAGCTTGAGACCAAAATTAAGTTGATCTTAATTAATTTGAAATTATAATTGTACTTAATTGGTTATACAGTCGGCGCCGCTTATTGTGATCACGGTTAATGTTATCATTCGGTTATTGTTATCGTTTCATTGAAAAACCAAACACGGACGTATATTAATACATTGTAATTAGGTCGCTTATTATAATCATCTGTTCGCTTATTATTATTATTTAATTTGCCATGCAAAATCATATGCGTTAACATATACTAGCATAGACCAAGTAAAAATGTCGATAAAGTAGTGTAAACAGCACGTGCAACACACAATGACGCCCAATTCATAGAATATTTATTTTTACAATGACAGAAATACTTTATAACAGTTTCAGCACTTAGCACAGTTCTCAGAATGTCTCCCCTTACTCTTTGTTTACGCATACACCCTAGCCTCGCTGAGTCGACTTTAGTTGTTAACATTAGTTGATGTTACTACTGAACCATTTACAGTACAGTCCTACTGTATTTTTTAACAGTGAATTTTTATGAACGTTTATTACAGTATTTCAGTGTGATTTTACATAATTTAATTTTTAAAGAACTTTTTCGTTTGTTTTGTAGAGTTTAGTGTCACTTGAAGTTTCAAAGGACAGGATAGCAAGCTGTCCGAATCTCAAAAGAAACGACGTGATTTAAGTCTTTAACAAAAACTTGATATTCTAGACAGGTATAGTAAATTACTAAAAATGAGTCTAAGAAACGCTGCTTCTCAACTTGACGTTTCTAAAACCTCTCTTATGTAAAATATTGAATAACAAAGAAAAAATCTTGTCATTATCAAAGTATAATGCAAATGTTGACAACAAAAGACATCGTTCTGGGAAGGATCCGCAAGTGAAATCAGCTTTGAGGTTTAAAAATGTTAGCGAAAAAGATGCTCGAGTTGACGGCCCACTAATGCGTCTAAAAGCTGAGGATCTTGCCAAAAAAATAGGAAAACAGGATTTTAAAGCCACAGATGGATGGTTCAATCGATGGAAGAAAAGGGAAAACATTGTTTACAAGAAAACGTGTGGTGAAAAAAAAATGCTGATTTTGTTGGAGCTGAGGACTGGTTACAATACGAATGGCCAAAGATTTTGGACGAGTATTCTCCTAGCTGCATATACAATGCAGATGAAACAGGACTTTATTATCGTGCTTTACCCGAACATACTTACTTATTTAAAAATGAAAGTGCTAACGGCTGTAAAATATGTAAACAAAGATTAACTGTTTTGTGTTGTGTTAACATGGTTGGTCATAAAGAAAAACTCTTAATTATCGGTAAATCTAAAAATCCACGGTGTTTTCAAGGTATCAAAAAGCTACCGGTTGAATATCATTCAAACTCCAATGCTTGTGTGACATCAAAAATTTTTAATGAATGGCTGACTAAATGGGATACCAGCCTCAAACGCAACATTGTCCTTCTACTAGACAACTGCAATGCATATAATGACATAAGCACTATGCTAAAACACATCAAAGTGATTTACCTTCCGGCCAATACTACATCAATTATTCAGCCATGTGACCAAGGGATAATTAAAAATCTCAAAAGTTTTTATCGACGAGAGATGCGTGATAGAATTATAGAAAATATGGATGAATTTCAAACCCTTACCTCAAATGAATTGGCTAAAAAAAACTTCTTTACTCGATGCTATTCATATGATAGCAAAATCTTGGAATGAAGTTCCTAAAAAAAACTGTGAAAAATTGCATTTGAAAAGGTGGGTTTTTGTTGAAGAAAATCAAGAGCAAGCTACATCTGAAGAAGACTCTGAAGAGAACTTGAAGCCTTTTGATTTGTCCTTAAAAGAATATACTGAGTGGATGGAAGTTGACGATAATATTGAAACAGCAGCGGAAATGACTGAAGACGATATTTGTAAGGTAGTTGCTTCAACATCAAAAGTTACTGAAAAAGAGGAAGGCACCGATGATGACGAAAATGATAAATGTGTACCGCAAAGATCTAAGCAGGAAGTTCACCAAGCTCTTGAGATTCTAAGGCAGTTTGTTCATCAAAAAGCAGAAAATTTCAACAAACATTATGAATATGAACAATTTATAAACAATATTTTACGAGAAGGCTACAGACAGTCACATATAGAGGAATCATTCGAGGAAAATTAAATGTAAATTTGAAGTGTAAATAAGATTGAAGTGTTTTATAATTAAGTTTTATGTGTTAAAATGTTTTGATCAAGTGTTTTACGTAGTTCTATATATTTTTTTCAGTTATGCTAGATTCAGTGTTAAAAAAATCTACAGTGGAATAAAATAAACTGACATGAAATATGCCCACTAATTTTAACAAGTAGAAAACTAAGTTACAGAAATTCTACTACTCTACATAAAACTGTCCGGAATAGTATCAAAAATTGGTAAGTACAGTTTAATTATAGTGTTACAGAATTAGAATTATTTAATGTAATGATAGGCTTACATATCGTTTAGGACAACAGTTGTGGCCATAATACAGTGAGTTCAATGCAGTACGGCTGTAGACTACATCGTGATTAAGGGTTTCGGTTATTGTTATCAAATATGCTTCTGACAAATATGATCACAATAAGCGGCGCTGACTGTATTTAAAATAAACATGAGAATATAGTTTCGTACATAATATTTAGTAACTCAAATAAGTAAGTCATTTAGTTAAGGTTACCTGAAAATATTAACCTTTCAAAAGCTTCATTTGTACTAACATATTTGGACAATCAACATTTTAATTAAACTTTGCATGTACAAGCCTCAAGCCTAGCTTTTAGATCTCTTTAAGAGGTTGGCAGCTGATCGGAAATTTTGGGATTTATACAGGAATTAATAATGTCATGGACAAAAACTTGGATTTTAAGGGATTTTTTATGATTATTTTACTGTCTTGGGACTTTCATTGGAAATAAAAATATATGGTCTTAAATTCAGATTAATTGGGATACAGAACTCAAAGTATAGTCATCTACTTGCATCATTGAGTGTATATATATATGTGTAAAATATAAATACTAAATTTAATTGAGTAATTTACTCCAATTCCCTTATTATCGCATCGTGTTTATTCATTAAATTGGTTTCTGTCTTTTGTATAAATTGAAAGCCTTTACTCAATTTGATCGTTTAACACATTTACTGAAATTATACAGTAATTAATAATAATTTTAATAATTTGTTTCAAATATCCATATATCACCCAAAAATTTTGATCTTGAAATTGGCTTTAGCGACGAAATCACTGTCTGGCTGTCATACTATTATATATTTGAAATGAATAATCTGATTATTCTTAGCCAATGCGGTCAAGAATGGCTTACATTCTATTTACAGTTTTATTTTACAAAGTCAGGTACAGCTTACGTTCTGTTTACAGTTGTTATGTTTTATCAAGTCAGTTATAGCTTACATTCTGTTTAAAGTTGTTGTGTTTTGTGAAGTCAGGTATGGCTTTCGCTCTGTTTACAGTTGTTATGTTTTAAGAAGTCGGGTATGCCTTATGTTCTGTTTACAGTTGTTGTGTTTTATGAAGTTAGGTATGGCTTGCATTCTGTTTATAGTTGTTGTGTTTTATGAAGCTAAGTTAGAAATTTGACAAAATGCCTTAGTTTAATTAAGTAAGGGTTACAATTTTGGAAAACATAGACTCTAACAATGAGTGTATTTCTGCCATAAAACAAAAAAAAATTGTTGAATTACGAGGAAATTCCCCGTGAGAAGAAAAAAATCTTCAATTCGTCAAATGAAAAATAAAATTGAATTTAGAAGTCTTCTATGTCAAAATAATTTCGTTTGACTTATTTCTTTGCAATATGTTTGTATACAATATAATTTTTTGTTGTATTATGTAAATAAGATTTTAATGCATACATATTTTTCCTCTAAATTATTAATTTATTTAGTCTTTGGTCCCAATTATACATGGTTGCTATGACATCGGCTTGAAGCAACTGTGGCGTAAATGTTTATATTAATTAAAACAACCTCTCACCACAAATTCAACAAATTTTACTTTAACCTTATGTACATTTCGATTACAAAGTAATCTTCAGAGATATTTTTACAAATAACCTTTTATTGTACTGAGTTATTTTTACTCAGTCATTTGTAAAAATACCTCTGAAGATGATTACTTTGTAATCGAAATGTACATAAGGTAAAATAAAATTTGTTGAAATTGTGGTGAGAGGTTGTTTTAAATAATATAATGATTGCTATGTAATTGTATGTGAAAATATACCCTGACTTGCGCGAATTTGATTTACACGGCTTTCGCTTGGTCCCACCTATCGCATAATACAGGTTATATACAATATATATATATATATATATATATATATATATATATATATATATATAAACTGCAATACTGCAATAGTCCTAAAACTGGATCCTAAAACTGCAATAGTCCTAAACGGCAATAGTCCAAAAATAGTCCATAAATCTGTGAATCTGTGACTTTTGGATGTTTATACACATCTGTGGTTCACTTCAATCTTTTGTTTTTCTCTTTCTTGACTGAAGAAGATCATGTTGATCGAAATATTTCAAATAAAAGTGTATTAAGTGTTTTATATGTGCTTATTTCCAAAGAGATTGCAGTTTTGGACTATTGCCTTTAGGTAAGTCTGTCAGTCTCCTATCAAGTCCAAAAATTCCTAAATAAGCTTTAAGCTCTACTAGAACTAACCTATATATATATATATATATATATATATATATGAAGTTATTTTATCCACCATTAAGTGCAATAATTTTACCGACAATGTGCATTTGAGTGATTCGACAATGGTCAATTGACCGAAAGGTGCCTCATCACTCAAGGTAAAATTATTGCACTTAATGGTGGATAAAATTACTTACATAGTAATATATTAACTTCATAAAGTCAGTGCAACGGAAAACCAATGGATAACGTTAAATATCAAGAATATATATATATATATATATATATATATATATATATATATATATATATGTATATAAATATATATATATATATATATATATATATATATATATATATATATATATATATATATATATATATATATATATAGGTTAGTTCTAGTAGAGCTTAAAGCTTATTTAGGAATTTTTGGACTTGATAGGAGACTGACAGACTTACCTAAAGGCAATAGTCCAAAACTGCAATCTCTTTGGAAATAAGCACATATAAAACACTTAATACACTTTTATTTGAAATATTTCGATCAACATGATCTTCTTCAGTCAAGAAAGAGAAAAACAAAAGATTGAAGTGAACCACAGATGTGTATAAACATCCAAAAGTCACAGATTCACAGATTTATGGACTATTTTTGGACTATTGCCGTTTAGGACTATTGCAGTTTTAGGATCCAGTTTTAGGACTATTGCAGTATTGCAGTTTTATATATATATATATATATATATATATATATATATTGTATATAACCTGTATTATGCGATAGGTGGGACCAAGCGAAAGCCGTGTAAATCAAATTCGCGCAAGTCAGGGTATATTTTCACATACAATTACATAGCAATCATTATATTATTTAAAACAACCTCTCACCACAATTTCAACAAATTTTATTTTACCTTATGTACATTTCGATTACAAAGTAATCATCTTCAGAGGTATTTTTACAAATGACTGAGTAAAAATAACTCAGTACAATAAAAGGTTATTTGTAAAAATATCTCTGAAGATTACTTTGTAATCGAAATGTACATAAGGTTAAAGTAAAATTTGTTGAATTTGTGGTGAGAGGTTGTTTTAATTAATATAAACATTTACGCCACAGTTGCTTCAAGCCGATGTCATAGCAACCATGTATAATTGGGACCAAAGACTAAATAAATTAATAATTTAGAGGAAAAATATGTATGCATTAAAATCTTATTTACATAATACAACAAAAAATTATATTGTATACAAACATATTGCAAAGAAATAAGTCAAACGAAATTATTTTGACATAGAAGACTTCTAAATTCAATTTTATTTTTCATTTGACGAATTGAAGATTTTTTTCTTCTCACGGGGAATTTCCTCGTAATTCAACAATTTTTTTTTGTTTTATGGCAGAAATACACTCATTGTTAGAGTCTATGTTTTCCAAAATTGTAACCCTTACTTAATTAAACTAAGGCATTTTGTCAAATTTCTAACTTAGCTTCATAAAACACAACAACTATAAACAGAATGCAAGCCATACCTAACTTCATAAAACACAACAACTGTAAACAGAACATAAGGCATACCCGACTTCTTAAAACATAACAACTGTAAACAGAGCGAAAGCCATACCTGACTTCACAAAACACAACAACTTTAAACAGAATGTAAGCTATAACTGACTTGATAAAACATAACAACTGTAAACAGAACGTAAGCTGTACCTGACTTTGTAAAATAAAACTGTAAATAGAATGTAAGCCATTCTTGACCGCATTGGCTAAGAATAATCAGATTATTCATTTCAAATATATAATAGTATGACAGCCAGACAGTGATTTCGTCGCTAAAGCCAATTTCAAGATCAAAATTTTTGGGTGATATATGGATATTTGAAACAAATTATTAAAATTATTATTAATTACTGTATAATTTCAGTAAATGTGTTAAACGATCAAATTGAGTAAAGGCTTTCAATTTATACAAAAGACAGAAACCAATTTAATGAATAAACACGATGCGATAATAAGGGAATTGGAGTAAATTACTCAATTAAATTTAGTATTTATATTTTACACATATATATATACACTCAATGATGCAAGTAGATGACTATACTTTGAGTTCTGTATCCCAATTAATCTGAATTTAAGACCATATATTTTTATTTCCAATGAAAGTCCCAAGACAGTAAAATAATCATAAAAAATCCCTTAAAATCCAAGTTTTTGTCCATGACATTATTAATTCCTGTATAAATCCCAAAATTTCCGATCAGCTGCCAACCTCTTAAAGAGATCTAAAAGCTAGGCTTGAGGCTTGTACATGCAAAGTTTAATTAAAATGTTGATTGTCCAAATATGTTAGTACAAATGAAGCTTTTGAAAGGTTAATATTTTCAGGTAACCTTAACTAAATGACTTACTTATTTGAGTTACTAAATATTATGTACGAAACTATATTCTCATGTTTATTTTAAATACAGTCAGCGCCGCTTATTGTGATCATATTTGTCAGAAGCATATTTGATAACAATAACCGAAACCCTTAATCACGATGTAGTCTACAGCCGTACTGCATTGAACTCACTGTATTATGGCCACAACTGTTGTCCTAAACGATATGTAAGCCTATCATTACATTAAATAATTCTAATTCTGTAACACTATAATTAAACTGTACTTACCAATTTTTGATGCTATTCCGGACAGTTTTATGTAGAGTAGTAGAATTTCTGTAACTTAGTTTTCTACTTGTTAAAATTAGTGGGCATATTTCATGTCAGTTTATTTTATTCCACTGTAGATTTTTTTAACACTGAATCTAGCATAACTGAAAAAAATATATAGAACTACGTAAAACACTTGATCAAAACATTTTAACACATAAAACTTAATTATAAAACACTTCAATCTTATTTACACTTCAAATTTACATTTAATTTTCCTCGAATGATTCCTCTATATGTGACTGTCTGTAGCCTTCTCGTAAAATATTGTTTATAAATTGTTCATATTCATAATGTTTGTTGAAATTTTCTGCTTTTTGATGAACAAACTGCCTTAGAATCTCAAGAGCTTGGTGAACTTCCTGCTTAGATCTTTGCGGTACACATTTATCATTTTCGTCATCATCGGTGCCTTCCTCTTTTTCAG